>OV743719.1:17382950-17962950 GCA_928272305.1 Volucella inflata
CTACAGGCGGTTTGTAAAGGATTTTGCTGGGATAGCAAAGAGTTTGCATCAACTAACAGAAAAGGGAAAACAATTCAAATGGTCAAGTGAATGCGAAAGAAGCTTCAAAACTCTCATACAACAACTATGTGAGGCCCCTGTACTAGCGTACCCTACTCCAGGAAAAACATTTATTGTAGATGCAGATGCCAGTAACGTCGGAATTGGAGCTGTCCTTTCGCAGATGCATGACGGGCAAGAGAAAGTTGTTTCCTACTTTAGTAAGGTGCTCTCTAAGCCGGAAAGAAACTACTGTGTTACCAGGCGGGAACTTCTTGCTTTGGTCTTGGCAACAAAGCATTTCCATAAGTACCTGTACGGACGAAAATTCATTCTTCGCACAGACCATGCATCTCTGAAGTGGTTGCTGCAATTTAAAAATCCTGAAGGTGGATTGAACTACTCCAGATGTACGACTACGAGATACAGCATTGAAAGGGAAGCCTTCACTCTAATGCGGATGCTCTGTCCCGGCGACCTTGCAAATCTGATTGCAAACATTGCGCACGACAAGAACAAAAAAATGCGGTATCCACTCAACGGCTAAGAGCTGAGCCCACTGACGGTTGGAATGAAAGTGAACTGCGAAACGCCCAAAATGAGGATCCGGATATCGAGCCAATACTCGCCCGGAAATAACATGAAGAAAAACCAGATTGGCAGGAAATATCCAATAAAAGTCCCCAAATAAAGGCATACTGGGCACAGTGGGACTCGCTTCATGTTCAAGATGATGTTTTGAGGTGAAGGTGGGAAAGCTCGGATGGAAAGACGTTTGTGATGCAGCTCGTTGTGCCAATGTCGAGAGTCAGTGACGTGCTAAGGGAACTGCACGATGGAATATCCGGATGTCACCTGGGAGTAAGACGTTAGAAAAGAACGTTTTCATTGGGTGCATGCCAAGGACGATGTCGAAAATTGGTGCAGAAAATGTGTCACCTGCGCCGCCAGAAAAGGCCCTAGGGTTAAAAATCACGGCGAAATGCAGCAATACAACGTTGAAGCGCCATTCGAGAGAACCACAGTTGATATTGCATGACCGTTTCCTGAAACCGAAAATGGAAATCGCTACATTCTTGTTGTTATGGATTACTTCAGTAAGTGGCCTGAGGCTTTCGCTTTCCCTAACCAGGAAGCCAAAATCGTGATTGAACAGATCGTTTACAACTGGGTGAGGAATTGCATTCGGATCAAGGGCGCAACTTCGAGTCTAAGATTTTCCAAGGGGTGTGCGAGCTACTGGGTATCAAAAAGACGAGAACAACACCGCTCCACCCACAATCGGACGGGATGGTGGAACGCTTCAACAGAACCTTGAATTAACACCTATCAAAGGTCGTTGGCGACATGCAATGCGATTGGGATAGGCAAATTCCAAAATTTCTATTAGCCTATCGGAGTGCAGTACACAACACCACAGGTCACACTCCATCAGAAATCCTTTTCGGTCGAACAGTCCGGTTACCTAGTGAATTGATGTTTGGGTCACCGCCGTCTGAAGAGAACAGAAATAAAGACGACTATGTCGCAGACCTCAGATAGATTATTAGGAACTTGCACCAAAGAATCAGGGATAAGATAAAGATAGCCAGTGACCCATGACGACGAGGTATGAAGTCAAGGCGACCACAACGGGATTTCAGGAAGGAGATCTAGTGTGGCTATATAACCCTCATAGACGGAAAGGCGTATCACCCAAATTACAGCAAGACTGGGAAGGACCATTGAAGTCATAAAACGCATCAACGATGTTGTCTATCGCATTCAACGAGGAAGAGGCAAGATGAAAGTGGTTCATATGGATCGAATACATCGCTATATTAGGCAGAATGTTGAAGAGGTTGTGCGGGACGAACAAGTTTAAGAGGGGGATATTGTGGTATATATGTGATTAAATCAATTATCCAGTGTTGCATAACTTTAGGATCATACAAACTCTCCACGTTGGAGAGTTCAGTTATTACCCCAGTTTGAAACCAGAAGTTACCAGAAAGAACTAGAACCCGACAAATGTGGTACGAGTATAAATACAGGATGAGAAACTGCGGACGATAAGTTGATTTTTGGAAAGCGATGGAAAAAGACCTAAGTCTTACAAAGTGAAAGATAAGAAATTTGAATTGTGAAATGGAAGTGAAATTGTTTGTGAATTAATTGAAAGTTGTATTTAAATAATAATAAATAGAGTGTTCTTAGAAACAGAATAACGTTTTATCATTTCGAACCCTAGCCGAAATATTAAAATATGGTACCCTACTGATTTTGATAAAGCTTCCCCAAAAGACGTGTACTGCCAATTTATGTTGGACAAAGTATAGCTCCTTCATCAGCATCTTCTTCTTCTTCTTATCCTTTTATTAACCCTTTCCTCGTTATACGAACTTATGCGTATGCCATTTTTACTGCATCGTTGCTGCTCCGCTTATGGGGTTGGCTAATGTCGCAAATCGCAGAACGCGTCTACATAATGCTCGGTCCTGGATCGCTTCAGCGGTAAGCCCCAGGCGTTGTTGGGCATTTTCCATCTGAGAAATCCAGGAATTCTTTTTCCGACCTCGTTTTCTTACAGTTGGAGTAACCATAGTTGGTAGTGCCTTTTTAACAGCATTTTTCGCAGATCTTCTTTGAACGTGGCAATACCAGCCTATTCTGTACGCCTCAAGTTACCGAATACTTTATATGTAGACTTCCTCTTATACGCGTAAATCTTATGCAATCGCGTTTAGTGACTCCACTAGACATCCTTAACATTTTCATTTCTGCTGCCGTCATTTTGTTTTTAAGCGCTTCGTACATCGTCCAGCATTGTGAACCGTATATATATAACCGCTGGTCTAACAACCGTGGTGTAGAGTTTCCCCTTTAATTTAAGTGGAAATTTTCGGTCGCAAAAGATTCCCAAATTTTCCCGCCATTTCATCCATCCCACACTCACTCTGAGGTTTACGTCGTCGTCACATTTCGCTTCCATGTTAACGATTGATCCTAAGTACTTAAAGATAGTGCTTTTCGGAAAAACTATTCCGTCTAAAATTATATCCGGAATAGGTCACAATGGATGCGCAAATGGGCACGTCAAATGCTCCGTCTTTGAACGAGTTATTTTAAACCCGTTTCTCTGTAGCGCATTTTTCCATGAATCTAAGTCGTTCTGTAAATCTTCGGCGTTATCGCTAAGTAGTCGCTAAGTCAGCGAAGAGAATTGGCGTTACATTTGTTTCGCGCATGCAGTCTTTTAAAAGATAGTCGAATACTACGTTAAAGAGGAATGGGCTAAGTACTTTCTCGAGGTCGATATGTACAATGTGTAAATCCTAATTAAATCTAAAATTAGACGAATCTCGGTGCTTTTCCATTATTATTCTTAGGCTTTGGATAGCGTCCACCGTCGATCTTCCTTCAACAAATCCACACTGGCTATTATCGAGTTTGATTATTTGCCGAAGACGTTCGTTTAAGACTCCTTCGACGATTTTCATTGTGTGTGACATAAGCTTGATTGGACGGTAGTTGTTGCATTCTCGAGTGTCGCTTCTTCCTTTGTATAATGCAACACAGAAGCTACTTCTCCATTGATTCGGCATAGGTTGTCCACATTTTAATTTACTTAAAAGTTTCAATAGCCATTCGCTACCGATTTCCTCCATCTCCGACCAAAACTCTGATGGAATGCTGTATGGTCTCGCCGCTTTCCCCCGCTTCATTTTTCCGATTGCTATGTTTATTTCTTCGATTGAAAAGTCCATAACTTCCTCATCGAATAGACCAACTGTGGGCACGATATCACGTGGAAACTGTTTGTTAAGCAACTCCTTGCAGTATTCAAGCCACCGATCACAAATTTCCGTTTCATTTGTTAGTAAACGACCGTCTACATCTTTTATGTATTTCGGCGAATTTTTTCGCCTTTGTGCAGCGAGTTTAAAAATATTTGGCACTTTAGTATTGTACGACTTTTGAACTTCTTGTATAGCTTGTCTTCTATCTGCCGATCGGGAGGACATTTGTTCAAACTCCTGGTACAGGTTTTCCGCTGCTGCCGCTCGTATTCAAGAGCCAGTCGAGCTTTTTCGATATCGTCGCTCCGACCGCATTTTGTCCACGCTTGAAATGAATTCTTCTTGTCGGACACAGCTCGTTTGGTTTCGTCATTTCACCACCATGTTTCTTTGCCGACGTGATGGTATTTCGATATAGCCCCCAGATGGGACTTTGCGAGTGTTATGCATTCTTCGTGCATGCTGTTCCACATTCCTTGCGGGCTAAGTGATTCCGCTATACCATTTATATTTTGAAGTACTTCTTTAGCCAGTGCGATAAATCTTGCGCTGCGTTCCTTCGATAGATTATACCATCGGATTCATAGCTTTCCAAACGATGCCCGTGTTTTTGGTGGTTCCGCTGTGTAAAATTCTGTAATGAGCAGATGATGTTGGCATACCAGCGATTCTCCAAGTATTACTTTACAGTCCTTAAGACGGTTTCTCATCGACATTTTGCAGCGGTGATAATTTATTTGCGTTTCGTGGCCTCCACTGCTATAGGTGATAAGATGTCGTTGATGTTAAATAAACATTGTATTTAAGACGGTTAAGCCGTAAGCCCTACACGCTACAAGGATGTCTTCGCCAGCTGAATTTCTGGTTCCAAAACATTTACCGCCGTGGCAGTCCACATAATCAACATTTGTTTCTGCGCCTACGAAGAGCATCTCATCGATAGGTATATTTCTAAGCAAATTACCGAACTCTGACCAAAATCTATCTTTTCCAATTGGTCGCATCCATTTTGTGGAGCGTACGCGCTAACAATGTTACACATTTTATTGTATATGACGAGTTTTATACTCATTGACCGGTCGCTCATTTTCAAAATACCAACGATATTGCTTAGAAGAGCCGCTAAAACAACGATACCAACACCGTTTCATCAATTGACCGTTCCATGGTAAAACATCTTAAATGCCTTAGTTTTTAAATCAAGAAAGCGCGCTTTATTTCCTGTATTACACCACTTCGTTTCCTGTACGCACAGGATTTGTAGAGTACTGCGACGCATAATCGCTTCCAGTTCTAAACTTTTTGAGGTCATCGATCCGAGGTTCCAACTTGCAAACCGAAGTTTAGGAAAATATTTTGGAAACTTAATTTTGCCCGCCCCGGAATCCATCGGGCTCTGACACAAGCACTTCTGCTTGCTCTGGGATCACCCGAGTGCGTTGCAAGCGTTGTGCCCAGCGGGGTAGTGATATTGATTGCGATCATTCCCATGAAGTGTATCTTAAGTTTGAGTGGTTTAACACTTTTATGCTCATTTAAAATTGATTGACTGTTCTTTTACCCCACCGGTAGTCTCCAGACGCGGGAACCCACTGATTGCATACAAACTTGTGGGAAAGTTTTAAGGTGTTAAAGTGTCACAGGCTCATTTTTGTTGTCATAGTTGCCTGTATATGGCGATGGCGCGATAGTTAGCTCATTGGATTATCACGCAGAGAGTCTAGGTTCAATTCCTGGCTGGGTCACCAACAATTTTTTAAATCGCCATCACCCTTTCGGCGGGCAATGGCAAACTCCCGAAAGTAAAAAATTGCCTACGAAAAAGCTTCTAAAGAATGCTGTTCGGACTCGGCGATAAAACGTAGGCCATGAGCAACACAAATGAATGTTAAGAAGCTAGGCCACGGCCCATACCGGGTTGTCAGCGCCACAGTGTTTTTTGTTTTTTTTGTTGCCTGGGCTCGTTACTATGGTAACGGACTCTGCAGATCGACCATCCTTTCTCTATAAACGTCATAGGATTCCACATAACCACTTCATTTAACCTAGGACTCGAATATACCTATATGGGGAAAATCACCTGTTAATCATGGAGGTTTGGGAAGTTTCACACATTCTCGTATTGAATAATTTTCTGTTTGAGTCTATTTTGTTATTTAAAAGATATTAATGTATTAACTATATAAACATACTTGTTTATTTTATATTTACCAAAACACAGTCCAGTTAAGACCCCTAAAATAGAAAACCACATTATTGGTGCTGCCATCCATCTCATTAGTGAAATGAAAATAAGTGATGTTACTATCACAATACCCATCGCTAACACAATGATAAACCATGTGTTGATAATATCTTCCACTATTTGCTCTCCAACCTAAAAACAAATAAAATAATATATCAATAAATTGATTTGAGATGCTGAGAAAATATGGTACAGTGGCGAGCACATGTGGATACATCCTTCTGAAATCAGATTTTGGATGGTTGTAAAATCCTTAAAAATACAGTTATCGCAATGAAGTTTGTTTTGTTAAATTTTTTATTTTACTTGTAAGTAAAAAATATAAAAACATATTTAAAAAAGGAAATCCAGAATTAACTTTTAATCCATATAATAAAAAAAACTCAATGTATCCACTTATACACGTTTTAGTTTTTCCTATCTGGTAACACTTATTAATGAGTACAAAGCGAATTAAAGGTTTACAGTACTGTTATGAAATTCATCGAAACAGACATTTGGTTTGATGAGAAAGGTCGTCCCTACGGTGTTATATCAGTATTGTCAATTACATCGATTTTGTGACAAAAATAAGGAAAATACCAATAAAATTGTTGAAATGACAAAAATCAATAATTCAGCACGAAAAATAGCCAAAGTGCTAGGTATTTTCCATCTAACAGTGCTTCAGGAAAGAAAAAGACGCAATGTAAGTGCGCTTGAAGTAACGAAATCGCGACCAAGAATGCTTACTGATAGAGATGCTCGAGCAGCTGATGGTAACCAAACAAGTAACAAAATTTATAAGCTCTTTTGAAAAAAACAACTGGAACGGTATGATAACGCACCGAGGAGCTTTGGTCCCGGATTTAGACTGAATGGGCCAGTATTCTAAACCAACTCACCGAGAAACTGGTCGGAAGCATGCCAACAAAGTTAACAGTGCCATTAAAGTGAAGGGCCTTTGGCCTAAGTATTGAAAGATTGTCTTCAAATACTTTATTTTGAAACGTGCAAAAGTGAATACATTGAGTTTTTTTTATTAAAATGGATTAAAGTTAATTTTGGATTTCTTTTCTAAAATATGTTTTTATACTTTTTACTTTCAAGTAAAATAAAGAATTTAACAAAACAAACTCCATTGCGATAACTGTATTTTTAAGGATTTTACAGCCACCCGAAGTCTGATTGGAGTAGGATGTATCCACATGTGTTCGACACTGTATGTGCAAAGAATCAGTACGCATTATTGTAAAGTTTCATTTTATAACACACAGTTATATATAAACAAATACAATTTACAATGAAAAACTAGCTAGAAACCCTTAAACATAATAATATATAAGATTCAACTAATAACATGTAGTTTCCAAAAATGTCTTTGGAATCAAAACATTTACAATATATCGATACCTTAAAGCACAATGGTGTTATGTCCCGATTTATATTACAATAATAAGAATAAAATATAAAATTATATTCGTTTTGGACCGCAATTTTGCAGACATTTTAAGAACGATTGTAATATAAAAAAGAAAACATCCTTTAAAAACATCAATTAGTTTTAAAAACTTGTTTTTCGATTCACAAGCACTTTTGTGCTTCAAGGTATCGATATAATTAATAAAAAATTATTTAATGTTAAAAATGTATTTTCATGTTGAAAAAAATTTCAATCTAACAACAATAGCAAAGAAATGTAATAACAAAAGGCAAAAGTGTGTGCTTTATACAAAATATTCGTACACACTTTAAGGCTGTGAAATTAACAGTACTACGACCACGTAATTGATTTTCTTTTTCTAAGTGGTTAATCCAGACACGCGATTTTCTTATTGAATAAAGGTAATCAACTAACAAGCCGACGTATATGCCCAACGGGAATGAATCGGTGCATTTAAAACTTCTTTTTGATGAAGAAAAATTATAAATCCGTTAAAAAATTAAAATGCTGGTTTAAGGTAAGAAATATTGAGAATAAACGAAATGTGGACGCTTTCCTGAACTCGTGCTGTTCCGCAAAATAATCCTATCCCTAGTTTTAACTTTCGCTAAACCATACACAAGGATTGAATGGAAACTAAAAAGTAAAAATTGTGTAATTAAAAATTGTTTATCCTTTTTCTGATTAATGTTTCTAATTTTCAAATATTTACTATTCTATTTTCTTACGTTTCTTACTTCACTTCTAATTGATTCATAAATACATATACTCCCACATAAACGAGTACGTAACAATACAAATGGATATACTTAGTAAGACTTGATGAAATTGCTCATTATATTGTAAATTAGTTATAATTAAATACACTTTTCTTACACTGGATAAGTATTGTACTTAACACACACACACACACTGGGCCCGGTATGGACCATTGCCTAGGTTGTTGACATTCATTTGTGTTGCTCATGTAGTCATTTTTGTCACATCGCCATACGGTTTATCGCCGAATCCGAACGGCACTCCTTAGAAGCTTTTTAATAGGCAGTTTTACCATTGCCCGCCGAAAGGGTGATAACGATTCGAAAAATTGAATTGAACCATGGACCCTCTACGTGATAGGCCAATGACCTAACCACTACACCATCGCCGCCACAAGTATTGTACTTAGTACGAGTTGTTATTCTAAGTAAGAAGTGGCAAACTGATATGCGAAAAATATTATAAACATATTGCACGGTTGTGTTTATATGGTTTGTGTACTCAGTCGTTCATCGATCTCTGTAGAAAACAGACGTGTTTCGGCTTTTGTCTCGCTAGTGTGAATATTAAAACAGACATTTAACGTATATAAAAGGCCTCCAATTAGCCCAGTGGTAGTGTGGCCAGTTACTAAACCAAAGGTCGCGTTTATTTTTAAAAAAACAAAAAGTGAATATCAACATCACGTGATGGATTCAGGAGGGCAGTCCGCTCTGCCAATAGCGGGGACTGCGGAGAAGTCAGGCGATACATTGGCAAATACATTGAGTCAAACTGCAACGGTAGTAGCAGAGTCAAAGACAAAGAGACGGAGGAAGCTAAGGCCAACTTCCAACTTAGTAAAGCGCCCTTCCCTCTCAACTTCCACCGAAAAGCTGCACGGTGGATTGAGGGAAGAGGCACATGCATCAGAAAAAGCAGCAGCTTCAAAAAGTACGGCACAAGAGAGTGAGGACTACCCCTACGTCTCAGACGGTGGCGAGGGTCACTATCTTCATGAAAACAGCTTCGCTTCTTTGGCGCCATCCGAATCAGAAGATGGAGACGAAGAGGTGGAATCACTCAATAGCAGTATTAGAATGCTTCAAGAAAGAGTCTTAGCCACAAAACAAAAACAAATGGAAAGAAGAGAGAGGGAGCTGCAAGAGTACTCCCAACAACAAAAACAACAGCAGCAGCAAACACAGCAAGAAAAAAAGCTGACCCAGCAACAAAACAGCAACTCACAAAAACAGCAACAAATTATAAACACCAAAACACAGATGCAACAGCAACAAAAACACAAAAAACATCCGCAACAACAGCAGCAGCAGCAAAAACATCAACAGCAGCAACACCAACAGCAGCAACACCAACAGCAGCAACAACAACAACAGCAGCAGCAGCAACGACAACAACAGCAGAAACAACAAAACAAAGGGTTCCATCTATAAATTCGTTTAAGATGGAGCTCAAGGACACGATTGAATTATGTAAGTCGGCCATTGGCTCAAACTTTTTTATTAAGAGGCTTAGTGTAGATAGACATGCGATCCACTGTAATAAAGTGGAGCGCTATAATAAAATCAAGAACCTGTTAAAGGATTCGACGACGGAGTTCTTCTCCTTCAACCCGAAGGGGGAAAAGCTGCAAACTATGCTGCTGAGGGGGTTAGAACCGTCTACTAATCCGGAGGAGCTAGTTGCACTGCTCAAAGAGAAAGAGTTCGACGGTCTTAAATTCGTGGGGGTTAAGCCGTTCGTCACAGCCAGAGCCAAAAGAGAGAAACGGAAGCTACCGTTCTTCCTGGTGCAGCTCAGTCCCGAAAGCCGTCTGGATAGTCTAAGGAGTATCAATGTCCTAGACTACCAGGTGGTTCACTGGGAGAAAGTAAAAAGGCACGAAAACATTTTGCAATGTGTTCGCTGCCAAAGGTTCGGGCACGCCGCGTCGAACTGCGAAATGCAGCCTCGATGCGTCAAGTGCGGTAAGAACCACAAGTCTGAAGAATGCGCTCTAGGTAGGGATGGAGCGTCAGAAAAAAGCCAACTCTCTTGTGTTTTATGTAAGAACACGGGACACACCGCAAACTATCGAGGTTGTCCTAAGTGCAAATGACATGCTAGCCATCTTGCTCTCCATCCAGGGGCAGATGGCTCAGCTGCAACGTCAAATTACCGAGCAAGCTACGCGGGTAGATCAAATATACGCGCTGCTGCCGAGCCTAACACACCTTCAGTCGTAATGGGTACGTACATGGCGGAGCAATCCCTGAAGGTCCTTGCAGTGAATGTTAATTCACTGATTAGGATTGAGCGAAGAGACACACTGTTTAAGTTGCTTAAAGACCAAGCCCCTGATGTGCTTTTGGTTAGCGAAACTAAACTAACCAAAAGACACAAAATGAGGCCCAGAAGGTATAAAATCATGCGAAGAAATCGACCCAACTCCATACAAGGAGGAGGCGTTGCAATCTTCGTAAGAAAGGTATACGTTTTTAAAGAATATACAGTCGTGTAGTACGTAGGTTTCAGGTGCTACAAGCATGCATCATGTATATCCCTCTCCGTATTGGAAAGCGGTTATACATGGTGTCAGTTTATGCATCTAAGGCTACTCAATCCACCCTATTCATCTCAGAGCTCGAGACACTTTTTCGATTTCTGAGACTGGAATTGGAGGAAAACTACTTCATTATCGGCGTAGATTTCAACGCCAAACAAAGCGATTGGGGAAATAATACACCAAACACTATAGGAAACCTGCTATTCAATTGGTGGGGTCAGCACAGTGTGATGTACCGACTCGGCCTAAAGGCGACGGATATTCCGTCGTTTCCTAGACACGGCTCCTATTTGGATCTCCTATTGTTCGACACACGAATACAACTGACAGGTACGAACCAACAAACTGTAAACTGTCTTCGCACTTTTGTGTATGACAGTGACCATTGCGGTCTTAGTACCGAAATAATCGTTTCGAACGAAAATGCGGAATTGGATGAGTATGTTCAAAGGCATTCCTACAACTATAGTAGAGTGCGTTGGATACACTTCTCCAGTACACTGACTAGAGCACTCTCCTCGAATTCGCTCTACCCACCGTCCAACAGAAATCTGTCAAACGAGGAGATTGACAGGTATCTAAAACTAATGGACGAGACAATTAAACGGACTATGGACAAAACGATACCTCGGTATCAATACACTGACAACGAAGACTTGTTCCACAATTCAACTATAGACGCACTGCACCGACATAAAAGTAGACTACTCTCAAGACTGAAGACCTTGTACAGACAGTTTACTGACAGACACAACCCGGAGATTTTGACATTAAAGTCGTCGATCAAAAACCTCCAAACATTAATAAAAGAAAATTACAGGGCTTCTGTAAGTTTGTATTGAAACAACAAAATTCAGGCTGTAAACACCAGCAACCCGAATATGTTCCCACATATAATTAAAAATTTTCGGAGGAAAGATCAAAACGACCTTTCATGTCTAAAAATCGCCCGAACGACTGACAACGAACGCATACTCTCAACAGCAAGCATAGATCCAAATGAGGCTGTTGATGATGACAACTTCTTTGTGATCGAAGATCCGCAGGAGAAGGTCGAGGCTATAGGAGCGACCTTCCTGGAAGTGTACAAGACAAATGACATCATTGGTCCCAACCACGATCTGGAAAATCGAGTCCTTGTGCACAATTTCTACCTTCGAAATGAAATAGTGAACTGGCGAATCGAGAACTCGGGTTTCACCCAGTTCAGTGACGAGAATATGGCAAATAATGTCATCGCAAATGAAAGGCAGCAACCCCCGTTCATTTCGAAGGAAATGAAAAATTGGAAAACTGCGCTGGTACATCCCATCCCCAAAAGGGATAAGGACACCTCCAATCCGGCGAATCTCCGGTCGATCAGTCTCCTTCCAAACATCAGTAAGGTTTTCGATAAAGTCATCAATAGAGTCCTGACTGAGTGGGTTGAGGACAGAAATATAGTTTCGGATAATCAATTCGGTTTCAAGGCGGGGCATGATGTTATTCATGCCGCGTCTAAACTGGTTTCTGATGTCCAATGGAACAAAGCCAAGAAACAGTGCACTGGTGCTTGCCTGATTGACTTGGAGCAGGCTTTCGATACCATATGGTTAGAGGGACTCTTCCACAAGCTGGACAGACTGGGCATTAGTAAACCACTGCTGTATATTCTTTTCAATATGCTCACAGATAGACAGTTCATCGTGAAAAATGGCGATGTGACTTCTACTGATACATTCAACATTAAAAACGGTCTGCAACAAGGTGCGGTCAATTAGCCAATCCTTTTCAACATTTAAACAAGCGATCTGATAGGTTCACTTCACCATACCATAGCGTACGCAGACGACGTAATCGCGTACAGATCAGGTCCAAAGATTGAGGTTATAAACATTCTTTTGCAACGTGACTTCGATAAAATTAAACAATATTGCGACGACTGGAAGTTAAAGATCAACTTTCAGAAGTCGGAAACCATTCTGTTTAGGACGTCTTTGTCTGGGGCCTCTGCGGATACCAGAAACAATTGGCAAAAGTTTCAGATAGTGGGACAACACGGGCAGCCACTTGTTTGTTGAAATGTAGTCAGATACCTTGGGATCTGGCTAGATCAATATCTGTATTTTAACAAACATATAGATGTTGCTCTGGCCAGAGCCAAAGGTGCTTTTGCCCTTACAAAGAGACTGTTTTATAACAGGTAACTCGATGCGAGGGTAAAGGTGATCTGCTACATGGCCCTTATTCGGCCTATGCTTACATTTGGTTGTCCCGTGTGGTTCAACGTGAGAGCAAGTCTTTTGGAAAAGATTCTGGTGTTTGAAAGGGCTTGCCTTAGGGCTTGTCTTGGCTTGTACAGAACACCAGAGTCTGAGTACATAAAATTCTATCCTAATGAGGTCTTGTACAATAGTGCGAACCTAATACGAGTGGACAATTTTGTTATTGAGTTGATTCGAAGGCACATTGCAAGAGCAATGACCTCTTCGAACAACCTGATCTCTGGGGCTTACTACCCCAATTATATGTATCACGAGAGAGTTCGCTTTGACGGCTTTATTCCTCCAGAAGCGTTCCTCTACCTCGATATGAAAGGTCTGATCCAGGATAGTTTAGCGGTGCCGTTAATTTTCACACGGCAGTGCAGAGCGTCTTCGGTTTAGTAGGGCGGTAGGGAGTCGCGACATGAGGGATGTTGCTCGGCAGCACCAACAATTTTGGTGGCTTGCAGAAGAAGGGGAAGCTCCATCATCGAATTCCTCTAGTGCAGGGTAGCTCCATTAGGGAGCAGAGTTGGTCTGCCTAATTTTTTTTTAGCCGTGGCCGGCTTACATAGATGTAGGTAGGGTTAAGGTAGATTTAAGAGTAAAAATTATAAAAACTTAAAAGAAATATAAAAAAAAAATGAAAAAAAAATTGTAAAAACTGAGAAAAACAAATAAAAAATAATAAAAAATAAAAACTTAGAGATGGGTACCCTTCGTCTAAGGATTTACACATGGTATTTATCGACCTCGAGAAAGCATTCGATCGAGTGCCTAGGGATCTCATATGGGCCGCGCTGAGATCTCAAAACGTACCGGAAACGTATGTTAGAATAATACAAGACATGTACGGAAACGTGAAAACTGCGGTTAAAAGCTCTGCTGGACTAACGAGAGAATTTCCAGTTAATGTCGGAGTGCATCAAGGAAGCGTACTTAGCCCTTTCCTCTTTAACGTAGTATTCGACTATCTTTTAAAAGACTGCATGCGCGAAGCAAATGTAACGCCAATTCTCTTCGCTGACGACGCAGTTATACTTAGCGATAACGTCGAAGATTTACAGAACGCCTTAGATTCATGGAGAAATGCGCTAGAGAGAAACGGGTTTAAAATAAGTCGTTCAAAGACGGAGCATTTGACATGCCCATTTGCGCATCCGTTGCGACCTGTTCCGGATATAATGTTAGACGGAATAGTTCTTCCGAAAAGCACTATCTTTAAGTACTTAGGATCAATCGTTAACATGGAAGCGAAATGTGACGACGACGTAAACCACAGAGTGAGTGTGGGATGGATGAAATGGCGGGAAAATTCGGGAATCTTTTGCGACCGAAAATTTCCACTTAAATTAAAGGGGAAACTCTACACCACGGTTGTTAGACCAGCTCTTATATACGGTTCACAGTGCTGGACAATGTACGAAGCGTTTAAAAACAAAATGACGGCAGCGGAAATGAAAATGCTAAGGATGTCTAGTGGAGTCACTAAACGCGATTGCATTAGATCTACGCGTATAAGAGGAAGTCTACATATAAAGAATTCGGTAACCGAAGAGCTTGAGGCGAATAGAATAAGTTGGTATTGCCACGTTCAAAGAAGATCTGCGGAAAATCCGGTTAAAAAGGCACTATCAACTACGGTCACTCCAACTGTAAGAAAACGAGGTCGGAAAAAGAATTCCTGGATTTCTCAGATGGCAAATGCGCAACAACGTCTGGGGTTAACCACTGAAGCGATCCAGGACCGAGCATTATGTAGACGCGTTCTGCGGTCTGCGACATTAGCCAACCCCATAAGCGGAGCAGCAGCGATGCAGTAAAAATGGGAAACTCATTACGCATAAGTTCGTATAACGAGGAAAGGGTTAATAAAAGGATAAGAAGAAGAAGGGTACCCTTCCGGTAGTTTTTCTTAAACAAAAAAAAAAACTATACAATACAATAAGATAGGCTAAGTAGTCTAAGTAGATTATTTAGATTAAGATTTATTTTTAAGTATTTTTTAAGTTTTATCTTAAGATTAAATATAAAAAGAAAAGTCCGTATACTAAGTTTTTTTTTAATAAAATAAATTTTCTTAGTTTTAGCTTTAATTAATGTAAAAATTAAAATATGTTTTAAGGATCGTCGAAAGACATTTAGACTAAGAATTATGGTTAACCTAGAGTGCCTGCATGGGGCCAGTAAGTTACAATAAGATAGTTTTAAGTTATTTAAGCTAATTTTTAAGCGTTTTTTATATAGCTTGTAAGAATTTCTGAATTTCAAAAATAAAAATGCATTTAAAATGAAAAAAATGAAATGAATGGTTTGTGTACAAAGACGTGGGTTTAAACTACAGCCGACCAATAAAGTCCTTATTGAGTGTTAGAAAAAAAATTTTCTATGAACATCTGATAAAAACAAAAGAGAAGAAATTAAAACAATACCGTCATTCGTGACACTTAATATGATTGAGTTAGTAAACATCGGAGACGAGGTTTGTGAATATTGAAACTGGAAACAGCGCTACACAATCACAAGATGACAAACGCAACGTTAATGGAACTTAGAACTGAAAAAAGGAATTTTATTTTTGAAAGGATAATTCTGAGACATGTTCTCATCCCTAATCACCAATTTGGGCTCAGGAGTAAGCTTCCGTTATTAATCAGCTGCATAGAAACACTAACGCAATTGAAAAGGCTTAAAAAGAAAAAGAGATTTGCTTCAGCGCGTTCCTCGACGTCTCACAAACTTTTAATAAGGTATGGAAGAAGCTACATTAGCCGATGACATTGCTATATTAGTAGGAAGTAAGTGATAAAGTATATAATTAGACAAGAGCCTAGCGGATAGTCCTGAATGAGACCAAATCTGTTCATGTAAATTGTACATGCAGAAAAATGATTCGGTTGCCTATTTTTATTAACTTAGTTTGTGGTGCATTTGCAAATAAGCCTAAGTACCTTGGAAAATAACTAGACGCAACGTTAAAAAGGAACTCTCACGTTAAAAAAAAAGGATAGGAGCTTGAAAACAAATACATAGAAATGTATTGGTTACTTGGTAAATATTCTAAGCTGAGTATCGACAACAAGATGATGCTTTCATTGGAAAGTCACCTGCCAAACGAGTCTATGTCACGAAAAATAAATTCTTGATAAGTCAAAACTAAGTTGCGGTAATATATAGGTAAACAATTATGTAATATTGTAGAGATTTTTTTTTGGTGAGTAGAAACCTGACACTACTATGAGCACACGTTTGCGATCCTGCCTTCGCCGAAAAACAAAAATCTTTAGGAATTGAAAATATTTTTTATAAGATTATCTGGTCTGTTCGCTGCTTTCTTAATTTACAATTAAAATTCTATATTTGTACAAAAAAAAATACTAAGATATGATCAAATGGTTATCACCTTACCACGGTTGGGGAGATAATAATTAATGAGAGCTATAAAATATTGGCGAGAGTTGCACTTATTTATTGATTTATACATTTATGTGATAAATTGCAAAAAAAGGAGCTTAGTTAGTTTTCTACAGTTTTGAGCATACGAAAATAAATATATAGTAATTCAAAGTGTACAAAGTGTACAGTTTTGAGCATACGAAAATAAATATATAGTAATTCAAAGTGCATTACCAATATTGACCGCAAGTTGCTTAGTGGCATAATACCATAGATATTAGAGGTCTGCCATGAATGTCTTGAAACCAGTTTCAAGACATTCATTTTATTTCAGGTTCACTTCATTACTGCTCTAACAGCTTGAAAACTAAAATGAATGAATCCATTGATACCTGTTTACTGTGTGAGTATTGCACCCATTTAAAACTAAACACTTAGTGCAGTGTACTCATAAAGAACGGGTATTCACAAATAGGTATCCATAAAAAACGTGAACACTAAACTGAGTACACCGACAGCTACACCGAGTACACCGAGTACCTTAGCGGAGTACACCAAGTATTAATTTATGCTTATGTTTGTTGCAAGCAAAAGTTGAGCTTTTTAAATGACAGAATAACGGGAAATGGCGATTAGAAAAAGGAGGGGCAATAGAAAAAGGCAGAATTATGACAATAGGTATATATATAAATTGTAATAAAATAAAAAATAAAGATTTATTGTTTTTTAAATATTTTTTATGACAGTTCTTTGAGATCCTTACAAATTTCAATTTGATTTATAAGTATTGGAGTGTAGAAACATTATTTGATTAACCGAAGCTAAGTCGGATCCAATTAAACAACGTTTTTTCTGAAATTAACATTCTGACTGGAGAAAAACGCACTACTTGCTGGCGTAGCTTATATTTTGCAACTAACTTTAAAGAAAAATGCTGATTCAACTTAGTGCAGGTGCCACTACTGCAAAACATCAAAATCTTCATGAAAAATTACATTTACGTTTTCTTATGCCAGTATACGATTGCATTTTATATGGAATGTAATATCCACCAAATGACCACTGTGGCTTTTCTGGGTGCGCCACGCAAAATTTTGATGACCGCATAAATTTCTCCCAGTATTATTGATGGCGTTGGTTATGTTGGCTTTTAAAGCATCAATAGTCTGTGGTTTATAACCAGAACCGCATGATTTAACGTGACCCAATAAAAGAAGTCTCATGACATTAAAACACACAGCTTGATTGCCAGTTGACGTTGCCGAAAATCAAGATAACCACGCTGTCGAACTTGTCGTGCAGAGCATCTGCTGCAAGCGCTGAGTGGTGTAGAACCACTCGTCATTGGGATCATATCTTCCAATTTAAACCCAAAAAAATTGATTTTCATTGCACCATACCTTTCGCCGATAACCGTTATGATGGTGCCAGCTTTATTTTGATTGAACTACGAGTCAATAAAACGAAATCCACGTCAAACAATGACATTTTTTTAAGCATTTGCAACTGATGGGTTTCATGTGGATTGTTGTCTCCCCAAATGCGATAATGGTGACAAATGGTATGTAGCCATTTTTGCAAAAATGTGCTCGGAACTGGAGAGGATTTTTCATCCGAAATTGGAGTCCACTCACAAATTTCCAAAGCCCAGTCAGCAAATGTTTATGTTTTTGTGTCAATTGAATTTTATACAGGTGCAGTGCAGACCTAAGTCCCGAAGCGAAATTCGCCAAGTTTACGTCTACGAAATGTCAAGTTCTTTAACGCGACAATGAATAGGCTGCCTTAGATTTAGACTTAGAATAAAGTACCTTAAATCTTAAATGCCTTACCAAACTAATAGATAGAATGCACACTGCATTTTTTCAAATTTGATTAAAGATTGCTAACTTTGTTCTTTGAATTCTGAACCATTGCAGCCAATTTCAACTTGAATCTGTATCTGTATCTCAGATTCACATTCTGTTCAGCCTTGAAGTCTTAATAGTGAACGATAAGAGATTTGAATTGGGAGACAGTAGTAAAATCGGCCGTGAATTACTTGGAAGTTATTTTAAATAACAATAAATTAAGTGTTTTGAAATAGAATAACGTTTAATCATTTTGAACCCTAGCCAAAATATTACAATATTTACAATTTTACGTAGAAAATTTGGAGAACGCACACGCGGATGATGCAATTGCATTATTAATTATGTATATATGCAAAAAGAGAAAGCAAAAAAAAGTAATAAACAAAAAAGTCGAGAGGGGATGAAAGAGTGGCTGTATGGTAGAAACGATCGCACTCATACTAAATTGTTGAGAAAATTAGAAATGTCTGCACCAGAAGATGTTTAAAAATTTCTTAGAATGGATTCAGAAACTTATATTGAATTGCTGAGTTTGGTCGGTCCAGCTATTGGAAAACAATACACAGGAATACGAGAAGCAATTACAGCAAACGAGAGACTGTCAGCAACCTTAAGATTCCTCGCAACTTTTTTTTGTAAGTTTGTGACATGGAAAGTCACTACTACGATTGAAAAAGAATTTCCCTACTCTGAGTGGGATAGAGACTTAACAAAATAAAAATAAAGAGAAACATAGTGACGATTGACGACACTTTTGTTGCTTTTGTGAATCGTCGACGACGGGCGAGCCTAGTCAAATTAACAAAGTGGGTTAGTGATTGGAGGTGAATTACCCCTGATATGAAGATTCGTAATAATTGCTTGTGTCTTACACAAGATATTACAAAAAAACTTAAATTCACAAGTGATTGAAAAAAGTTTTAAAACTTTAAACTTAAATACTGCAGAAGAATCATTTTAAGTGAATTGTACTTAGCATGTAGTTTGACTCCTATTTTTCCTAATTAATTCAAATAATCTCGCTGGAGGTGAGTAAATTAAGCTTTTGAAGCGTTTCTACCGGTACGTTTGAGTTTGGTCATTTAGCAGTTTTTATCAACTTAATATTTTTTTTACACCTTAGAATTTGTTGTGTCCGGAATTTTCTAAGTGGGAGTTCTAGTTTGGCAACAATTTCTGACGAAGTAAGCTTATTTCGAGTAGTTTCTTCAAGGATCAAATTTTTTTTGATGACGAGATACTTTCACGTTTCGCTTATTTTTTTGTCGAAATGAAATAAAGATAGCCTTATTTGATATAATTTCTAACCACATGTTCAGATCTTTTTATTTGCCAAGTTATTTCTCTGCTTGGAATCCCGTTATTTTTATAACAAAGTGATTTTTTATTTTTCAACTTTACCCAAGAACTACTGCCATAATGATTTCTGTGACAATACCGTTGAACAACATTTTTAATAATATAAATAGCAATAAGATAACTAGGGTGATTCTGTTCACTATTCTTCAACTTGCAAGAAACTCTAGAGTTTGTCAACTTCGGAGTTGGTCTCAACTCCAGATTTGATTGACAATTTGAAAAATTTTTTTTTGTTCACAATTTCAACCCTCGGTTTGAAATTTAAACTCACAAGATGGCCACCTTGCAGTTTTGGAAATTTTCCTGGGATATTTGTTGTTATTGTCACATCAATATACACATCAAATATGAAAGTTGTGAAAGAATCAAAAAAAAAAGTTGCAAAAGTAATTTACACACAAGAAGAAGATTGGTTGGTAAAAAAACGCATTGGAGTTTCGTTCCACAATTGAAAATAAAAAGATGGGCGTGGCTACCAATCGGGATAGCCAAGGGATGGATAATTACGCATACATTCAATGTTACACCGCCTGCCAAAGTAAGCAGCCTTGCAATATACAATCTCGTTTCTTTTTTTATCGTTCTTTCTGTACCTTTGTCTCTCAGGAACGAACTTTAAAATCTCTGCGTGAAAAATACAAGAAAATAAAGCAGACATTGAGAAATCGTGATTTTATTTGTAAAAGCGAAAGAAATTTAGAAAAAAATTAAATGAGTGATTTTGTCTAAATGCATGTTATTGTAGCTTTTAACAAATATTATTAATATCATTATAAAGTATAAAGTAATGAAATCGATATTCTGTTAAAAGAGAAAAAAAAACTTCAAACTTAATTATCAAAATAATACTTTTTTCATTTGTACTTAGTTCAGCTGTATACTATGGTATGAGCTATATGCCGCAAAAAATCTGTCTTACTCATTTTTTGTCTATTTTCATAGTTCTTTTTATAGTGCGTGATTTTAACACATTAGTTTAAAAATCAAAAACATCCCGAAGTATTTTCTATTAGTCAATAAAATTTAATTTTTTCAAATTTATAGAATAATAAAATTTTGAATATAACCAACATCTATTGCTGTTTACTATAATTTGATAACCATGTTTCATAAAAAAAAGGGATTGGCGGGATTTCGAATAAGCGGGATTTTAGTAAACGGGATATAACCCTAGAAGACTAATGATCGTCGATTCGACGACGTCGCTTTCTCTTTTTCTTTTGTAAAAAGACTTCTTAATTATAAAAAAAAATATAAATTTAGTTAGTTAAAACTACGTTTTTTATTACAGAACACTTTCGTAATGCTTTAGATAATGAAAGTAGAATTATATGCATTATAGAAATCGTCGAATCGATGAATAATAAGCTTAGCTTTCTAGGGTTAAAAAAAACAGTATTTAACAAGACGGGAATTTAAAACATCTTTTTCGGGATTTTTGAAAAGCGGGATTTTAAAAATCGGGAGCCCGATACGCTCCCTAATACCACTACCAATACTTCCAGTCATCGTCTAACCTCCGAGCCGATAGCAACGCCGGCAGTATTTTTGTTGACTTTTTTCCGTTGCTAATAGCACACACCGGTACAAATCCCCCGTTACAGTTATTGTTTGCCTTTTCTTTTTGTTTTTTTCTTTTCTAACTGATAATTTTTTTTTCTTTTACACGCGGGTTTACTTTATCACGTGTTAATATGGCCCTCGGGAAGCAGAGGATGGCGAATCGTTTCAGGGATCTCAACGAAGACCCCCCCGAATCCCAACCAAATAAAAAAACATAAAACAAACTTTACACCACTATACAAATACCCTGACCTACCTACAAAAACAAATTACAAAAAGCCCAGATTTGTTCTCATCCCCCCAAAAAATATAGAATTTCCGATCACCTCTCTCAGTTCGTTTTTGAAAAAAAAAAACCGATAGACTGTATCAGTAAATAATATGAAAACATATCCCAACTCCTCGACGGTAACCTCCTGATCTGGGTCGAGTCACAAAAACTTGCTGTTCACAATCTTGCTAGTGTGTCTAATCAACGTCTCCGAAACGGAGATAGTTAATGAGATGAAACCTCAGGCGACGGAAGTGTATCAGTTCACGAAAAACGACAATGGGCAACGGGTTTGATGATATTCACTTTCGACCTTTTTCAAACACCCAAATCGATCGAAATTGGCTTTTATACTACCATCACGAAATATATTCCAAACCCTATGCGCTGCCGTAATTGTCAACTTCTTGGGCACACCACTAAATGCTGTAACGGTAGCACAAAGTGCGAAACACGCAATCTACCACCTCACATCCCAGTAGACTGCATTTGCTTCATGTGCGCAAACTGTTCTCTGCCTCATCCATCATCATCGAGATTATATCCCAGATTTTAACAAGAAAAGGAGATAATAACTACAAAAACTTCTTAAAAATGAACTATAGCTGAAGCCAAACGCATTTATAATCAATAAAATTCGTCTCAAGCACCATTTTGGAAACATTTGCTAATAAACTCAAGTCTAGTAACCAAAATCCACAAAAAAAGATCACATTACCTCCCAGTCTCAACCAGCACACTAGTCTCAACTAATAAAAATATTGACAACTACAAATTCAAAAAAACTCATACTCTCAAAGTTAACAACAACGGAACAATTTCAAACAAACCACTCACACCGCAACCCAAATAACCACACCAACAATCAGCACCCTAGACTCAAACCCACTCTCTCAATCTCATACTCGTTCCATATTCATTTCAATTTCAATCTCATATTCATTTCCACGAACGCAAACATACCACAGACCTCAAGAATAACTAACACTCAGCTAACACATACCCCAACTCCAAACACCAAAAATTACACAACAACACACTCTTACTCACCCATATCAAAAGTAACTCAAGCACTTCTTAATAATAAGGATTATAACGTAAACCCTTCAGAAGTAGACGATGGCAACTTATAATAATAGATTTGATGCCGCGAACTCCGATTCTGGTTGAATCATCTTGGATGGTTCGGCTCTCGGAAGTCGGAGTCCTAACCTACACCCATCAAACTTACCCAACCCAAAACTAAAACGATATAACACTAATTTACAAATAAAAGTCCTGCAATGGAACATGAAGGGATTCGTCAAAAATTATGACGAGTTGTGCGTTCTGGTAAAAGAACACTCACTTAGTATTGTAGCCTCCAAGAAACACACTGCCCGCACCTCTTTACACCCAACATACCTAAGGGCTATAAAGACGATTTCTATAATTTTTCCTTTTACTTGCTGAAGTATAGTCAAAGGTAAAACTCCTAGCAGCGACAGACCCTATGTTAAAAAAAACCTACGACAATCAACTAAACTAAGACTCGTACAGCTACGAGGGCGGGTCAATAAGTCCGTGACTTTTTGAATTTCTGACCTCTTTACTGAAACCGCAACACTGCTCCTGTCAACAGGCATCTGTCAGTTGACTCCTGTCAAAATTTAAACTTGCTGCGTCAGTTAGTTTGTGTTTGACAGCTATTTTTATCAGACTACTCACTAATTTGAGGAGAAAATGGAAAAAAGTGAATTTCGTGTGCTTATTAAGCATTATTTCTTGCGAAAAAAAACCATTGCCGAGACCAAGGCTAAGCTTGATAAATACTATGGGGACTCTGCACCATCGATTTCAATGGTAAAAAAGTGGTTTACTGAATTTCGTTGTGGCCGTACAAGCACTGAAGATGCCGAACGTCCTGGACGCCCAGTTGAGGTCTCTACACCCGAAACAATCGAAAAAATTCACGATATGGTGTTGGCCGACCGAAGATTGAAAGTGTGAGAGATTGTGGAAGCCGTAGGGATCTCGCATGGCTCAGTGGTTTCAATTTTGAATGATCACTTGGGCATGAGGGGACTATATCGAAATACCATCACGTCGGCAAAGAAACATGGTGGTGGAATGACGAAACCAAACGAGCTGTGGCCGACAAGAAGAGTGCATTCCAAGCGTGGACAAAATGCGATCGGAGCGACGATATCGAAAAAGCTCGACTGGCTCTTGAATACGAGCGTCTTAAAAAGATCGCAAAGAAAGTCCTGGCTCGAACTCGAGCGGCAGAAGCGGAAAACCTGTACCAGGAGTTGGAACAAATATCCTCACGATCGGCGGATAGAAGACAAGCTATCCAAGAAGTTCAAACGTCGTACAGTACTAAAATGCCAAATATTTTTAAGCTCGCTGCACAGAGGAGAAAAAATTCAATGGAAATAACCTCGCCGAAATACATCAAAAACGCAGACGGTCGCCTATTAACAAATGAAAAGGAAATTTGTGACCGGTGGCTTGAATACTGCAAGGAGTTGCTTAACAAACAGTTTCCACGTGATATCGTGCCGACAGCTGGTCTATTCGAGGAGGAAGTTTCGGACTTTTCAATCGAAGAAATAACTATAGCAATTGGAAAAATGAAGCGGGGGAAAGCGGCGGGACCAGACAGCATTCCATCAGAGTTTTGGTCGAAGATGGAGGGGATCGGCAGCGTTTGGCTATCGAAACTTTTAAATAAATTAAAATGTGGACAACCTATGCCGAATCAATGGAGAAGTAGCTTCTTGGTTCCATTATACAAAGGAAAAGGCGACACTCGAGAATGCAACAACTACCGTTCAATCAAGCTTATGTCACACACAATGAAAATCGTCGAAAGAGTCTTAAACGAACGTCTTCGGCAAATAATAAAGCTCGATAATAGCCAGTGTGGATTTGTTGAAGGCAGATCGACAGTGGACGCTATCCAAAGCTTACGAATAATAATGGAAAAGCACCGAGATTCGTCTAAGGATTTACACATGGTATTTATCGACCTCGAGAAAGCATTCGATCGAGTGCCTAGGGATCTCATATGGGCCGCGCTGAGGTCTCAAAACGTACCAGAAACGTATGTTAGAATAATACAAGACATGTACGGAAACGTGAAAACTGCGGTTAAAAGCTCTGCTGGACTAACGAGAGAATTTCCAGTTAATGTCGGAGTGCATCAAGGAAGCGTACTTAGCCCTTTCCTCTTTAACGTAGTATTCGACTATCTTTTAAAAGACTGCATGCGCGAAGCAAATGTAACGCCAATTCTCTTCGCTGACGACGCAGTTATACTTAGCGATAACGTCGAAGATTTACAGAACGCCTTAGATTCATGGAGAAATGCGCTAGAGAGGAACGGGTTTAAAATAAGTCGTTCAAAGACGGAGCATTTGACATGCCCATTTGCGCATCCGTTGCGACCTGTTCCGGATATAATGTTAGACGGAATAGTTCTTCCGAAAAGCACTATCTTTAAGTACTTAGGATCAATCGTTAACATGGAAGCGAAATGTGACGACGACGTAAACCACAGAGTGAGTGTGGGATGGATGAAATGGCGGGAAAATTCGGGAATCTTTTGCGACCGAAAATTTCCACTTAAATTAAAGGGGAAACTCTACACCACGGTTGTTAGACCAGCTCTTATATACGGTTCACAGTGCTGGACAATGTACGAAGCGTTTAAAAACAAAATGACGGCAGCGGAAATGAAAATGTTAAGGATGTCTAGTGGAGTCACTAAACGCGATTGCATTAGATCTACGCGTATAAGAGGAAGTCTACATATAAAGAATTCGGTAACCGAACAGCTTGAGGCGAATAGAATAAGTTGGTATTGCCACGTTCAAAGAAGATCTGCGGAAAATCCGGTTAAAAAGGCACTATCAACTACGGTCACTCCAACTGTAAGAAAACGAGGTCGGAAAAAGAATTCCTGGATTTCTCAGATGGCAAATGCGCAACAACGTCTGGGGTTAACCACTGAAGCGATCCAGGACCGAGCAATATGTAGACGCGTTCTGCGGTCTGCGACATTAGCCAACCCCATAAGCGGAGCAGCAGCGATGCAGTAAAAATGGGAAACTCGTTACGCATAAGTTCGTATAACGAGGAAAGGGTTAATAAAAGGATAAGAAGAGACTTGGGCATGAGAAAGCTTTCCGCAAGATGGGTGCCGCGTTTGCTCACAGTCGACCACAAACGCAATCGTGTAACAACTTCACAGGAAGGTTTGGCGTTGTTTAATCGCAATATGGAGGAGTTTTTGCGCCGTTTTGTAACCGTGGACGAAACATGGATCCATCACAACACACCAGAGAACAAACAACAGTCAAAACAGTGGGTTTCTAAGGGTGAATCGGCGCCAAAGAAGGCCAAGGTGGGTTTGTCAGCCAATAAAGTTATGGCGACTGTTTTTTGGGATGCACGTGGGATAATCCACATTGACTACCTTCAAAAGGGAAGAACAATCAATGGGGAATATTATGCCAACTTATTGGACCGATTCAATGACGATTTGAAAAAAAAAAACGACCTCATTTGGCCAAGAAAAAAGTTCTTTTCCACCAAGACAATGCAAGGGTGCACACATGTGCAGTTGCCATGGCAAAAATCCATGAATTGGGCTATGAATTGCTCCCTCATCCACCCTATTCTCCAGATTTGGCTCCGAGCGACTACTTCTTGTTCCCAAACCTGAAGAAATGGCTTGGTGGAAAAAGATTTGACTCCAATGATGAAGTCATCTCGCAAACAAAGGCCTATTTTGAGGACCTCGACAAATCATTTTTTTTGAAAGGGATAAAAAAATTGGAGAAGCGTTGGACAAAGTGTATAGAGCTCAAGGGAGACTACGTTGAAAAATAAAATTATTTTTTTATCAAAAAATCTGTGTTTTAATCCAAAAGTCACGGACTTATTGACCCGCCCTCGTATATAATAACACTTTGAATTCAGGTGTGATCCCACAAAACTGGAAGCTAGCGACAATTCTTCCTCTTCCTTAGCCTAATTAAGGCATAGATAATATTAATGGTTACCGTCCGATATCACTTATTCCCTGCATGTCGAAGGTTCTCGAAAAAATTATTGCTAAGAGATTGCTTTGGTATATTAATAAAAACAAGATTATTACATTCAAACCAAGTTGCCTTTCAACCTAATAAAGGTTGCTCTGATGCACTTCTGCATCTAGACTTTTTTATCTCTAACGCCCTATCAGCTCGTAATCATGCCACAATCCTCTCTCTTGACTTTGAAAAGGCTTTCGAAAAGATAGGCATAGATTTGGTGTTAAATAAACTTATAACTTGGGGCAGGACCGAGATTATTAAGGTCTTATAAAGGGTGACTTTTGTTGTCCGAGAGAGGGCTTTGCTACTCAATTGCGTTCTTAACACAAAGAAACAGCGGTTGGCATGAGTTATTCTTCGCTTGATCTCAGCGCTGGTGTCGTTGTCTGTATTTATAGCGGAGCCTAGGTAGACAAAATCCTTAACTACCTCAAAGTTTTATCTGTCGAGGGTGACGTTCTGTCCGAGACGTCGGTGTTGGTTGTCCTTTTTGCTTGAGAGCATATACTTGGTCTTGCCCTCATTGACCGCTAAACCCATTGTCGCCGCTTCCGTCTCAATACTCGCGAAAGCGCCACTGACATTACGCTGTTTTCTCCCGATTATGTTAATATCGTCGACGTATAGTAGTAGTTGGACGGACTTTTGAAAGATAGTGCCTCTTGTGTTTGCTCGTGAGTTTTGCACTATTCTTTCAAGTACGATGTTGAAAAAATCGCATGACAGTGCATCGCCTTGTCTAAATCCTTTCTGGACATCAAAGGTCTCGGTGATATCTTTACCGACCTTGATGGGACAGCGTGCATTCTCCATCGTCATCCTGCACAGACGGACGAGTTTGGCAGGGATGCCAAAACTAAACATTGCTCTATATAGCTCGTCTCTATAGATGCTGTCATACGCGGCCTTAAAATCGATGAATAGGTGGTGGGTATCGATCTGAAGCTCATGGGTCTTCTCCAAGATCTGCCGTAGTGTGAATATCTGATCGATGGTGGACTTTCCTGGCCTGAAGCCACACTGATATGGACCTATCAGGTTGTTGACGAACGGCTTCAGGCGTTCACACAATACGGCGGATAAGATCTTATATGCGATGTTAAGGAGACTGATGCCTCTGTAGTTGGCGCAGTTCAGAGGGTCTCCTTTCTTGAGAATTGGACAAACAATGCTGAGGTTCCATTCATCGGGCATACTTTCGTCCGACCATATTTTACAGATGAGTTGGTGTATGCTCCTTACCAAGTCATCGCCCGCCGCTTTGAAGAGCTCGGCAGTCAGGCCATCCGCTCTAGCAGCTTTGTTGGACTTAAGCTTCGATATGGCTATCTTCACTTCATCCAGGTCGGGTGGATGGAATTGTTGGTCATCATCGTCCACGTTGAAAGGTTGATTCTGCCTGACTGCGGTATTTGGTCCGTCATCGCCGTTATACAGTCTGCAGAAATGATCTTTCCAAATCCACAGCATCGACTGCGATTCTACTACGATGTTCCCTTGTTCATCTCTACAGGCTTCGGTTCGGGGTTTGTTTTCGCGGCATGTTATTTTTACCTTTTGGTAAAACTTCCGAACCTCATTCCTGGAGTAGCATCTCTCAATTTCTTCGATCGCGCGCTTCTCATGCTCTTTCTTCTTCCTCCTGAGAAGCCGGTGCTCGTCTCTCCTCTTCCGCTCATAGAGCTCATAAGCAGCTCTGGTCCTTCTAAGCAGCGCCGCGTTATATGCATCTTGCTTAGCTGCATGTGCTTGCCGGCATTCATCATCGAACCAGGGGTTTCGTTGTGGTGGACGAGTGAAACCCAGCACATCAGAAGCGGCATCTCTGATGGCGTTTTGGCAGTATTTCCAATTGTCTTCGATGCTTGATGCTGGCGGCATTGGACCTCTTAAGAGATTAAGAGACACTCGATCGGAAAAGGACTTGGCGATCTCTTGCGATTGTAGCCGTCTGACGTCTCACAGCATTAGTTTGTCTTGGCGTAGTTTGGGATATCCGCAACCGTACCTTGGCTACAACAAGGTAATGGTCCGAGTCGGTGTGGGCTCCTTGGAACGTACGGACATCCATAGTACTGGAGGAGTGTCTTGCGTCGATCGCAATGTGATCAATCTGTTGATTGATCAGGAGTTCTCCAAGTCCCCTTGTGTATGTCGAGATGTGGGAACCGCGTGTTAGCCACGACAATGTTTCGCCCCGCCGCAAAGTCGATTAGCCTGAATCAATTATCGGAGGTGGTATTGTGCAGGCTATATTTTCCGATTGTTCCACCAAAGATACCCTCTCTTCCTAGCTTTGCATTAAAATCACCGAGGACAGTTTTAATGTCATAGCTAGGGCATTGCTCGTAGGTCTTGTTAAGGAGCTCGTAGAAGGCATCCTTGGTGTCGTCATCTTTCTCCTCTGTGGGGGCATGCGCGCATATGAGGCTAATGTTGGCGAATTTAGCCTTGATGCGGATTGCTACGAGGCGCTCGCTCACATGTTGGAAGCTGAGGACTTCCTGTCTTAGTCTGCCTCAAGTAAGTTATCCAGCTAGTAAAATAGTAAAAAATGTAATACACGCATCAACACATTATGTTCAATTGCAAAATCGAAAGTACTTAGCAAGATTGATTATGGTTTACTTATCTGCGGTAACTGCCCAAAATCAACAATTAACACCATCAAGACCCCTTTCACCAAGCCGCATGTAGGAGTATTAATGCTTTCCCCACAAGAACTGTGAAGAACATGTTGGTTGAATCCGGTCTACCTACAATAGAACATCGCATAGAAGTAGCCAAGTTGTACATTAAACTGTTGTTCACAAATGGATCCATTATTGATAAAGACATTGCCTCCGCTAGGAAAACGAAAACTGCAAAGCGCCTTCCATTCGCTATCTTCCGTGCATTGACCTGCTCCAAAGAATTTGAACCTCCGGTAAACAGGATCTCTGTATACCGCCCGATATATCCACCGTGGTTCATAAAGCAAACATCTTTCATCATGGACTTAGCAAAACATAACAGAAATGACACCAACAGAGATATATATCACACTTTATTCCTTGGCATTGATTCGGAATTAAAATCCAGTGGTTGGAAACTTATATTTACTGACGGCTTCAAAAACAGTGACAGCACATCCTTCGCAGCTACTTACGAAGACGGATCGTTGTTCAGCTTAGGGTTAATACCTAAAAATGCATCTGTTTTTACCGCTGAGGTTTTAGCTATTCAAAAAACCACATCAATAGCCAACAAGATGTGTGGTAAACATGTGATATGCTCCGATAGCTTATCAGTTCTCAATGCAGTAAGAACCCTAATTACAATTGGATTTGATATATTTATTTAGCCAATAATTTGCTATTTTAGAAATACAAAATTATTATAAAATTAGAAATATATTAAACTTAATTAATAAATTAGGAAAAGGTATATTAAACTTATTTACTCGTATATACTTCAGCTATATTTATCTCTTATATAATTCACTATATTTCTTTTGAATACTATTAATCAGACTTCTTGTTTTAATTCATTTGGTAGTTCATTAAATAATTTAAATCCTTTATAGAATACTGTGTTTTGTGCTCTTTGTGTTCTTGCAAGTGGAAGACGAAAATCATTTCTGTTACGCACATTATAGTCGTGTATATTATTGACATAAGTTATTTTCTGGACAGATACTTAGGTAGTAAATTATTTTTCATTTTAAAGATAAAAATAAGTACATTCATAATCGTTCTTTAGTTAACACTTAGCCATTTAAGTACATTTAACATAACATTTATTGGTGTTAACCAGTGGCATTTTAGAATGATACGCATTGCTCTATTCTGAAATTTTTGTAACCTATTTAGCATTGTATTATTTGTCAGATGGATAATTGTTGAACAATATTCAAAATGTGGTTTTATAATGCTATTGTATACATTTATTGCGCAAATAGTTGACAGTCTTTTTCTTATTCTCCCAAAAAAGCTAACCTTTTTACTTATTTTCTTGGAAATGTATTCAATGTGATTACTAAATCTTAACATTGAGTCCATAACAACACCTAGATATTTAATTTCATTAACATTTTCGACATTTTCATTACCTATAGCAACATTCATATCTGTTTGGCCATTTATGAACATACATTTAGTTTTACTAACATTTAAACTTAGCTTGTTCATTTGAAACCATTGACTAAGTTGCCGCAGATCTTCGTTAATTTTAGTAACACATTCGTCAATATCGCTACACGAAACAAAAAAAAGACCATCATCAGCAAATAACTGCAGGTTCGAGAAATTTACAACATTTGGCATTTCGTTCACATATAATATAAATAATAAAGCTCCTAAAACTTACCCTTGAGGTACACCTAATGACACATCTATTGCACGGGATATTGCACCACCTACTTTAGTTTTCTGAGTTCTTCCTTCTAAATACGATTTGAACCACTTCAGCTCGGTTCCTCTAATTCCATATTTTTCCAGTTTATGTAATAGGATGCCTCTGTCAATTGTCTCAAAAGCTCGCCTTAGGTCTATGAATACTGCCACAATTTCCATTCTATTCTGGACTGCCATTCTCCAGACCGCAATAATTAAGTTTAAAAGCGATTCACAACTGTGCCTGCTTCTAAATCCAGACTGACATTCCGCAAATAGCTCATTTGACTCCAGGTAATTCTGTAACTGCTGTTGCACAACTTTTTCTGATAACTTTGCTTCATTTTGAATCATGTTAATCGGACGGTAGTCAGCTAGTTTGGTTGCATTCTTTGTCTTTTCAATTGGCATCACCTTTGACTCTTTCCATGCTAGGGGAAAAGTACCGCACGTCAATGATTTATTTATAGTTTCACATAAACTGGAACCAATAATTGGGAGAACGTCACTTATCATATTTACACACAACATTTTAGAGTCTTTCTTATTTTTCATTGTTTTTATAATACTCCTAAGCTCTTGGTATGTTATACATCTGAAAAGCACTTATCAGTTTGTTGTATAAGATTTATATAGGGTACAAACGGTATCGCTTTATTCAATACACTTCTAACAAAAACATTAAAGTTTTTTGTCATAATTGCATAGTCACTTACAGAGACATTATCAAAAACAACACTTTTTATTATGCTTTTCGATTTTTTTAGAACTAATGATTTAATATTATTCCACGTCTTTTTGGTTTTTGGATGACTGTATTTTGTTTGTAATGAAGTTATTCTTTGCCCTGTCCAGTGCCGATTTGAAAATATTTCTAGCTATCTTATAGCTTTCCCAATGATTTGTCGAATTTGTCCACACTGCTAGTCTATATGCGTGTAACTTTTTATTTTTAAGAGATTTAAGTTTTTGGTAAACCACCGATTTATTCCATTAAAACACACATATTTTTTACATATCATTGAGTTTACTGCTGCTTCTAGGCATTTTGTAATGTTTTCCCCCGTATGTTCACATCACTTACATTAATATTATCACAGGTATGTTCAATACATTCACTACATTTTTGCTTATTATATTTCAATGTTACTATTAACTCTTTTTTCTCATTCACTTTTATTCGCAATGGTATTTTAATTTCCACGCTTTCGTGGTCACTTATTTTTAAGTTGTTCACTACATACGCCTTAACTTTTTCGTTATTTGTAATGACATAGTCTATGATTGTTTGCGAACTTTGTGTTATTCTTGTTGGTTTGCTTATTATTTGTTTTAACGCATTATCCTTCACAATCTGTTTTATTCTCTTTCCATATAAGTCATTGCATAACCAGTTTATATTGGCATCACCCATTACAATTACTTTATTTTGATTTGCTAAAAAATTTTCTAAGTAAAAAAATTTGCTTCGGATGAATTTGGCGACCGATAAACATCGGCTAAAAAGTAAAGATCGCAGTACACTAACTTTCCATGTCCAGAGGTAGGTTTTCTAATACTTCAACTCTCCAATGATCGCGAACATAAAAAGTAACACCGCTCGTTTGGGTCGAGCACGAGTCACATCTTATAGGTTGATAGCCTTGTATATATATTTCACTGCCGTCAGTCTTTTCCGTTAAATGAGTCTCCGTTGAACATATGATTTCATAGTTTTCTTCACTTAGAGCACTTTCTATTTCATTGAAATTATTTAAAAGTCGAAGGCCTTGTTTAGGAATAAACACTTACAAATATTTAGTTGCTAGTACAAAATTCTTTGTTTTTCGTTTTTCAACCTCCGTTTTAGTACCGGACAGCCTTCATTTCTGGTGTCATGATTTATGTCAATAATTGGTAGTTGAAGATATTCCCTACTTCTTATGCAGCTAACACATTTTACTCATTCACTTGTACATTCATTTTTCTTATGTTCACCACCATATTTCAGACATATTACTTCATTAGTACATACTTTAGCTGAGTGATTAAACCCCCAGCAGTTGAAACACCTTTTAACATTCACTTCTTCATGGACAATAAATTTATCCCATCCTATATTTACTCTTTTAATATCGAGTATCAATCTTGGAGCATTTCCGTCAATTTCAATGATTGCGTTATACAGCCCTTTCTTTTTACCTGACTCATATACACTAATACATTTCATGTATTCAAATTTTAAAAGAGTATTCTGCGACTTTATTGCCTTTTCAATGTCATCCTTACCAAGTTTTTCTTTCATTCCACACACTAATACCATTTTTTGGATTTAGCATCTTAATTCTTATTCATTTTACTCTCCTTGAAAATCGACCGAATTTTCTCACTCGCTTCCTCATTTCCACAGTTTATTGCAATTGCGCCATCCTTTCTATTGAGGAAGCCATTAACGTTTATTGAAATAGTTGACGGTTTTATTTGTTTCTTTATATTTTTTTTCGTTTTTTCACATTCCTGATTACATTTCGGTTTAATGGGCCTAGCTTCTTGACACTCATTTGTGTTGCTCATGTTGTCATTTTTGCCACATCTGAGCGGGGCCTACGGTTTGTCGCAGAGTCCGAACGGCATTCCTTTGAAGCTTTTTTCGTAGGCAATTTTACTTTCGGGAGTTTGCCATTGCCCGCCGAAAGGGTGATGGCGATTTGAAAAATTTTTGGTGACCCAGCCAGGAATTGAACCCAGACTCTCTGCATGGTAGTCCAATGAGCTAACTATCGCGCCATCGCCATCGCTCAATAATAGTACAGGCTTTTCAGTAATTCATCAGAATATTCGTAGCCTAAGAACTAGCTTTGATACATTTTCTACTCACCTTGCATCTCTTGAACATTTACCTGATCTAATATTTCTTTCTGAAATTTGGATTTTTGATGATGAAATCTCGGATTATGCAAATTTCGCTTTTGTTGCAAATTGTAATAATTCGTATTCAGCTAGAGGTGTTGCAGTACTTCATAGAAATAACTTAAATGACTGTGATAGTAAATTATGAAAAATGAAAAGTGCCGATGTACCGAGTTTTTTTTTGTGAAATCTCTGGTGTACGTTACTGCTTCTGTTGTGTTTTTAGACTTCATAAATATTCACAGGATGTCTTTTTGGATGAATTCTCGAGTTTCTTAGGGATACAAACTTGTAAGTATGTTGTACTGTTGGATGATTATACGAGTAATATAAATATTCTGTCTGGCGTGTCAGCACGTAACTTGAAACAATCTAGGAGTGTTGATCGTCAGCCAACTTGAAAAAAATAAATGTTGGTAGCACGTAACTTTAAACGAGTTTCATTGTGACTTCTGTTTAAAAAAAATCATGTGAACATAGAAATGAAATGTCAAATCTCAAATGCACGTATATATTCTTTAATATATAACGAATGACAGTATTTTATGATTCGGAAAGCGAAGATGAGGAAGCCTCTTATTTTAAAATCAATAGAAGAGCTTTAAGAGATAAAAGTAATCCATTGGAGTTAAGTGAAGATGCGTAAGTATTCAAGGGCTGATCAGAATGTGAATCGAACTGTCAAAAGTGGAATACATGTATAGCCGTTAGCGCCAACACAATGCGTATTTGTATCTCGAAGTTGAATAGCAGCCAACTTCGAGATACAGATTCTCGATTAACGTTTCCTTGTTTGCATGCATTGTTTGGGCTTTCCTGACTTTGGTTTGAGAATTTAACAGAATAGACGTGGAAAATTTTATTGAAGCGGTACGGAATAAAGAATCCTTGTGGAATTTGGTAAATCCTTAGTACAGTTTCCAATAAATTTATTTATGACTCTTACTTTTCACAAATTGTTCTCACAAGTAAGCACACAATTGACTGACAGATACAGATTCGATGAGCGTCACCATTCTGTTCGATGTAGTCGCAAACCGTGTATTTGCGTCTGGCAGCGATTCAAGATACGAGATTCAGATTCACATTCTGATCAGCGATTCAGAAATAAATAAATTACATTGATGACATATAAAAACTAAATCCGTCTCTTTTTTTAATTTTGTGGGAAAGCAAATAAAGAATGTTTCCTTATAATTCTTAACTCTTCAAAATTTCCAGAAAAAAATTGAAGCATATCAGTACCACCAGTTTTGCATCTTTTTTCAACATTCTCTTACCCAGTGGGAATTACCAAATTAATGTTGGAGTTAGATAGCCGTTCCCATGGAAAACTACCATTTTTTTCTACCTTGCGCTGTTTTTAATATTCCTGTAGCTAAATCAAAAAAATTCAAATTCAAATTCAAATTCAAATTTCTTTATTCATATGTATATACAAAAGTTACAAATTTAAAATACGATTTTACATGCATTTGATACATATAGAATAGTTAGTGACACCTTTATTTATGAAAAATAGAGACGATGCCACATTATAAAAAATTAAAAAATTCACTTTGTGTGGGGTGTACAAAGGTAGAAAAACAGAAGATCAATTCAAGAAAAAGAGGAAAGAAGAAAAAAAAATAATCTTTAACAAATTAATAACGGATACATACAAAATCTAATGTAAATGGCAGAAATAGGTAAATACAGTTGAGCAAATGAGCAAATCATTTCTATTTTTTTTTATTTACTTTACTATATTTTAAATTGAATAACTTAGAAGAGTTTCGATTTCATGATGATTAAAACTAAGAAGCCATGATTTAGCTACTTTAGAAAATGTGGACAAATTTCTTATGGGTCGAATTTCTAAGGGCAAACTGTTAAAAAGTTTGCATGAAACAATGGAGTAGAAGTTTCTGTAACTTGTAGTGCGAAACGCAGGGACATTTACAACAAAGTTTGAATGGCTGCGTAAGCTGCGAAAGTCAGAAATTGGACTCTGATACCTACCCGCCTCTCATGAAAAAGACTTTAAAATAGAATAAATGGCGCAAAGGGAGAATATTCAAGGCCCTGAAAAGGTCCATTGTGTGCGCATAACGGTGAAAACCACAAACACTACGAATTGCAGATTTTTGAGGGACAGTTAATTGCTGCAGTTTACTAATATAAGAGCCACCCCAACTACAAAGCCCATATTGTAATCTGGATTGGAATACACCATAATAAACCCTTTTCAACGTGTTAAGAGAGCAATACTTTCTAAGGCGGAAAAGGCAACGAGTAGCAGAAAGAAGATATTTTTTTAAGGCAGAAATGTGCTTGGACCAGTTCAAGTTTTGATCTATTGTAACACCAAGGTACTTGAAATTATCTACACCTTCAATTTTGAAACAATTAGTACTACAGTTAGTATTTCTGTTGAAGGTTTTACCAACTTGGATTCTGCATTGGCTGTATAGCAAGTCGTAACACGGGCAGACATTAGAATGAAATACTATGTCTAAGTCGGGGTACTCTTGCTCAGTAAGACTGATAAACATCAACTTAGTTTTACTACTAACAATAAGTTTGTGGTTAGCAAACCAGCATCTAAGTAGGAAAACATCATGGTTTATATCAGCGATTAGATCTAGCTGGCTGAACAATAACGCCAAGGTCGTCGGCAAAAGCTGTAACTTTACCTATGAATGCGAGAGAAAATAAGGAATTTATGTAAATTAGGAATAAAATTAGGCCAAGTACAGAACCTTGGGGTACACCCAGGTTATTGGTTTTTGAACTGCATATATTGCTTCCAATTTTTACATATTGCATTCTGTCTTTAAGATAAGACTCAAACCAATTGTATATGAATCCTCTGAATCTGACCTTATATAGTTTATCTAATTGTATGACGTAGTCAACCATGTCAAACGCCTTAGTTATATCCACAAAAAGGCCTGCACAAAACTGTTTTTTATCTAGTCCCTTATATAAGAAGGAGCAAAAGTCCAATAAAGCATCCTCAGTGGAGAGGCCAGTTCTGAAACCAAACTGCAAAGGAGAGAACAAATTATAATGATTGAGATAAGTTAATATTCTCGTTTTAATTATTTTCTCAAAAACTTTTGAAATTGATGGCAGTAAAGATATTGGTCTGTAGTTTGATTTATCGGTCCTGCTGCCCTTCTTAAATAACGGAATCACTACAGCGCATTTAAGTTCAGATGGAAAGGTACCGGACATAATACTAAAATTAATAATACTAAAATACTAAGTTGGGTCCAATGTGCTTGAGTACCAAATTCGATATTTTATCATTACCATGTGAATTGGAATTAGGTAGGGAATTAATAGTTTTTAGTAATGCAAATCCCGTAATGAACTTAAACATGAAGCTGTTTCTAGAACAGTTGTTTTGAGAGCCAGCCTTAGGGCAACAGTTACACGAAATTTGCGAGTTTCTTGGAAAAGAAGTTTGTCCAATGGAAGCAAAGTAATTGCTGAACTCATTAGCTATTTCCAAAGGATTTGAAATGTTAATACTTCCATTTTTAAGTACAATGGGATCTGCGTTAGTACACACTTTCCGACTAACAATACTATTAACTACTTGCCACTCTTTCTTAAGATTTCCACTTGCCGCTTGTATTTTCGAACGAAAATAGTCATCCCGTGCTTTTTTAACTTCCTTTGTCACTTTTGTGTAGAATTTATCAAAACGATTTTTTAAATTGGTGTTCAAAGGATGTTTCCAACATATTTTTCTTAGTTTGTTTTTGGTATTTATTTTTTGACAAGGTTACGAGTTATCCAAGGCTTAAGGCGACACTCCGATTTTTTGTGTGTTATAGTGCAAGTAGATGCGCTTATGTAATTTTTCAGAATACTAAAAAATACACTATAAGCTGAAGAAGCATTTCTTTCAACATAAACACTTTCCCAATATTCACAACGTAGCCTATTGTTCAATTCAGGAAAGTTAATTTTATCAAAGCTGGTTTCATATGATACGTTAGATTTCCTGCATATTATATTTTCAAAAAGGATTCCCGTCATACAATGATCACTTTTATGTAGATCCAAGTTAATGCCAGCAAAGGAATCCACAGCAATATTCTCAATACGAGCAAAAACATGGTCGAGGCAGGTGCCTGAAATTGGTCTAGTAGGCTCAGCAATTAAAGATAAAAAACCATGTTCAGCCATAAGCGCTTGGTAGGAATCAGAAACGGAGTTCGAACATAAGATATCTAGATTAAAATCACCTAGGATAACAAGATTTCCAGATCGTTCATCGGCTAACAAATTTGAAAATTCGGAGAAGAAGAATGCAGTCTGTATACACAAATAAAATTAAAGAGTTCATTGTGAATATTGCTGCAAACTTTAATGACGTCCGCGCTTTTTAAATTACAAGTTTTTACATCACACTCATACAAGTTTAATATAAAAGCTCCCACTCCACCGACAGAGTGCGTATCATTCGTATTAGGAAAAAAATTATAGTTCAGAATATGGTAATCTTCACTCTCGCAAGAGTAGATCCAAATTTCAGAAACAAATATTATGTCAGGCAGGTTAACGAGAGCTTCTAGATTCACCATCAGTAAGTCGAAGTTTTGTCGAAAACTACGTATGTTTTGATGTAAAACGAAAAATGATTTGCCATCTGATTTACATTAAAATGGCTTTCTAAATTATTACGTATGGTTCTAATAGTGGGGCTGTCGCACATAAGATCACAGCTGTCGTTCATATTAGTGTGCTTGAAGAGCATTAAGATCATCAAATGATCTTATGACAACAGCCTCACTATTATCAAATTTTCTCATAAAAATACGAGAATTACGGAACCACAAGTATTTGTATTTTAACTCTGTTTTAAATTTTTTAGCTGCCATAATTAAAGCTTTAAAATAGTTTGTTAAGCTGTCATTAATAAAAATATTACTATTGCTACCTTCAATAAATAGCGACGAATTCAGCTTCCTCTTTGCAATTTTCTTGCTCTTCATCACTTCCTCTTTGACCTTCTTTGTAGAGAAATGTACACAGAGAATATCACCGCGATTATTGGTGGTGGTGGTTATGCTCTTCTTTTTTGGTTTATCCATGCGCTTTACATAACATTTCTGTATATCCTCAGTCGATATGGAGATATTTAAAGCTTTGTCTAAGATCTCCCTTACTCTCTCGCTGGCGTTTGAGCTATTTAAACAAGGTACACCAACAACTTCAATAGCATTCTCCAGCTGCTTCTGCTCCCTCCAATTCACTCGGCTTTCTAAATTGGCCACCTTCATGCGCAACGTATCGTTCTCCTCTTTCAGCTGCTGGACTGTGCTGAGGAAATCGCTGTGGATTTTTTTCAAGCTGATGATTTCTTCGTAAAGCACTTGCAGGGTTATTGAACTTTCAGTCGAAGGCGTAAGAACCGTTGATAAACTGTCATCAGATGGTCCACAAGCAGTTTCTGTTTCGCATTGCGACGAAAGTGAAGCTTGAATGGCTCGGGCAACCGTTGATTTAGTAGTAAGGTCCACCTTGGCAGGTACTATTTCCCGTTGAGATGAAAGTGAGGTAGACTTGATAATTGCTGTAGACTTAGATGTTGCGGATTTTTGCTGTTTATTTATTAGGCGTGAGTTGAATGAAACAGGTAGTGGTTATTGAAGCGATTTACGGCGCAAAACAGAGCACTTGTCGCATCGACGCGTGAGATTGTTGGTTGTGAGATATTCAATGTCGGCCGGTTGAATATTGGCACACGAGCCGTGGAACAAACTTTTACAATCACCGCACTGTATTTTCGCTGTATCATTGCGATCTATTTTGCCTTGGCAAACCGTGCAGTTCATTTTAAAAGAAAAAACAGGAATATTGGAAGATTAGACAGGAACTAAAGTAAGCACCCCACAACACTTTAAGTAACACGTCTGTTCTTGACCACAGTAAATAAATAACAATCGTGGTGATCACTCGTGAAATCCATTAATAGTCGTGTTTTTTTTTTGCGAATCCGCTATCCGCTTAAAAAGCAATTTGCATGTTAATTATAACAATAACATAGCGATCAACGCTAAGTCAATTTACCCCCGCTATCTATTAAGCAGATATAAAACAGAGCTCCCAAATCATATTATCTTCGTTTCGGATGAATTCCTCCAATAAATTAGCAAAAATGTCAACCATTCGCCTACAAATTTTTTTCAAAACTATTTAAGTTTGTTCACCAACCGACAACTAGGTGCCATAGAGATGTCTGTGCTATCAAGTTTTTATGATGAACTCTTAAACGGGGATGGATCGTTTTTTTGCGAACATAGCTAACATGCGTTCAAAAAAACGCAGCTAATACATGTTTTTTTTTCACATGCATATTTTGCTTATTTTCCATTTTTTTTTTATTACTCGTACTTTCAGCGGTAAGTATTTGCTATCGAGTATAAAGTTTTGTTTCAAACGTCATTTTTTTAAGATTGTGTGCTGCCATCTACGACGATACCTTCGAGGGCAGACGATTGAACCAAATTAAGTGTTGCCAATGCTCGATTGTGTCGAGTAAACTCGATTGTATCAAGTTGCGGGCCCCCGCCCAATTATCAAGGCTTTGCACGAAGATTGAAAACGTAACGCACGATATTGTTGAAAGCGACATTAAGTTTTCTTTTACTGTTAGCTTCACAGATACAGAATATTTCGCATCCATAACAGAGAACTGGTACAAGGAGTGTTTTAGCTAGTAAGAGACGAGGTTTAAAGGGGGTGAAGTAGTGTGACATCCAGAGCTGGCGTAAAGTTCCATATACCTTACCAACTGTAGTATTGATATGGTTATTCCACTTAAGTTTTCTGTTAAAAACAGCAATGTTAGTGTGGTTAACTGTGTCGAATGCTTTCGAGAAATCTAACAATACTAGAAAAGATACTTTGTCTTCATCCAACGCTTCCCTGATATCGTCTACAACTTTAATTATGGCCGTTGTACAGCTATGGTCTTTCCTAAATCCAGATTGCATTGGAGAGAGCAAGTTGTTGCAATGGATATAAGAGTTTATTTGCCTTTGAAGTACCCTCTCAAATATCTTAGAGAAGTAAGGTAGTATGGATATCGGCCGATATTCCTTACTATTGGAACTCTTATGTATAGGAATTATTTTGGCACATTTCCATTGAGAAGGGTAAATGCCGGTTGTTATTATAAGGTTGAAGACATGGAGTAGAGATCGAAGCATAACTGGAAGGATAATTTTCGCAAATTTGGGATGGATTTCATCAAAACTTACAGAATTTGATTTGACTGACAACAAACAAGCAACCAATTCAGTATTATCAATACAGGAAAATTCAAAAGCACTATCAGACAAGTTAACATCGAGCGGATTTATAGGAACTGCATTAATGTCAGGAAAAGGGAGGGTAACAAAACTTGTATTCAGGGAATTTAGATCCAAGTCGGAATCAATATATTTTCATTTAAGAACCCAATTTGGTCATCAGGGGAAGACATAAAATACACAAGATCCCAATCAATATGCCGAGAATCTATCTCCAGTTGGTGGTAATCAATGTTGCTGAAGTCTCTGAATTCGAGGGTTGTAATTGCACATTGAAATGCAAATTCGAAGATCAGAAATAGCAAGTCATGTCTAGAAAAAGCAGGTACGGACAACTGGTCATACAAGAGAGCATCGTTGAGGTTATTCACAAAGAAAACATCTAAAAGAGTACAAGTTTCATCGGAAAAGTGTGTAGCATTACTTGTATTGACTGGGAACCTATTAAGTGAGTACATACTATCAATGATATCATTGTCAACTAAAAGGTTGCTGTTTAAATCACCGCCTATTAAAACTTTTTGGTAGTGAATTGAGATGGATTCCAACACAGAGAATATCGGCGATGGATCAATATATATGTTTGGCCTATAAATAGATCCAATGAGAAGTTTGCATGTGGTAGATATGAGCTCCACGAACACATATTCAGTTGGACTATCGGCAGAAGATTTCAATACCGGGTAGCACCTCAAACCAATTTTGGCATGTATGGCAGCACCTCCACCTGATCTACCTATCCTATCCCCTCGAAAAAGCCTGTATCCATCAATGTTGTACACCTCATCCCCTATACTTTCCTTAAACCACGATTCTGTAATGCAGACAATATCAACCTTGGAACCCATTAGCAAATCTCTTAGCTCATCAAGCTTGGGAAACCGACTTTGTGCGTTTAAGTGACACACACGTAAACCATCCATCCGGTTACACAGAACATTAATCATTGAGCGACAGATTTCAGTGTGACCCTCGCCAGTGGGACTCAATATATTAGAACTCGGCCACATATCTAAGGTAAATTAATAAAAACAATGGGAAGGGCCTGTGGTAGTCGGCAGGAAGCACATCAGGCTTAGGCTCAAGAATAACACCTTCCATAAAGTTTTCAAAATTTATTAGAACAAGAATAAAAAAAAAAACACAATAACATTTGGAGATCGTTAAAAAGTTTAAAAATAAGCAAATTTAAATACAATTACTTAAGATTTCAGAACTTACAAAAGAAATAATAAAATAGGAAGAGAGAAAACAACAAAAAGATATAAATATATACATAAATAATGTATTTAAGGGCTGGCAATGCTATGCAATTTATGTTATCAATTTCCACAGCTTCATCAATGGGTTGACGTTTAGCAAACACACGTCCGCGCATCGTAAAAACTGATGAGAGTTGTTTTTGTTTTCTTAAGCTGGAGAGCACGATGCAGTAAATTGTTGTTGGATTTCGATAGACAATCGCGCAGGTAGACGTTAGAGAGCGGGTTTAATCCAACGTCGCATAAGTTAATTTGTTTGTTGTTGTTTTGTCGGTATTTGGAAACCGAGGTTAGTACGAAGTTCCTATCATAAGCAGACCGGAACTTAATAATAATCGCAGAGGTGATTTTATAGCATAGTTTGAGGCAGTGTATTTATTTTCCAACCGTATCACACGCGAGTTAATGTCAGCTATTGATTTGTTTAATTCGGCGAATTGAGAATCAATTTTGGACATAGTTTTATCATTGTTCTCCTGAATTTTAGATGAAATAAGTGACATTATTTACTCACTTTGTGACTTAAGTTTCTCATCCATTTTATCTAACAAGGTATGATCATCCAAGGCTAGTTTTTTGGGTTTTTTGAAGAGTCAATTGATGTTCGAGGGGAGCTTACACTTGTCGTATCCATTTTTGAGTTTGACCGGGACCGTTTAGAGTTGGACATACTAAGAGGGGTATGGAGTAAGGGTTCAAAGTATGAAGCAAGAGGAACAATGAAAAATGTCAAAGGCAAATGATTAGCACAAAACTGAACAAATTAAGAATAATTATTTAATTAGTGTCACTATCACTTGTGAATTGAAATCAAAATGTATTGAATGTAAAAGGGGTTCACAGTTTTGTGGAATAAAAATAAAATAAAGCCAGGTTAATTAAATTTTATTTGAAAAAAAGGCAAGATTAGCCAGCCGGAGAAAAAACGCGTCTATTCACTAGCTTGAATCATACTTGTCAAAAGGTGATACTTTTCAACAATTACCAATTTGGCTTTAGAAGTGGATATCGACAGAAACGGCCTTGCAGGAATTCATCGGAGAAAATACAGTAGTATAAATTTGTCCAAAAGATGTGCAGCTCTATTTGTAGATATAACTAAGGCATTTGAGACAGTGGACTACTCTTTATTATTAAATAAACTGTATAATGCGGACTTAGGAGGGTTTATTTTTAACTGATTTGCTTCTTACCTAGCAAATCGAAAGCCGATGGTGAAGATCAGAGTCTTTTAGCTCGTTGAAATTTATAAACACAAGTGTTTCACCAGGATCGCTTTTGGGTCCTATTTTGTTTTAAATTTATATTAACTCTCTGTTTAGTCAACCTTTCAAAGTAATAATTTCTGCGTTTGCTGATGATACTGCTATTTTCTACTCTCATAGCAATAGTTTTAATATTTTTATGGAAGCATATCACGATCTTGAATTACTGAGATTATGGTTCAGTCATCATAAACTTGTAATGAGCATGAAAACTAAGTTTGTGTTTTTTATATCAGAAGCATGGATTCAAGATTTTTCGTTATCTTACCATAACCCGAATTGTATACGTTTTCCTTTAATCTGTTGTTCGCAGAATTCGATTAGTTTTGATCACAACACTTATAGTTCTGATTCCTGCTTCGATATTGATTGTGTTCAACAATTTAAATACCTCGGTATTATTTTAGACCATAAACTTTGTTGGAAGGATCATGCTAATTATTTGAAACAGTATATAAATAGAGTAGTAAACCAGTTGTACTACTTAAGCCAGTATTGTAATACAACAGGAAACACGAATTTCTTCCTTTAAGACACTATTATAAGTGTACTGCTATAAAGTTTTAAAAATATTCTTTGAGAAATCTGGGTAGAACATATGAAAATTATAACTTGCGTAATAACACCAGGAATTTTGTTACAGTAACTGTAGTTAAAAAATCACACTTTTTTAGGTTTTATTCTTTTGTTGCATCTCATCTTTTTAACTTGCTTCCTGATAACATTATATGCGAAAGAGTAAAAGCAGTATTTTTAGTTAATGTTAAAAAATGGCTTTTTTCTTTTAATCACACGGATATTGATCAAACTTTTAAACCATTAACTTAACCTATTCCTAACATCTGTTTGGATTTTCAGCTTTATTTCTTTTCTTCTTTGAAACATACTCACAGCGATTTTTTTCCCCATCAATATTTTGAATTTAATTTTGTATTATTTCATAAGTACACATTCGTCATAAGTACAACCAACAGCATGTACTACATTATTTCATGCCTAAATTGTTTTAAGATCATATAATAATGTATAGTATAAGTTTGCAATGAAATAAACAAATAATAATAATAATAAAAATATGATTAATTGAACTGTTTCCACTGTACACCTTAAGAAAGTGGCCAAGACGGGAAACCGTCTTTTACAAGCGCCACACAATTGCGAGTACGAATTTGCGACTCATTGTACATATTCTCAACAGCATTTGTGACGTTCAGGAAAGGCGTTACAAGGTAGCTCGTATTTGTGTAGCCAGAGTCTCCAATAAGGATAAAAATGCTCGAACTCTCCTTCATCGAATCGTTTTTTTAAGCTTAAAAGAAAACAATGAAAATCCATTTGAAATTTATTATTTTTATAGAGCGTTATACCTACCTACCAACGAGCAACAATACCGTTCGAAGGCCTTGCGATTTCTTAAATTTTCTGCGTCAGTTCTACCTGGTGACTGAATGCGAACATTTATACAAGTTAACGCATAAAAGCATCTTGCTGCTTGCAGCGGCTCGTTTTGCGTTTCTGGCATCGGCATTGTGGAGCAAAATTGGCAAGAGCTCTTGAGACATGTTTCAACACAAAATGCACAGTTGTAAATCTTACCCCTATAAAGTCTGCAATTGCGAACTAGATAGATCCGAGTGCATGACACCGTAATACGATTACTAATTGCGTAATTGACCTTAATTCAAGTGATCTTTTCACAAGTAAGAAACAAAAAACAACAATCTATCAAATACTTTCATTCGTTCTAATCATACCGCAATGCACCGTACGTTCTCTCGTCGCGCGGCAACGAATCCTGTATTAGTTCGAGCACCATCATTGTCGTCCGGTTTGGGAGACGAAAACGATATACGAAGTCGCGGTCATCCCATTTTTTTTTTAAATCAACACGTGGAAGCAACTTGTATTCGCGCCTCTCAACATACAAATTTTCTTCATCTTCGCTAGTCGAAGATGTCCAATCTCCCCAAAAATAATTGACCCGAAACATTTCTATTTGCTTAGGTATATTATAATTTATTTTTAACATGCGATGTCGAGAACAAACAGATAACAACTAGAGTGAATAAACAAAATTCAAACAAAACCCCGAGTTTGCTCCCTCAACTATAGTACGCGAGTTAAGAAAATCAAAAGTTGATCAACTCTAGAGTTGCAAATTGAAAGCTGAAAAGTTTAGATACAAAATCCTCAAGTTGAGTTCAACTTCGAGTGAATAAAATCGCCCTTAATGTATCACAAAATTGAAAATAAAAAAAACACTTACTTCATAGCCGATTTCAATCACAAAAGCAGTCATCGTCTGATCATCATATTTGACATTTGCAATATACAAACAGGCAAACAATGGAGCCTATAATCCGCAAGAGCGAGGAATAATTGAAATCGGTCGGTGGTATTAGCGCAGCTTAAATTTCGACGTCAATTTTCTAATCGTGTGAAGCCAACTGGACAAACATTCCGGTGCTTAGCTACTCGACTCGAACAGACTGGAACCACAGGAGACCGCCACCGGACTGATTGTTCGGCCGACAATATCGCGGCTGTGGCTGCCGATGTCGCCGAGAATGAAGAATCATTAGCTAGACGACGGGCCACACAGTTGGGCATCACCAGACGGATCCTCAAGCGAATTTTAGTGAAAGACTAACACATATTCCCGTACAATGTGCAAACAGTGCATCAGTTGATGCCTCCTGAACGTAAATCGCGTGTGAAGTACTGTCAAGCCATCCTAAATCTCAACAATGGAAAGGACGATTTTGTGTCGAAAATCATCATGAGCGACGAGGTGCATTTCAACTTAAGCGGTTACGTCAATAAGTAAAATCTTCGTTTCTGGGGTACTGGAAATCTGCGTGTGAGGCACGAAGAGCCATTACGTCCACTCAAAGCCACTGTGTGATGCAGCGTACACGCGGGAGGAGTGTTTGGGCTGTATTTTTTTGAGGACGCCATCGGCAATTTTTTTTCATTTAGTAAAAAAAGTAATTCAAAAACAAAATTGGATGATTAATTTTGCGCCACCTTGTACGAGAATATGTACTTACATTCCACTGTGTTTGTAAATCTTCATAACTGAGTGAAAAAAAAAACGTAAGTCCAGTACAAACAACAAAAGTCATGGCCCCTGGGACACACGTTCTCTCGGGCAATCGGTTCAGTTTATTAGATATTGATTCGCTGTTCGAATCCAAACACACAAAAAAAAAAAAAAAATGCTCCCACCCCTTTTGATTTCAATACACCCCTTCAGTGCAATACGATACCAGCAACCCCAAATTTATAGTGAGTGGCAGTAAACCACTCTCTTTATACAGCGTTTTCTTGCTTAAAAAAGCGATCGACCAACAGATCGTGGACCAATAGTGGACCTGTTCATGGCTAAAAAGACACTTGCTGATATCTGGCCCATCTCAGTTACTGTACACCAACAACTAAACTCTTCTAAGGGAATTGTATATGCACTTATCCTTCTTAACATCTCAGAAAAAGAAATTGTGCAGAATTTGCAGTCCCAAGGTCACGGACGGTCACGTGCATAAATTCAAGAAAACTGAAGCAGGTAAGCAACGCGAAATGGGCCTAATGTTATTTGCATTCGACCGGTTCCGTCCCCTAACTTCAATCGATGCCGCGTGGTAAAGTAAAAAGAAAGAAGTAAAGTTAAATAATATTTTCCCAACCCCAGGCGGTGTCGCAACTGCCAGTTACTTGGTCACACTGCCAAATGGTGCAAAGGGAATCCGACTTGCGTAACGTGCAACCTCCCCCCTCACGACCTTAACAAGTGTACACGTGTCTCCTGGGTTAAATGCAGTGAAGAACATCCATCCCCCTCTCAAGATTGCAAAGGCTTCCAGCAGGCAAAATAAACTCTAAAAATAAAAACTCGCAAATGTAGCATGGCAGAGGCCAAGCAAATCTGTAGAAAACAAAATCCAACCCCCTCTACCAAATCTCTTATGCTTTCTTTCTCTACCAACTTTCTGCAGCTGCAAGAAAGGCAATTCAAACTGAAAGTACATCAGGTGCTATGAATGATTCAAACGATGATAACAGTAGTATCCCGTTAATTACGCCTACCTCCCCGCTTATTCAGAACCAACCAAACATTTCCAATACAACCAACAACACAAAACCCTCAAATTTCAAACAATAATCAGCTACAAATCAATAATCAATTCACTCACTCATATCTCAAAACAGCCAACTAGTATATCTCCAATCACTCAATCCAACTCAACAGATCCGCAAATCTCAAGCAAATTAAACACAGACAAATATTTCAACACACCATTCACTAAACATACCGATAGCAACATACTAAAAGAACTTTCTCCAGATAATAATACTGTGCATACCTCTACATTCACCTTATCTCCTCCACACCATACTGAAACCGAGCAGTACCTCTACAAAACTACGGGTTGTTTTCGATGCGTCAATGAGAATGGCAACCAACGTATCACTTAATGATATACTGTCAACTGGTCCAACAATTCAAGATAAATTTCTATGCATCCTACTTCGGTTTCGGTTACCCAGATATGTCTTCCCGGCTGACATCGAGAAAATGTATAGGCAAGTTTTGGTCTACGAGTCGGACAGACGATTCCAAATAATCCTGTGGAGCGACGCCCCGAAAGATGAAATACAAATCTATCGACTAAATACGGTGACTTACGGAACAACGTCAGCACCCCAGCTATTTACAACAATTAGCCCATGAAGAAATTAGGACTTACCCCCAAGGTGCAGAAATCTTTACGAGAGACTTCTATGTGGATGATCTGATGACAGGAAAATGGTGTGCTTACCATCAAGGCCGCTTGTCAAGCTTGGTGACCCAAGTCGGATTTCTTTACTGTGAGCTTCCAATCTAGCCCTAATGATAGATCAACAAGCGAAAAGTATTGTCTGAGATCGCCCATCTATTCGACCCACTGGGTTTCTTAATCAAGATAAACCAATCATAATAACAGCAAAACTATTCTTACAAAAAATCTGGATGAAAGGAGTAGATTAAGATGTTTCTCTTTTCAATGAGCTACAGTTAGACTGGATACAATTCCGCGGGGGTCTAAGTCATCTAAAAGACGTATGGTAAAGTTCGACCGGCACGTCTTCTCGCACCGAATCCCCAACTCCGTACAAATTCACGTCTTCGCTGTTGTATCTGATCGCGTCCTCAAGGATTTACAAATAACAACCTGTATAACATTTATATGGACAGGCTCTGAAATAGTGTTGGCCAGGATTAACTCGGCGTCATCATCATTTCACACATTCATCGCTAATCGGGTGTCAACAATCCAACTTACAGAGTCCAACAATGGCGACAAGTACGTTCGAGGGAAAATCCTGTCCTAAGGAGATTATTTCTGCATGGTACGGAATCCATGTCCATGTCCATGTTCACACACTCATAATCTGAAAGGTGCGTCAAACAAGGAATTAGTAAGAAAATCGGGCAGCTTAAAACCAACAGAACTACATAAGGCCTTAATATACATCGTCAATATCATGCAGAAAGAAGATATCGAAAAGGACCTAAGCAGCCTAAAGCAAACTTTAGAACTTCAAGAGATAGCCCAATCGCAAGCCTAGACCCGTTGATCGATGAAGAAGGCACTATGCGTGTAGAAGGTCGGCTAGAAACCTCATCATTACCATATGAAGCAAAACATCCACTCTTACTCCAATACTCTCATCCATTTACGAAGTTACTGATGACATCATGAAAACTTACATAGCGGTCCGCAAGCATTACCATCTCCCACAAAACAGAAATTTGGTACGTCAAGAATAGAGCGCTAGCAAGGTCAATAATTCAGCGGTATATGAGATACGCAAGAGCACGACCAAGATTGCTCACGCAAATTATGGGAAACCTGGCGCACAGGGTACAACCAGCACGACCGTTTATCAACTCAAGAGTCGATTTTTGCGGACCATTTACGACCCATTTTAAGGTGAGAGGAAACATCCATAGAAAACATACATTGCTGTTTCCTGTGGCTTCGCAACGAAGGCAGCCCATCTAGAATTAGTTAAGAACCTTTCGATCAATGGATTTATCACAGCTATAAAACGATTCATTCGAAGGCGAGGCAGTTGTCGCCATCTGTATTGCGACAACACACCAACTTCGCCGGCGCTAAAATGGAGTTGAATTATTCCTTCTAGAGCACCCCGCTTCGGTGGACTTTGGGAGGCAGCTGTTAAGACAGCGAAACAATTTTTACAACGCTGCATGGAGCCCGCGTCACTGACATATGAAGACCTAGAGATACTAGTAATCGAAATTGAAGCCATTATGAACTCAAGACCGCACAATCTTACAACTCTAACACCAGGACATTTCCTCATAGGAGAACCACTGACAAATCCCGCTGATCCTGAGGCTGAACCACTTCGGACCAATCTCGCAACGAGGTGGAGGGTAATATCAACCATTAAAGAAGACTTTTGGAAAAGGTGGCAGAAGGAATACTTATATGAGCTGCAACAACGGCACAAATGCGACAATATACTTCCAGGTACGGTAGTTTTTATTAAAGAAGACAACTGTCCCCTCATGAAGTTACCACTTGGAAGAGTAATTCAGACTTTTCCAGGCCCAGATGGTATAGTGCGTGTAGCAGAGGTTCAGACATTATTCAGCGTTTTTCGCATACCAATGCACAGGCTGTCACCTCGTCCTATTGATATCCAGGATATGGGAGCTTCCGCTGAATTGCAAAACAACGAGCAAACCTGAATCTACCCTCGATGGCCCTAAGAAGCATGAACGGGTAACTCAAGCAGAACCAACACCAAGGAAGAGAACGCGACATAATCGGTTCACTAAATTGACTACCTTGTATTAATCATTCTTCTGATATGAATGTTCCTAGGCCAGGAAGTTATAATATCACGCTTCGAATACACTTCGAAAATCTGGGGAAGGCGCATCTCATCTCTGACGAATGGGACATGGTGGTCTACTACGACCTTCGGTCATTCCGAAGTACGTTAAATCTAACAAGGGAGGGAACCAATAATCTGAAAACATTGTGCCGAGCCAAGATTCAGGAAAGTTTCAGCGCGAACACCATACAATACTTTCTACATCTCTACCGGGAACTGGAAGAGACTGAAGAACTGTTGCGACATGGACCTTTCCGCACAAAAAGAGTAGCGGTCAATTTGGTGGGAAACGTGGCAAGTTCGCTATTTAGCATTCCAGACTCCGATTATGCCTAGCGAAATGTGGTCTGGGGAAGACCACCTATTGTGGCTCATAAAAAATCAAACGTCAATAATCAATTCAACAGCCGATGTGATACGGACCGATCAAGCCAGAATCGAAAGGCAGTTTCGCAGTTTGGATGTTGAAATAAACAGAATAATTGCCAAAGTAAATAACTAATCTAACCAAATCCACCCACAACAATTATCTCAGTGTTTTCAAGTTTTCCTCACCAACACAGAGCTTCAGAGAATTCAATCGTGAGTTCTGTACGTGCTGACAGAAATTCATCATGCCAAGGTAAGCTCGACACTTATATCGGTGCAACAGGAATTAACAACAATAAAGGCCCATCTACCAGCATCTCTCCATCTTCCACTTTCATATGGTAATGAAGCACAACTCTACAAGCTAATGTCCGTGGAAGCCAGGGTCCTTGAAGACACCATTATCCTCCGCTTAAAAATGCCATTGCTGTCATCGGACGAATACGAGCTATACCGTATCATTCCCGTATCCGGCTCATTCTTAGCAAACACACCCTGCATTGACTTCGTCATAGTCTACATCGAGACCGGTACTATCCGCTAACTGCACTTGAATTGATGTCATGTATGACGATTATGGAAGGCGACACTCTGTGCTCACCAACACATCCGATTCATCAGAAGGGGTTCAAATGTCAGTAAGTGGGAAATTAATCTTCGAACCAAATCCAGTATCTCTCCTCGTGCCAACTCAATAATTTCGCAAATAACCAATACTGGGTCCATCTACGACATTCAAACCAGTGGATATTCGTCCTGAGAAACAAAATATTCTTGAACATTGTTTGTCAGAGGAACGCCTCCCAGTTAAGTTTGCAAGGGTCGGGCTCCCTGACGGTTCCTGCTGGTTGCACAGCAAAGCATGGCTTGCTTACCATACAGGGCTACAACATGTTTTCGAGTTTGTTAAGAAGCTCATTCACGCCAGTAGGAATCTAAAACGGCATTTAGTAGAGTATTCGAGATAGTCAGTTGAAATGTCTAAGATCCAAGAGCTCATAATACAGCAACAACTTAATGAGTCTCTGCAGCCCAATGACGTCCACCAATTTGCCATTGGCTACCCCGCTGTCTTCGGTTGCATCATCATCATTGGCTACAAATTCAGAAGAAGCATTCAACACCGTCGTCGCAAAGGGATAGTCAACAACGCTAGCTCCTCGATTAATATTGAACAGTAGTTCAACACGGGGAGAATGTTTAGGCACCAATAATTAATTGCCCTTTGCACTGCTGGCGTCATACAAATGCAAGCGGGCAAAATAGTTTTTTTTTTTTTGTTGTTTTGCACTTACGATCACTGTAAACATCCGCACATGCGGATGATTATTTGTTGACCAAGCACTTCACGTGCCTGGTAGACATCCGCACGAACAATAGATTTCCATTGCTCGTGCGGTATGCTTACCAGGCAAAATCACTTATTGCAAGTTCCTTTTAGAACCAAACCACCAAATACCCAAGTCGTTATTTTGTTCTCGCGACACGATCAAGCTAATCTAATCGTTGCCCAGCACTCTCTTTTTTTATAATGTACATTTGCATTCTGGTATTCTGGTGTAGGCACCAGTCTTATCAGTAGTTGTCAAGGTACATGCACCGTGGGCAACATTACAACACGTGCAGTAAAACTCCTGGTCGCGATCGCATCTCGTACCCGATGTTAAAAAATTCTACCGCTCACGGCTAAAACACGAATTGTAAAGTTGTACAACACAATTCTCAATAGCGGTGTGATACCCCATAGCTGGAAAATGGCGTCGATCATCCCCATCCCCCAGGTTGATGGCTTTCGTTCCATTTACCTTATTCCCTGCTTATCCAGAATCCTCAAAAAAATTATCGTAAATCGACTTCGCTGGTTTACCGAAACTAAAAACCTAATAAGTAAAAACCAAGTGGGATTTAAACCAACCCAAAGCTGTATTGACGCCCTTCTACACATCGATTTTGTAGTAACCACTGCGCTGTCATGTTTTGATCCTAGCCCTGGATTTCGAAAAGGCTTTCGACTAGATAGGCATTCACTTAGCATTGAGTAAACTCAAAGAATGGGAAATCGGCCCGAAAATACTCGGTTACATTATTGCTTTTTTGACCAACAAAAAATGTTGCGGTCTTTTCTAATACCGTTCGGCTATTTAATGGCATCCCTCAAGGACATAAATATTTGGAACACTGTGCTTACGCTAACGATGTTAACATACTTTGTAAGCACAATGGTCCAAATTTGATACATACATCCCTTCCTAATATCCTAAAGGGCATTATAGAAAAAATCTTGCTCAGTCCCAAACATATATGAAAATAATGTTATAAAAGAAACAGTATCTAATTTAAGTATATTTGGTTTGTTTTCCAACTGTAAATATAAATGGAAAAGTCATTGTTTAGAAATTAAAAAATCATTAGCTGCAAGGAGCAGTATAATTAAGTATTTAGCCTAAAAAAGTAGTGCTTACATCAATAGTCTTTGTAACGTAACAAGAATGCTAATATTAAGTAAAATCAAGTTCGCATTATGTATCTACGGCAATGCCCCGAAGTCTACATTGAATATCATCAAGGCGCCCTAACATTAAGCCATCCGCAGAAGTGGATTCCCCTCCACTGAAGAACGCTGCATGGAAGTATAGGCGAAATTAATCTCCAAAATCTGTTTCCCAACCGGTACTATCCTAAACACGGAGACTGCCTCTATCTTTACCACAGAAGCACAAACCATTTTAGAGGCCCCGGTGTTAGCAGACAATACGCATGGAAAGTACGTCATCTGTTCAGATAGCTTTCAGTACTACAGGCGAATCTCAATTAGTCTGCCGTATCTGAGATATAAACATAATAAGACCGAACAAGATCAAACTAATGTGGGTACCAGATCAGGACATGCAGGTCTACGGGTCAATGAAGTCGCCGACCACGCGGCCAATTTAGCAGGTGTTAGTCTAACCTATCTAATTGGCACATACAGACCTACAACACACAATAAAAAGCAAAATAAAACAAGCACAAATGAACGATTGGAAACTATATTTTCACCATTACTCGAGCAAAACCCTGCAAGCCCACCCTCTGCCTTTAAGTCAGCTGTAGCTACTCACCTTAAGGACAACATTTTTAAAATATGTATTAGACAATCCATTCCTAGAAAACTTAAATATAATAAATAAGCCATAACATTATTTAATATCAAATTATAGTACATAAATGTACCTCCATCAAATCGAGCTGAAAGTTCAAATTGTTGTATTTACATGTAATTTATTTCAAGTCAGTAAACATAAATAATAATAATTAATCAAAAAACAAATGATATTAATGCGGCTTAGCAAATTTCGCACTACTGTATCGTATTATCGGCGGTGGCGATGGCGCGATAGTTAACTCATTGGACTATCACGCAGACAGTCTGGGTTCGATTCCTGTCTAGGCCACCAACAATTTTTCAAATCGCTATCATCCTTTCGGCGGGCAATGGCCTCACGAAAGTAAAATTGCCTACGAAAAAGCTTCTATGGAGTGCCGTTGGGACTTGGCGATAAACTGTAGGCCCCGCTCAGATGTGACAAAAATGACAACATAACCAACACAAACGAGTGTCGAGAAGCTAGGCCATGGCCCATACCGGGCTGTCAGCGCCGCAGTGTTTTTTTTGTTTTTTTTTTGTTCGTGTACCTATATAATTGCATTTGTGTAAGTATTCAAATTTGAGGTGGTTTTGTCCTTAGTTTAGTATTTATATCCAATAATAATGGTTTCTTGCACAAAATCGTGCATATTAAAAAATCACAAAAATCAATCTTGACACTCATTTGTGTTGCTCATGTTGTCATTTTAATCACATCTGAGCGGGGCCTACGGTTTATCGCCGAGTCCGAACGGCACTCCTTAGAAGCTTTTTCGTAGGCAATTTTACTTCCGGGAGTTTGCCATTGCCCGCCGAAAGGGTGATGGCGATTTGAAAAATTGTTGGTGACCCAGCCAGGAATCGAACCCAGACTGTCTGCGTGATAGTCCAATGAGTTAACTATCGCGCCATCACCATCGCCAGGTACACGAACACTATTTATTAAAATTATATAGTTCAAAAACAGTAATTATAACTTTAATTGGATAATTTCCGTATAATATGTTACACGCAATACCCTAATACAGGGTGTCTCAATAAAGGACAATTCGGCAACTGGATATTCTGGAAGTTCCGGCGAACAAAACATCGTAATTAATTAAAGTACTGTGCATTCAAAACCAAAGACAACATTTCGAACAATATTTATAAAAAAAACTTAAAAATTAAAAAACAAACTTTCCTTTTCACAAAATATTGTTTGAAGAGGTATAATATTTTTTCAGTTTCCTTGTTTCAATTCACTATTGCCTGAATAAAATTGACAAATTTGGGAAACAATATTTCATAATATTGACTTTAAAGACATAAAACTGTTTTTTAGATAGGTTCTAAAACATTTTATAAAATTTTCCATTGGCTTTTCAGAATGTACACAATCGTTACTCTATTTAGCTATAACCATTCAAAAGCTACAGTACATTAACAAATTATACATCAAAATCAGACGTTTCAGACTTTAACGGCCTATAACTTGAGAGGGAGCGAAAATAGAGCCTCCCACCCATAAGAGTATATGTTGGCCTGAACTTTCGGAATCCACAGTTACACAGTACAGCATTTTAACTCATACACCCTTTATATGTATCTATTGATATAAATTATCACCTGTTGAGCTTCCAATCCACTATAAAAATGTGATACAAAGTTTCCAACCAGTTTAGATAAGAAAGAATTTGATTTCGTCATTTTTTCCTTTATAATTGATTCGCCAAGTTTTTGACGGGTACTGCATTGCAAGGTGGGCTCCCTTGCTTCCCCCAAATTTTCATGTGTTTGGGCAATTTTATCTCTTGTGATTACTTCGCTCTCTGCATTATCATTTGACGGAAACAAAATTAAATTTGAATATGCCGTTGTCGTTGACGGAAGATAAGTTGAAATATCTCTTAAATTCAATGAACGCAGAAATGATGGAATGTATTCACATCGATCCGGGGAAAAAGTCCATAAGCATCGATTTAAAACTAGTGTTTAAAGGTTTATTAGAAAATATTTAATAAAAATAATCATGTTAATATAATAAGTATGGGTGAGTTCATAATTATAAAAATACTGAAACTGTGCAGAGATTGAGTTCATAAATGTTAAAGCACCGTATTACTGTTGCAAATGCTTTCGTAATACTTATGCCTTTGTTTTGCAACGCAGTAGTTTTTATTTTGCTGCGAAGTTGTGATCCGAGAAGATAGCAAGAATGTAAATAGTAATATTGAAATTTTGAATAAGAAAAACAAAAACTAATTTAATTTGTATTGTTTTCGAAAATTTCGAATTCAAGATTTGGACTTCAGCAGTAATTTAATTATTAATTTACATACGCTTAGCGATATAGGCCGCCTATAATAAGCGGCAAGAGAAAAAATGAAGTTTATCTAAATTTGTTTAGATACTTACACAAAGTTATTAAAATAAGCTTTTTAAACATTGTACTCTTTGAAAATTAATATTTTCGCGTCTTCCGTATTTATTAATAGCCAAAAAGTTGTGTTCGTTAATGCCTTTAAGTTTTGCTGCAGTAAAATCATAGCAATATTTTTTGCGTTTACGAATTCACCCTTCGTATAGATTTACATATTACAAATATATATTATAATAGTTTTATAACTTCTGATAAGAGATTAAGTCAACAAAAAAGATTTTGATTTGCTTTTAAAATCGGATATAAAGAAAAATATAAGATAAACATATAAAATATAATTTGTTCAAAAAGTAATTTGTTTTTTCCCAAAAGGACTTAATTATATTTTTCCACAGTCAATTTCACATAATCGTTCTATATTTGATCCCTTCGGGTATGGGATCAGAATATACCCGAGGTAGACGTGGCTGTCGTAAGGGACGACTAAAATCCACCCTCCGAGTGTAGCGTATACGAAACATGCAGTTCAGGTTTACTGGAAAATCCACCCTCTACTGAGGTCGGATCTACGGATTCTGAGGAAAGCCATTTATTGCAGTTCTTTGACCCTTTGCACAAAAAGTTCAAGGGTATCTCGATCGCCACCACCAGGATCGAATGTATCCAGTAAAAGAAGCCCGACGGTTACGCCGATATGCGAAAAACGAGGCTTAGTCAATCGCAAAAGCTGCGAGGAGGAAAACAACGAACTCCGTGTAAAGCTTGATAAAATGGAGTTACTCTACCACGAGCTTAAGAAAGAGGTTGATTTACTCCGAGATGAAAATTAGGCTCTAAAGAACTCTTATTTCCAAAAAGAACGCGAAGATGACACACTCCGCTCAGCTAGTCATGAATATCACATGGACGAAGATGAGCTAACACGAGAAACGGAGTCGAAGAAACGACCAAGTAAAAAACGAAGAGCCGGTCCTTCACCCGAAGATGAGCCACAAAGAGAAGACAAGCGAACGAAACAAAAAGCTATAAAATTTCTTACTCCGCCCCCAAGTAGCGTTATCGGAATTTCGGATTACAGTAACTTGCATTGCCTCCTTAGAGGAACATTAACATCGACATTCGAAGTTACGTGACGTTTGGAAAATTAACGTCCATGATTACGACGGTTGCCGAGCAGTGAGAAGATTCAATGGTACACCTACGAAAATAAGCTAGAAAGGCCATTGCACGTTGTACGTAGTAAGAGGTCTTCAAAGCATTATGAATGATCTTCAAGCTAAAGGCTTAAAAATTCTTAACGATAAATATCATCAAGAAGGAAAAGCAGCAGATGGAACAACAGAAGAAATCATGGTTAAGCGTTGACTTCCGCTGTTCATGCTTAGCTTTTACAAGAACGAGAATAAAGACGATATCTACAGTATTAAAAATATATATATGCGAAGTGTTGTTGAATGCTGGAGGAATTAATTTTAGTGCGGCATGCACCTGGTTAGGGTTGGCGATTAAAGAGAGGTTTCCAAAGCTGATGTAAGACGAATGCAGAAAGCTGGTCGACATCTGATGTCCTTGGATAGTTATTAGATTGTTCTTATTCTGGCAACGATGAAAAGCCTGCTATCGGGAAACATTTTATGGAAATCATCTGAAATGGCAAACAGTTTCAGATATATTTTCAAAAATGATTCACGAACAGCCATTGCCACCAATCCAAAAAATGTGTTTTTTAAAAACGATCGTGTCAGGCGATGCAGAGCGATCACTGCGACACCTCGAATTAACTGAAGACAACTACCACATAGCTTGAAAAATACTTCAGGACAGATTCAGCACCAAAAGAGTCCTGACATCAGCTCTAATTCAACGGGTCCTCGATTTGCCGAACCTTAACTTCGAAATGAAGGCAATAAGGGAGTTTCATGACACTATTCATGAATGCTTATTGGCACTGAAGACGATTGGTATAGAGCTGGCTTCCTGAGATCACCTACCCATCCACCAACCTACTCCTGTGAAAAAAATTGGATCGACAAAGCCATCTCTTGTAAGAGCAATCCCTGCAGAAACCTCGAGAACTGCAGACAACAGGCGAATTCTTAAGGTTTTTGAAAACCTTGAAAAACAGCCGTGACCAACTCAAAAATTGAATGCTGCAAGGTATGTGGAACGATTCAAATGGATCCAAAAACAACGACTTTGCGTTAATTGTTTCAGAACAGACCACACAGCAAAAACATGTTTTGCACGATGTTGCACGAAATGCTCAAGGAAACACAATACATTATTGCATCTATAACGGACTACCACAACGACGCAATCGGGAGAGAGGGGCGCTCCGACAACTGTAGCCGCGTAAACAACAATCAAGGTTACGTGCTTCTAGCCACTGCTAGCGTATTCAACACTGCAAACAACGGACAAAGTTGTGAGGTCCGAGCCATGCTGGATTCCGGCTCTCAGATAAATTTCATAACTGAGAGACTCATCAAACGTTCATCTTTGTCACCAACATCATCCTCCCTCTGCATCGAATGCGTCAGCAGGAGAACACGAAGCCCAAACCAACGAGTCAACCTTGGGCTACGATCAACAAACGGAAATTGCAGACTAGAAGCGTTTATACTCCCAAGCATCGAATCACCTCAACCCACACAAAACCTGGATACTACTACTTGAATCATTTGGCTAACCCAAAATTCCACCGATCCGACCAAATCGATGTCCTACTGGGAGCAGAATTTTATTATCAACTCGTGCGACCAAAAAACATACAAATTGGTAACAGCCAATCCTCCAAAACACTGTACTTGGTTGGATTGTAGTTTAAAAATTGGAGACGTAAAGCCCAACTCAGCAACCTGTGGAATATTCTGCGAGGAAGACCCCACAAACGAAATCATCGAAAGATTCTGGAAGGTGACCACTGTGAAGTCGTATCAAGACAACTGACAACGGAAGTTATTGCGATTTGCAAAACACACTTCACTGAAAATGTCTCTAAATCGGAAACCAATCACTTCATCGTCAGACTTCCGTTTTCAGAAAATGGAGCAGCCCTCAAATCGTTTCCTATCCTTGGAAAGACGACTCTACAAAAACCCGAAGCTTAGAGAGGATTATGTAAAGCTCCTAGACGAATATGAGTCTCTCCAGCATATGAAGGAGATAAAACAAGAAGCCATAAAGAGATCACATTTCTTCATTCCACACCATTGCATCTTGAAACCAGAAACCAGTACAATAAAACTACGCATCGGGGCTTGCGCTCAGAGACGAGTTTTGCTGAAGCGCCAAGGACAGGCCCACAGTCCGAGTCCACTATAAACGAAGAAAAACATCGTAAGTTTCTTTAGTAACCACCATAATGTTATCATTACTACTATTGCCAATAGTCTGCGCTTCACCAGCGAATATTACAAGGTTCGATAACAATCCAGGAATATATTTCGAAACTATTGGATCGACCAATTTAGTTGCAACTGAATGGAAAACTGTTTATAAAAAAATATTTACTATGTTTCAATCAGAGTTAGAAGCATTTGATAATGGAACAACGGCACTTCAACTCATATGCAACCAGTTACAACAAAAGACACCATGCTCTGCACTAGTAAAACACTTAATCACTACCAGATAAAAAAAAATAACACTTTTCAATTTTTATAACTTTATTAAGAATGTTTAAAAATTCGTTTTATTTCGCCAATTCTTCACTACATTGTTCCAAATTTTCTTTTTCTCCACTTCTCCCAATATGGCTGCCAATTTTTTATTTTTATTTTTTTTTCAATCATGACAGCTTTCTACTGCCGAGGTGTCAGTAATCGGTTCTGCCAAATCTATCGAAACACTCCCCCGCGGTATGTCCTTTAGAGGGCCTACCCCTTCTTTCTGCTGATAGACATCAAGCACCGCAATCTTCGTGGCTGGTCTCGCGTATATTCCTGTTGCTGTCTTCACTAGAACGCTTCTCACTCGACCATCAACCCCATGTTTTGTCGCCATAATTCTACACTTTGCCCAGCAGTTTTTTGGCTTATCTGGATCGACTATGTAAACGATTTCGCCTACTTTGAGAGGTTTCACATCCTCAAACCATTTACAGCGCCTTGTTATGACGGGCAGATATTCTTTTACCCATCGCTTCCAAAATGCGTTAGCAATTTCTTGAGATGCTTGCCAGTTCCTTCTTAATATTATGCCTTCATCAATAGGTTCGACGAGTGGTTTTGCCCCGCTTGAGTTACCCAGAAGGAAATGGTTCGGGGTTAAGGCTTCCGCATGAACATTTCAACTTCCAAAAGGGCCGCTCGCAGAAGTTTTTCTGTTGGATTACGAGACGGGAGCATGCTGTGAAGTACGAGGGCGGGTCAATAAGTCCGTGACTTTTTGAATTTCTGACCTCTTTACTGAAACAGCAACACTGCTCCTGTCAACAGGCATCTGTCAGTTGACTCCTGTCAAAATTTAAACTTGCTGCGTCAGTTAGTTTGTGTTTGACAGCTATTTTTATCAGACTACTCACTAATTTGAGGAGAAAATGGAAAAAAGTGAATTTCGTGTGCTTATTAAGCATTATTTCTTGCGAAAAAAAACCATTACCGAGACCAAGGCTAAGCTTGATAAATACTATGGGGACTCTGCACCAACGATTTCAATGGTAAAAAAGTGGTTTACTGAATTTCGTTGTGGCCGTACAAGCACTGAAGATGCCGAACGTCCTGGACACCCAGTTGAGGTCTCTACACCCGAAACAATCGAAAAAATTCACGATATGGTGTTGGCCGACCGAAGATTGAAAGTGCGAGAGATTGTGGAAGCCGTAGGGATCTCGCATGGCTCAGTTTTTTTCAATTTTGAATGATCACTTGGGCATGAGAAAGCTTTAAGCAAGATGGGTACCGCGTTTGCTCACAGTCGACCACAAACACATGTGCAGTTGCCATGGCAAAAATCCATGAATTGGGCTATGAATTGCTCCCTCATCCACCCTATTCTCCAGATTTGGCTCCGAGCGACTACTTCTTGTTCCCAAACCTGAAGAAATGGCTTGGTGGAAAAAGATTTGACTCCAATGATGAAGTCATCTCGCAAACAAAGGCCTATTTTGAGGACCTCGACAAATCATTTTTTTTGGAAGGGATAAAGAAGATTGGAGAAGCGTTGGACAAAGTGTATAGAGCTCAAGCGAGACTACGTTGAAAAATAAAATTATTTTTTTTATCAAAAAATCTGTGTTTTAATCCAAAAGTCACGGACTTATTGACCCGCCCTCGTACTTCTTTGACCGATCGTACCAATCGTTCCCAAGCTCCTCCCATATGGGGGGAAGCAGGTGGTATAAACTGCCATTTCATTGAAGAACTCGTAAATCACTTATCATCTCTTTCATCCATCCATCCATCCATCCTTGTGAATGCTTCCTTAAGCTCCCGTTCAGCCCCTTTAAAATTTGTCCCGTTATCGCTCCATAACTCAGTTGGTGAACCGCGTCTAGCTATAAAGTTCTTATAACGAGTATGCATGAATCCGTGGATACCGAATGGGCCAACTCGCGATGGATGGCTCTAGTACTAAGACATGTGAATAAAACTCCATGTCTCTTCTAACTGCTTCTGCGCACGGATACGTATAATGGGCCAAAATAGTCTACATCGACATAAGAGAATGGTCGGCAAAATGAAGCAACGCGAGGTGGAGGTAGGGGTCCCATTAAAGGTGGTGATGGTCGAGCTTGCCGATTTAAGAATGTTTGACAACTTCGCCGTACTTGGTTCACAATGGTGCCAAGTCTTGGCACCCAAAACCTCTGTCGCATTTCATTGACAATAGTTTCGTGATTAGCGTGGTGGTACCTGAAATGATACTCGTAGTCAAGAACAATTAACTTAGTAATATGCTGACCTCTGGGCAATATGATGGGATCCTCATTGTTTTCGAGGGTAACTCTTCCCCCAAGTCGAATTAAGTCATCAGCGTCCAAATAAGGTGAAAGCCTGTATATTGAACTTGATTTCTTAATTGTTTTTCCTTTTGAGAGCGATGAAATTTCGTCGTTAAAGACGTTTGATTGCTCCTCCCTTAGGAGTATTTGTTCTGCAAGCCTAATTTCTTCTTGAATTGGTGTAGCCGACTTAACATTATGTCCTCTAGCCAAATTTCTCCAGAAATGTGCGAGATCAACCATCACTACTGTTATCCGCAAAACTCTTTTCCACGTAGAAAAAGGTTCCGCAGCTTTAATTATGTGAGTTTCCTTTGGAATTCCATTTACACTGTGATGGGAAATATATTTGGTTCGTAGTTCCTCTTCCGTTGATGCATGCTGATCTTATTTTTACCGAGGCCAGTTACCGCGTTCGAGCTTTAGAAAAGGCGGTCCATTAAGAACGGAGAAGTCCGGAGTCTTTTGCCACTTTGTCGCTTCGTCTACGACGTTTTCAGCGGAAGGTATCCATCGCCAGTCTGAAACGAATTTCGCTAATGCGAAAGGCGACAAACTGTTGATAACAACGATGGTCAGATCGCAACCAGGACAATGCGGTAAGTGAGTCTGACCAAAACGTTTGCCTTTTAACTTGTATCGAGTGTGTGGCAATTACATTTTTTGCTAATCGAGCCCCAAGGACTGCTGGCTTAAGCTCCAATCGGGGAACGGACATCATCTTTCAGGGTGGCACAAATATATGGAGCTCCATGTCAGGAATTTCTGGAAAATCAGCTCCCAGGTAACACCCAGGTATTCTCATCTTTGTTACCTCGGGGAGGAGTCGAACCCATATTAACCATTTTGCATACTGCTCATCGTGAATCTGCTCATCCCAATCGCAACCAGATCGACACGTTTCTTGAACTATGATTTTAGCATAAACAACATAAAAGGCCAAAAATCCAAGAGGGTCGAAGATAGTCATCACCAGGCTAAGTACCTCTCTTTTAGTAGGCTTTCGTTGACCCAGAAGTACGTCTTTATTGCTGTATCGCTGTGACAACTTAAACATGAAGCAATCTTCCGAAGTCGATCACCACATACCCAATACTTTCTCTGCAGTGATTTCAATATCCGTGTTTAGGTTTAGTGCATCTATGGAATTACCCTTTAATGCTTTTAAAACAACTTTCGAATTGGACACCCAGTTACGCATCTGAAAACCACCTTTGGAATGCACAAGATGTACGTCACGTGCAAGATAGATCGATGGCTAACATATCATCAACGTAGTGATTCTCTAAGACACATTCGGCAGTTCTTGGAAAAAAATCACGAAAATCCTCAGCATTTTTGTTTTTCTCAAATTCTGCACAGCTGGGCGAACAAGTTGCTCCGAAAGTCATCATCATCATAACGTATGGCACTGGCTCTGTAGAATCGGCATCCATCCATAAGAAGCGTTGGTAGTTCTGGTCTTCTTCTCGCACTTTTACCTGGTGATACATCTCGGCGATGTCTCCACAAATCGCTATGCATTTTTGCCGAAACCTCCGAATGGCTACGACTAACGATGTCAAATTATCGGGCCCTTTTGTAAGCATACTGTTTAAAGATACACCATCTGTCATGGCCGCTGCATCCCAAACAATGCGAACCTTTCCTGGTTTGTTTGGATTAGTCACAGGAAATACCAGCAGGTGCCAACAACGTTTTGTTTCAACCTCATCCTTGAGCAGCTTTCTGGCATACCCTTTGGCTATGTAGTCATTTAGCTTAGACTGCAAGGCACGAGCAAATTCGGGATCCCATTGCATCTTCATTTGTAAGGACTTGGCTCTTCGTTTCGCCATAGGCAGGCTGTTAGGAACTTTGAACTTTCCACAATAACCCTGTTTGGAAACGGTCACCAATCCTCTCGGTAACTCTTTGCAGCTGCTCATAGGCTTCAAGTTCATCCCTAGACATTGTGGGACCACTTTTGCTCTCAATGCCAAAATTATCGAGGCAAATGAAATTTTTAACTATTTCTAACAGTTCCATATTTACGCCGGAATCGCAGTCACAGCTATCACCCCTATCGTTGAATACGCCGTATCTGAGATTCACTTCACTTCCTCGATTCACTTTCACTTTCCATATACATCGTAAAATACGCCGGGCGAACTGCATTACCTATGCGTATTTCAAATTCGAAGTTGGCAAGGGGAAACAGCTGTTATGTGAAAAGTGACGGGAATTAATGTAGGAAAAAAATTGCACATTCAAATTAAGCAAGTGAATAATAGAGAGATAGAGAGTGGATAATTATTTTACTTAAATAGATCTAATAATTAGGACGATATCCTGCAGTAGAAAAATACAAAAAAAAAATCTTTAAGAGGCACTGCAGAAGATATTAGGGAACTTCCAGATTCAGCGTAAATATTCTAAAACTCAAAGTTTTATTAATTCTAATGAAAGAGTTTATTAATTTTTCATTTAACTTGTTTTTATTTAATTTATCTAAGGTCATTTCAGAATTGCCTTCGTACCTCTGTATCGTTTGCAATCGTTCCTTGCTACATCTTCATTACATTTATCAATTCTCTAAATTGATCGCGGTTTGCTGTTTTTGCTGCAATACGATATATTTACAAAAAATATAAAAAAAAAATATGCGCATACTCACAACATTTTAAAAAAAATCGGATAAATGCAGCACAACCTTACAACAGACACCCAAATACGCAATGAAATAGCTTCGTTTGAGAAATGTCAAAAATTGTATGGGGAGTTTTAATTCGAACGTTTTCTACGATGGCCTGAAAACGCATTCACCTTACCGATAAGTAAAACATTCACTTCGAACGTATTCAGCGATCAAAAGTTGTGAATTTGAGTGAAACGTTCCCCCCGGCGTATTCTACGATAGGGGTGTATGGTAAGCGTGATAATTACTATCGTCTATGTTCCGCTGATGTTCATATCGTCGACCTTTCTCAAGCCATCCCAGACGTGTCTTTTCAGCTACTAGCTCGGAGGTTGTTCTTTCTCTAGACTTAAGACTTAGCCCCAGCTGACAATTGTTGAGACCAATTAACAGCCTTGGTGCAGCGTTTGTGTACGACTGTACATGTTGGTGGATTTCTTAAAGTTTTCTAACGTCTGAAGTTTGTAGCGGAAGGTCCAGTCTCTTTACTGTGCGAACATCTCTAATTGGGAACCGTTTCTTGCTATCTACTCCAGATATCTCCATGTTCACCAAATTCGAATCGTCCTCGTAACGGTGGGTATTTGAAGTCCATCGCAAACAAAGTGGTTGTGAGACGCCATTCAAATTTAGATCGGCTATCAGATCTTCGTCGATCATCGAAGAAAGCGAACGTTGACAGTTGTATGCCGTTACCATATAGGATAACTGGAAGAACTCGAAACAGAATTGGATCTTGATTTTGGCAGTGTGTGTTACAGTTCATACGTCTCGGCGAGGTAGTGTTTACGGAGACCATCTCTCTATGCAAACTTGGGTGGTGCATGAAGCGGCATCCATCTACACCGCACACGGCCGTTGAGATACAAGTGCTTCGCATAGTTGATGAGTTCTGACCATTCTCCATTTCTCAGCTCTAGGCATGTCACAGAACGTAATGCAACACCACCGATGAACAATTGTTTTGGCAAACCACGCAGTCCACTGCGTCGATTTCAGGTATCTCTGCGTGTGTATTTAATGTTCCTCGTCGACGTAAATCTGTTGGCACCCTGCGCTTAAATTATAGGATGGCAGCGTGAGTTTATGCATGCCCCAAAATGGTCCTAAAAGACCAGGCGACTAGTTCTTGGTCAAGTTCCGCATTGTTCAGGTGGCTGAGCAGACGAAATACCTTTATGGTGGCACAGATGTTCTGTACTTCAATGGCGAAGTCAACTATAGTTTCTGGGCGGTTTTCCTTGGGAGCTGTCATTTCTCTTATTTGTACTAACAAGATGTCTACAATCAATTCTGGCCTTCCAAATTTCCAATGTCGATAATAATTGAGGAACGCAGAAAGCATGTAGCAATAAGTTTTTTACATCCTTTCTGGCTGGACGATCCAGTGCTTGTCGAAGGCAAATCAGATTTTCTGCGCCGGAAAATCCGCAAAGATTCGTTTTTCGCACGTAAGTTGCAATGAATAGGGGCCATTCCTCAGGCTTGCCGACGAATTTTGGCAACTCCTTTGATAAGCTGTTTCGTGCTGCCAGCTGCTCACGTGTAATTTGAAATATACCACTTTGATTATTGTTAGACTTAGAGGCAGTGTTGTCTCCACGATTAACAGAAGCTACTTCTGTAGGAAACAATCCTGGTTCAGTTCTGGTTGCAATTTTTTGATCACATTTAATTTCCAGCGAATAAAGTTTTCGTAAGATTTGTTGCAGTAATGCGTCTTGGAGTTGGGGGGCGGCTGTTATTATTTGGATCTGGATTTGCCTTCTCTGGCTGTGAAGTCGCTATTACAGCAACTGAACTTCGATCTTCTTCTTCTTGAAGTTGGAGCAGCACTTCTCTCTGCTTACGTAAAAGATCTTCCTTTTGCTGAACTATTAGTTCTTTCTGTTTTAGGAGTAGTTCTTCTTCTCGAATGACTTGTTGTTGCCTCAAAGCTCCTCGAGTGAGATGACTTGGTGGTTATTATCGGACGCAGGCGCATGGTTCTCATTAATGGCTACTGATTGGTCACCTACCTTGGAGGGAGAACGTGATGACGAGTTCTGGATTCTTATGGGATTAGCTGCTGAACACTCATGATTGGCCTCCTCGAGAGACTTGCGGGGATCCTTTGATAACTCCTCCGAATGAAGTGGAACTGGTGCAGGGTTTAGTGCCGACGATATGGACATAGCACAGTTTTCCTGCTGACTTTCCACCAGTGCGCTGGCTAGAAGCGCTGAGCATGAACTGCACCGCCAGCTGCGATTGGCCACGGTAGATGTAACTCCAACACACAGAAAGGGGCAACAGCCATCGCTGTTACCGCAATATACTATTCGGGGGCTATCTTCCTTGTTGCAGGCAAGGCAATTATAGCTCTTTTTCTTCCAGCCGGAGACGGTGGGCTTAGGATTCTTCGGCGGCATCTTACCAGAATTTTTAAATGTAAAAAAATAGAACACTTCAATTTTTATAACTTTATTAAGAATGTTTAAAAATTCGTTTTGATTCGCCAATTTTTTACCACCTTGTTCCAAGTTTTCTTTTTCTCCTCTTCTCCCAATATGCCAATTTTCTTTTCTTTTTTTTTAATCATGACAGCTTTCTACTGCCGAGGTGTCAGTAATCGGTGCTGCCAAATCTATCGTAACATATACCTTATTTGGACTTCTTGATCCCGACGACGCAGAAGAGATAGATTAACATCATGAAACAGGACCAGCTGGAAGCCAGAGAACGCATGAACTCCCTTCAAATCCTATCCGAACAGATCATTGCTCGAATTGGAAAAGCATCAGAGCAAACCAAGATCTTCCAAGTTTTTACGTCATCGACAATAAAACTAATGATTATGGCTGCCAACCTGCAAATGGAAACGGCAATCCTAAATCCATTAAGGGACGAACACTATGGAACCACAGCCCGTTTGTGCTGTCACCAGCTCAATTAAGGGCAAAAACTATAAACATCAAAAATCATCTGGTTTTTCGCAAAAACTACCATTTGAACAAGAGGATTTCATTCACTTTTACAAGATCCTAAGTATTCACCGAGGAGCTTCTGACAATTATCTTATGTTCATCATAAAGATTCCACTAGTCGACCATGAGCCCTTCAACTTATTTCAGCTAATCCCATTTCCGGCAATGGTCAACATCACACTCCTCATCAATCCGTCTATAGAGGTTCTGGCAATAAATCAAGATCAATATTTTGGAATGACGACAGTCGAACTTAAGGAGTGCGCCAAGGGCAAGAATACAGTTCTTCTGCGTCAGCAAAAAGGCAAAATAACACGCTGGTTCCCGGGCATATACCTATGAATTTACACAATACAGTACCATCATGCGACCTGATACAGCCAAACAACAACATGATATGGACACAGTTTAGCAACAGTAACCAGGGGATATTTGGCACACCCTAAGCTGTTCAACTAACCGCTGTATGTAAAACAGAAGTCAGTCAAATGGAACTTATTGCCTCTGGGCTTCTCTCACTCGAAGATGACTGCATAATGAGCAACAATCTAATCACTATATATGATATAGTGAAGTGACTTTTGAAGTGTTCGGCTGTGTTTTTAATTTTCTCCTGAGTTGTGATTCAATTTCTTGCGAAAAACGTATTTATTTATCAATAAATTCGAAATAAACCATAAGTAATTTCCTTCCCTTTTACAAATTTTATTTCCCGCTAAACTATACACCCACACCACTATTCCCATATGTATAATATGGATACGTGCAATGAGTGCTTCTCTGACCTCCCCGCCGATGGAGACTTTGTAACATGTTATAGATGTGAAAGGAAAATGCATTATGGATGTACCACCATTTCCGAAAAATCCTACCGAAAAATGAATATTGCCCGAAAGGAGGAATGGAGATGTTCCACCTGTAGAAAAGAACTTGCAGCGCTCTCCGCACCCAGGACCCCTGCTGAATTAGCATCAGTTCAGCCTATATCCAAGCGAATGAGAAGTGTAAGTTCTCCAGAAGCACTCCCGCAACAAACTCCAATACCAACACCATTCACTAAATCAGCAACAGACAGTAATAATCATGAAATAATATTAAATGAAATGCGCAAGATGAGAAAAGAGATGACAGATATAAACACAAGTTGTGAATTTATGGCGAACAAATACGAAGACATAAAGCAACACATGACATTAAGCAACGTAACACTACAAAAACTTACAAACGAAATAAAAGAGCTCAAAGAGAGCAACCAGAAAAAAGATCAACAAATACATGCAATGGAAACCAAAATCAATACTCTCGAACAACAATTACTAAAAAACAACATTGAAATAAAAAACATTCCGCAGACACAAAATGAAAACTTAATGGATATTGTCCAAGCACTAGGAAAAACAATAGATCACGATATACTAAATTCAGACATCACTGACGTTTACAGAACGAACATAAAAAATCCAAATAAAACAACAATAATAGTTTCGTTTGCAAGTCACGCGTGCAAAACAAATGTAATTAAAAAGGCAAGAGCCATCCGTAATATTCCCCTTAAGAGAATTAGAGAAAATATTTCTAATGGCTCTGCTTCAAGTGTAACTCCCGAAACTGATGCAATCATATATGTCAACAACCAGCTCACACCTACCAATAAACACCTTCTCTGGCTAGCAAAAAACAGAGCCAGAGAGTGCAATTGGAGATTTGTGTGGGAGTCGACCGGTAAGGTACTTGCGAAAAAAAAACGAAAACGGCGAGACCATACACATCGGGTCTTGCAACGATGTAAACAAAATGAACAACTAAGCATTGTTGTTGTACGTAATTCTAATTGAGAGATTCGAAATAGAAGAAAATAAAATGGAAAACACATGCAGTGAAGCTGATGTCGATTTTGACTTTAGGGTAATACATGGTGTTGGCGGCATCGAAAAAAAATATTTGGAAAAAATGAATTTTTGTTGCGTAAGTTTTAATATAAGATCCATTACAAAAAATTGGAATATCTTTTTAGCAGAAATTGAAAATGTGCTTTCTTACATCGATATATTAGTACTGAATGAAATTAATATACCGAAGAAAAAAAATGACTTTTATCGCATTGACGGCTTTAATACTGAATTTATAAACCGTGACGCGACGAAAGGTGGAGGAGTTGCAATATATATAAAAGGTAATATTTCTTACACAATAATACCAGCGAATCCAATCAACTACGAGGGCATGCACCTGGAAATCAATCATCAAGGTGGTCAAAAGCATATACATGCAATATACAGGCGACCTAGCTCTAGTGTTGGAAGGTTCATTGACGAATTAGATGAAATTATAAAAGAAAGAAAAGAAAACATTGTACTAGGGGATGTCAATATTAATATCATAGATGAGAATAACTCACTTGTTCTTAAATACATGGAGATGATGGCGTCGAAAGGGTTGATAAGTGTTATTAAACAACCGACACGTGTTGACATATCAAATAATACGGCGACGTTAATTGATCATATATATGTTAGCATTACCAAGCTCAACATATTCTCTGCAATTATTGTAACCGATCTATCTGATCATTACGCCGTCTTATATGCAACAGAAGACTTGGATAGAACAGAAACCTCTCGGGAAACGGAAGTTAAACACATTAATCAGCAGAAAGTTAATGAGCTTATAGAGCAAACAGACTGGCAACATCTAATCCAAGAAAATGACGTCGAGGTACTATACAACAATTTTGTACGAGAAATGAATAAAATATAAAATGAATATATGAAGCATTCAAAACGACCACAACAAAAAGAACACGTAAACATAAGCCATGGATCACGCCAGAAATAATACCAATGTGCAAACAAAGGGATGAGCTATATAGGAGGTGGAAAAACAGCCCCAGATGCAAGACTTTTGAGGGTGAATACAAGAAATTTCGAAACACAGTTAACAAGAATATTCAATTAATAAAAGCCAATTTTTACAAACGAAAATTCATAAATGCTAATAACGACCCGAGGAAAACGTGGAGAATTGTGAATGAACTGCTTGGAAGAAAGAGATGTTCAGTAGACGAAATTATAAAAATCAATTTTCCAAAGGCGTCTGAATCCGAAGGCTTAAAAGACATTGTTGAGGACTTCGCGGAGCTGTTTTCGAATCAAGCAGCGAACATTATGCATATGTGTGACACCAAAACCTCAAACCATGACAACCGGCAACTTCAACAAAGTATCTACTTAGAAGAAGCAACGGAACCTGAAGTTTACGAGATATTGTGTCAACTAAGTAGCACAAAAGGTCCTGGAGCAGACAACATAAGACCAGTCGATCTCAAAGTTAATGCCATGAGTCTCACCCCTATAATCACGAAGATTATAAACCTTAGTTTGTGTCAGTCATGTGTACCTAAGCTCATGAAAACGTCTATAATTCGCCCAATATACAAGGGAGGAATAAAACAAGACATGGCAAATTATAGGCCAATTTCAATTCTGCCAGCGGTTGAAAAATGTTTGGAAGAGATAGTCGTTAAACGTGTAAATTGTTTTATGTTGAAGTATAGAGTGATTCACCCAAACCAGTTTGGATTTCAAAAATACAAGAGCACCCAATTGCTACTGGGAGAGTTTACCAATGTGGTTAATGCAGGGCTAAATAAAAATCATCACGTACTTGTTCTTTTTATAGACTTCAGCAAAGCCTTCGATACCTTGACACCCGAAAAACTCATGGAAAGTGTCAACAAATTGGGATTAAGAGGATTGCTGGCAAGCTGGCTCAAAAGTTATCTGACTGATAGAGTAATCCAAGTCAAGGTATCTGACACATTAAGTCTAAAAAAATCTAGCAAATACGGTGTACCACAAGGTTCCAAATTGGGGCCCATTTTATTCATTCTGTTCACAAATGAACTGTTAAGGACATTTAAGAAATCGATTGCCTATGCTTATGCTGATGATATTGCAATCGTTGTAAGACACAAGGACTTGCATTTAGCCATGAAGATATTGCAAGATGAATTTGACGCTGTATCTGAATGGTGTCATGATAACGGTCTGGTGATAAACGCAGACAAAACCAAGGTGATGCACATTAGGACCCCTTCTAAGTCAACTGAAGCTATAGAAATTGTTCATCGTAATGATCACTGTCCATTACTAAGAAGCAGCAACACAATTGAGGTAGTCAAAGCCATCAAATATCTTGGAGTTACCATCGACGAGCATTTTCTGTGGCGTGAACACATCAACATCCTGCGTCTTCAACTTAAGAGCACGATATTTGCAATGGTGCATCTTAAGCGTTACTCTCATATGGAGGTACAAAAGCAAGTGTACTACTCGATGGCAGAGTCACGCATTAGATACGGAATTATGGCCTGGGGAAACGCAGCGAAATCCCATCTGGATAAGATATCTAAATTACAACATCGTCTTGTCAAAATAATTAGACCTATTAATTCAACTTTTAAAGTTTTAGATGTAAAGGCACTTTTCCAGATGACAACATTGCTTACCTATATGAACGACCAACGGTTTCTCCGTCCCATAAACCACCCACAAAACACCCGAAGACGAGCCCAAGGGATGCTAGAAGTTCCGGAAGCTTACAATACGCATGGTGACAGAGAACTGCGATGCACCGTTCCTAATTTAGTTAATTCGCTACCACAATTTCTAAAAGTGATTCCGAATTTTAAAAAAAGAAAAAAAGAGTTAAAAAAGCATTTAATTGAACTTTATTTTGTGAAGTAGACCGTTAAAGAAGACTTTAACGGCACTATATTGAATGTAACCTAATTGTAAACAAACTTTTTTCAATTTAAATCATTTCAAAAGTTAATTTAGTCAATTTATGTCCAACCACCTGCAGATAAGCACTCTGCTTTGCAGGTAATACATGTAAATGAAAAACTTCTTTTGTGCAAATAAAATCCATAATAATAATAATAACTATCCAAGGGCATCAGATGACGACCAGCATTTTGCATCCGTCTTACATCAGCTTTGGAAACCTCTCTTAAATCGGCAATCCCAACCAAGTGCATGCCGCACTGAAATTTATTCCTCCAGCATTCAACAACACTTAGCTTAAGGTTTTGAATGCTCTTCAAGCACAGAACTTACAAATCTACAAACCGAAGGATTCCCGGAACTACATGACACAGTATTAGTTATCTGGCCCAGATACTATCAGTTTACATCAGAATTACGATCATCTGCAAACTGCGCAGCCGAATGACGACATATCCAAAGTCTACACCTGTGCCGCAACCTCGAGAAAAATACGCTGTTAGCGAAATATGAGGATATGCAATCCCATTCAACGCGGGGAAAATGTAAAGAAACACATTGGGTGCAATGAACGAACACCTCACCCAGCAACATAAAAAAACAACAGTCAAAATATAGGGGACGACAGTCACGCGCTCACCCAACTCAAATATATCATCTGTTAACAAACATCAGCATAGCTGGGGACAATGATCGCTGCCTTGCTGACGCACCGCAGCATTTGTATGTTCGGTTATTATTTTATTGTTTAAGTAGATTAGTTTAGGTAGGCATTTATATGCAATTGATTATAAGTCTTAAAGAGGCTTTCGGCCCAATAATAAATATCATTCTTTCATTGATTAATCAAAAGACAAGTGTGATTATTTCATATCGCCTTTTATTACCAATGAACAAGTTTAAGTGCTTGGCAGACTACTCACCAAGGATAACAAGTTCATGTGCTTGATATCAACATTAACGAAGGTTTCATCATCCAAAATCAAGCAGGTTCTAATGGTTCCATTCAATTTGTACATTTTTCGGACTTAAGTTTTTATTGCCTTGATATCGTTCCTTAGTAACTTCCGCTATATTTTGATTTTTTTTCCTACGGTTTTAGACTAGTCTGATTTTTATCATGTGCTCTGTTATTTTTGTTTTCGCTTGATAGGCAACGTCTGCAAATATCTGCATTACAGAATCATCTGTACTGCGTGCTACGTTAAATTTTTTGGTAATAAAATGGTTTGGCCACGATGGATTTTCGAGCCATTTCTGAATGATCTTTTTGTGGCACTCATCTTGATTCATCTTTTATAAATATTTACAATTGCAGTTAACCAATATCAAATATAAACTGAAACTACAGAATATGGAAGAGAATTTGGAAACAAAATGTTATTTAATTGTATACACATGGGACGTATAGCCGTTATTAAAATTTACTGATTTTATTACGTTTAATCCTTAGTTTAATATTGCCATATGATTTATTTGGTTTGACCATTGTGTCGATCAACTTGTCTTCTTTGATTCCTTTTTCATTTCCTACAACTAAGATTTTTTGATTATAAGTTATATAACTACATATCTAACTGGAATCCCAAATTTGAATAAAAGTTAGGACTACAGCAGTCAAATGCCAAACTAGAATTGACATATTAAGATAAGCTCCAGGTATTTCTAATACCTCACAATCTAGTTATGGGAAACCCTAAAAACATTCGAAACCACTTGTGTAATTCTTCAAGACCAATGGGATGTTATAAGACAATACGGAAAATATTCTACCTAGGGATGCAATAGAAGACCAGGAGTGCCAAAGATTAATTTGAGTAAATATCATAAATACATAAATGCTGCCAGCGACTTGAGTAAAATTCATTTGAAATTCATTTGTAAATCAAATCGAAATCAGAAACCAATTTCATATGATGCCAATAAGGAACGTGAGTTATATCGGGTTTTCCAATAGGGTTTTGACAATTTTGAATTTATTTTGTGAACGCACTCTTTCACTAATCATCAAACTATCACAAACGATAATTCCAATTTTCGGTCGTAATTCTCGCCCTAGTAGACAAGCAATAACAAGTTTAGTGCAGAAATTTGAGTCTACATATTCGTTGTATGATGTTGCCGTGTCAGTGAGACAACGGGTTGGTCGAAGTGTCGAAAATATCGCTGCCGTTCAGGCGTCGGTAGCAAACGATCCAAATCAGTCAATTCCACGACGTTCGCAAGAATTGGGCATCGCTCAGACCACATTATGGCGTATTTTGCGTAAGGATCTTGGTTTACACCCATACAAGATCAAGCTGACTCGAGAATTGAAGCCGATGAACTATTTGAAGCGACGTACGTTCTCCGATTGGGTTCTGGAGAAGATGCGCCAAGATGGTGAATTTCATCGCAAAATCATCTTCAGTGACGAAGCTCATTTTTGGCTCAATGGGTTCGTCAATAAGCAAAATATGCGTGATTGGTCGGGTGAAAATCCACACGTGCTTCATGAATCACCACTTCATCCACAAAAAATAACTGTTTCGGCCGAAATGTGTGGCCGAGCCGTTGAAAATTGGGTCCAACGAATCGACCGTACCATTCATAAATGTTTTGATTGTACTTCAAGTCGATAATAGTTTTTGAAATATCTCAATAGGTTTGCGTTTTATTAAAAAAAAAAGAAGTTGTCAAGTCCTTATTGGAACACCCTGTACCTAGACATAATTTTTTTTTTGAGATAAGCTCTATTTGGTTGTGGTCCTTGTTTTCAGGATTTTTACTCCCCTAATGAAAATAATTTTGTACGGTTTAGTATCAAGTTCAAGAATCTGGATATGGAGATTAATAACAACGTCCTTTGTTATCCTCAATTCGGGTGCTCTAAGAACCTCAAAAGGTCGTGATTTGTTGCGGGAATAGTACCTGCATTCAGAATTCGTGCTCCCCTGTTATCGAAAGCATCAAGGGATAATTGTCACTGTTACAAATACCATCGGCACTATATGCATATATCATTGGGGTCAACTCTACCCTTTTTAATAGTTAACTAAAAACAATGACAGTAAGTCCGCTATTACACGGTGATTTTCGAGTCAGGACTGACACAACCAAAAAAAAAAATGGAGATGAGATAGAAAATCGGCAACCCTGTGAGTCGTTGGGAAAAATTTCGATGACTCTTTTTAACGGTTCCTTTCTCCCTGTTCGTTATTTTTCAAAATCGCCTTATTTCAATTCGTTCCCCATGAAAGATGGTTCGCAAAAAAAGGAGAAAGAAATTTTTTGGTCAAAGGAATCAGGAAAAAATTCAAAACTTTTGTGTAAAGAGCGAAACGTTTTCGTTTAAAGCGAAATAAAAAATGAAAATTTTTTAGTCAAAAGAATCAGGAAAAAATTAAAAACTTTTGTTTAGAGAGCGAAACTTTTATGTTAAAAGCGAATGAAGAAATAAAAGAGAGCTGTCAAATAGCAATAAAACGCACGCGATAGATCAATCGTTTTCTTCTTTGGAAGCAGTTCGTAACAGATAATCCATTTTCATCGCCCCTAATCATAAGCTGTAAAAATATATCGTTATATTCGCGGTTCGTTAATTTCTTTCAACTTATGCGGTTCCAAAATATCATTTCAATTGACCACGAACGCTTCGAAAGAATATGGTTCCATCTACACAACCGATGACAGATTTTTATTATTATAACTTTATTAACCTTTAAGTACCGACGTGTGGTCTGAGAAGCCAGGACAGTCAGTTGATTCGCTAGTTTACTCCTTTAACTGCGTAATATCGATTACCGATTTTAAGTAGCTGTAAGGATAGTGCCCACATTGACGTCGGAACAAAACGTGTTGTCGTTGTGCGCGCATTTGGTGAGCAATTACAATTTGAAATTCCGACACGGCCTCTCAGGCCTCACGTCGATACTTACGTTAGTTTTTTGTTTTACTTTTTCGTTACAGTAAACTTATTTTTACAGATATTGTGAAAGAAATATTTCTGCGACACAATTCCAAATAATGCGCGAGTGATTGAGAGCTGGCTCATGGGTGAAGATTCTAGCGCATCAGAGGTTGACGAAGATTTTTGTCCGGAGCACAGTGAGCATGATACGAATACTGGCACTGATATTTCTGATACCGAATAAACTCAACCTGAACACCTGGACGCGGCGTCATCGTTATCAGATGAAGATGTTCCGCTCTCAAGACTGGGTTGTTTTAGAGGAAAGAATTAATACAAATCGCCTCAATCACCTCCAAACAGATCAGTTAGAACACCACCACACAATATTATTTCCCGAGTACCCACATCCAATTTGACAGAAAATGATGGAAAGGATCCCTATTCCCTATTCTTTATGGAAACAATATATAAATGAAGAGATTTTATAGGAGATCTTGCTAAGAACCAAAGAGAAGCTAACTGAATATAGATCTAAGTATACGAAGCAGGATTGTCAAGAAATAAAAGATTTTGATATAGTTGAGTTACAAGCTTTTATTGGCCTATTGATGTACACAGCTGTATTCAAGTCTCACCACGAAGACGCAGATTTAATATTTGCTACTGATGGTACCGGGAGAGACATTTTTAGATGCTTTATGACTAAAAACAGATTTCTGTACATGCTTCACTTTCTTCGGTTTGACAATGCACATTACAGAGCACAGAGAAAGGCGACTGATAAATTGGCTGCAACAAATTCGTATCAAATTGTCAGAGAGTATGCAATATACGTCAATATGCTGATGATATGCTAGTTCCAGAGGGCGATCGTTTTTGAGGATTGTTTGCCGCAAGGACAATTAGCAAATAAAATGAAAAAAAAATGGAACACGAATTGTATCCTCCGCAGTCACAGGTTGCGGAGTCAAATTACAGACTTTGCCGGAGAATGCAAAGAAACCAAAAAGAATTTACGGACAACAGCTAAACGATTTGAAAATTGATTCAATAGTGTTTAATAAAAAACTTAGTACTCCTTTTCTTTAAATTTCGGTTTTATTTAATTAATCTCAATTACACGGCTATCGGATTGGGAATGATTTGTCAGCATCGTCATCGTCTCCAAGAAATCTCTGGGTCAGCTGATTGCTCCGATGGTCCAGCTATAGGTCATTGAACCATCGCGGGATTCCTCGTCTATGCCAATCGGTCGACAGGTTTTTTTTTATCATTGGCAATTGCATACATGCACAATAAGAAAACATCGCATTGTGGAAGGGGCCAAAAGTTAAACTATTGAAAACCAATTTTCAGAGTTACCTCTCACAAATTGACAATGGGAATTGTGTCATCGTTCATGCTCTCCCAATTTTTGGCTAAACGATTGGTAAGCCTACTGATCCATAAGATGATAAAAAAAAGAGGACAATCGTGATAAGCAGTCGGCTTTTGTGCTATGCCGTCGGCGTTTCATGTGTGTGGATGTAGCTCACGAATGATGCATGTTGCGCTGCAACAATGATATACCCATATATGCCAAAGAAGCCCGCTAAGTATGTGCTAAAACGAATGTGCCTGTGTGATGCCGAAAACGGGTATTTTATAATTGTTCTGTGTACTATGGAACAATTTCAGATGGAGAAACATAATTGAGAAAAACAAATGAAGAAAAAAAGCTTTTAGTTCCTACGCAGTCTGTGATCCGCTTAAGTTAACCATTACATGGCAGTCACAAAAATATAAGGTGTTGCAATTGGTTCACGTCAATACAACTAATTGATACATTGAAACAGAGAGGATTAACCTGTGTAGGTACGGTAAAACAAAAAAAAAGGGAAATACACTCAGAGTTCTTGCCTGATTAGACGAGACCACAAAAATCAACCTTATACAGTTTTATAAAAGAGACAACGTTATTGTCTCATGTTCCCAAGAAGGGAAAAGCGGTCATTTTGGCTTCGTCAATGCATCATAATGAAGGAACAGACACGGAATCGGAAGCCACAGTTCTATGATTATTTAAAGACTTCAAAGACTTCAAGTGAATGCAATGAGTACTAGTGACTTCAAGGTGACTTCAATGAATGGAGAGCATTCAAAATGTTTGCATTCATTTTGACTTCAAAATTATGATTGCAAAAAATGATTGCTAAATCATGGCTTCAAAATTAATGGTGATTTATTTTTTTTTAAATTGAAGTCATTGAATTGAAACAAATCCATGTGAATTCTTAAGACGACTTCAATAAATGCATTCCGCAATGATTGTATCCTACAGCCCTGATATTATATACGCGGCCCCTCACTTCGGTACTTAAAGGTTAAAGTGTAACAGATTTTTATTATTATAACTTTATTAAAGTGTAAACAGATATTTATTATTATAACTTTATTACAGTGTAAATGGATTTCTATTCTTTATATGCACTTTTAAGAATTTGTTTAAAAAAAATACAAGAATATTCAATTCCATTACTTAGTTATAGCAATAAATATGACCGGACAACGGGGATGGGACGGCTACCGTGCTAACTACCGCTCGACAGCTGCATCTCGTGTTGCTTTTGTTCACAATACCTGCGTTTCTTAGAAAACAATGTCATTTATAGGACGATCTGTAAAGTTAAAGATCAAAAGGACGAAAGTACAAGAAGAAGTACAGTACGAAGCTGGAATGGAAGCTAGCCCTAAGTTCACATTGTACCTACTAAAAACTTTAAATGCATTTTTCTTAAAACTATATTTGTAGACAGTGTGAGGATGATAACACCTTCAATTTTCAATATTTTTAAATTTTTTTTTTCAACTAATACTACTAATTCTAAACCAGTACTTGTACAACAATAGTTTTAGATTTTCGAAAAGATAATTAAGTAGTGCATACAAGTCTTGGTACATCTGTGCAGCAACAAAAAAGTTATGGCTCGTTAAACTCAAAATTATGAAAATTTTTTTTTTTACTTAGAATGTATTTTTCTTAAAATGTTTACTTCATAAATTTTTTTGAAATTTTTATCCTTGCAAAGTTTCCTAAAAATTATATTTAGAAACTTCTTTACGTACGATCATTAGATCTAGTAAACGCCATTTTTTGTCAAATAAAAATGGTCAAACAAACAAGTAGCTGTCTGAAAGACGGGTTTTTCTTTAAGGACTGGAAAGTACAACGCCTAGCGTTAATTAGCAAAGGAAAAGGCGACCAAAATTCCCCTGCATGCTATAAACCGCTATGCATCTTAGACAAGGCAGGTAAACTACTAGAGAAACTACTGAAACCGCGGTTCACCACAGCAATCTAAAGAGCGGAAGACCTATCCGAAAGACAACACGGATTAAAAAAAGTATACTCAACAATTGGAGCAATCGAGGAAGCAGTCAAAAATGTGAATGCCGCTCATCGGGGAAGCCATCGCTACCCCAGACGTGAGAAACGCCTTTAACACAGCCAAATGGAAAGACATGCTGAAATCGCTCGGGGAGACTAACAGAATACCGCAGTACCTACACCGTATAATCCAAGACTACCTCGGCGAACGAAAATTAATTTACGCCACCAGAGAAGGGTCTCGTGTTAAACAGATCACAGCAGGAGCAGCGCAGGGCTCAATCCTGAGACCGGACCTCTGGAACATATTCTATGATGGGATCCTCCGCACCGAAATGCCTAACGACACCTACTTGATAGGGTACGCAGACGACATTGGAGCGTGATAACTGCAAGGGATAGAGAAAGCACGAAGGAGGTTGAACCAAGTTATGAGAGGTGTACACGTCTGGATGGAAACCCATGGTCTCAGTCTTGCTTCGGAAAAGACCGAGATTGTCGTTACTGACCAGGAAAGATATCCCGACGCAAGTTGAATTTAGTAAAGGCCCAGAAGTAATCACCAGCAAAAATACCTTAAAGTACCTTGGAATAACTATCGATTCCAAACTCTCTCTGGTATCATATCAAATCCGCTTCCGAGCGAGCTGCTAAGTGAACGTATCATTCTGAACTCTGCATCACTTGAACTCTGAAACAAGAGGTAGATGCACTGCCAGGCTAATCAGAGACATTGCTAAATGGAAAGAGCGAGAACACAGAGAGATAATTTATTACACCACGTAGTTCCTAACCGGACATGGATATTTTAACGCATACCTACACAGCATGCGGAAAGTAGGCAATGCGACGCATCAGTTAGGCGACTCACTCGTAGACGACGCTTTTCACACCTTCTCTACGTGCAGCAGATGGACAGCGGAAAGACAGCACCTGGAATCAGAGATAGGTTATATCTCCCCCGAAAATATTATATCGAAGATGATCTCGATATAGCTGGAATTGAGTATCATCCTTGCTGAAAACCAAGAAGAGAGAAGAAAGCCAGAGCACACCCTCTTCTAGACCACGAAAACTCATGAGCTGAGTTTTTCATATCGCCAAAAGATATATCTAAGGATTACAAAGAGGATAAAAACATGTATCGGAACCACTAAACTCAAACTAGGAAAGGGAATGTACGACAGACGGCGTAGTATAGAACAAGGAAAGCTTTCCTTGCAAAAGCGGTCCCGGGGTGAATAGGCCGCTTCATAAGGGCCACTCGATGGATAGCGCGCTGTTCCATCCTTAAAAAAAAAAAAAACAAAAAACAATTTAGATGATGTATTATTAAGCTTATTTTGAGTGGGTATGAGTGGTTCATTGATTTCAGCGACCCGTGAGGGTATAGATGGAGGAGAGGGGGAAGCTTTTGTCAAATTTCCGATGGTATCTTGGTTAATTACGAGGGTTTGTTTATTACTAGGTGGGGTCAAAAGTAACCTCCTTGGGAATGAAACAAATTTTTTTTTAAATGTTTTTTATTTTATTCAATATAGTCCCCTTTTAGCTTGATACACTTATTCCAGCGATTTTCCAACTTCTTGATCCCGTCCAAAAAGTTATTTTCCAGAAGGTCTGCAAAATACTGCTCCGTGGCGTAGATGATTTCCTCGCGTGAGCTGAATTTTTTATTGATGAGCCATTTTTTTGAGGTTTGGGAAGAGATAATAGTCCGGGGGAGCCAAATCGGGCGAATACGGTGGATGCGACAGCAATTGGAGCCGTAAGTCATTGATTTTAGCCGTGGTTGCGATGCTCTTATGCGCCGGCTCATTGTCTTGCAAAAACAAAATTTTTTTTCGCTTCATGTGAGGCCGTTTTGCAGCGATTTCGGCCTTCAATCGCTCCAATAATGCACAGTAATACTCGCTGTTAATGGTTTTTCCATTCTCAAGGTAGTCCATGAAGAGTATGCCATGACAATCCCAGAAAACCGATGCCATAACCTTTCCGACCCATTGAGCCTCCCTCGGCCGCTTCGGAGCACTCGTGACGGCTTCAGTCGATTGCCGGGCACTCATTCTGTTCTCTGGTATGCAATAGTGGATCCAGGTTTCATCAGCAGTTACCAATCGACGCCAAAGGTCCGCCTGATTCCGCATCAGCAAGTCCAAACACTCTTTCGAAGTGCTCTCGCGTTTGTGTTTTTGGTCAGGAGTTAGCATGCGCGGCACCCAGCGGCAGGATAGCTTTTCCAATATTGCCCAAAATATGGCGTGTGCGCTCAGTACTAATCTTTGTGGCATCTGGTAGCTCGCGCACCTTCACTTTCCGGTCAGCTAACACCATTTTATGTATTTTTTTGACATTGTCCTCTGTAACCACATCGGAGGGCCGGCCGCTGCGGACTTGATCGGTAGCGGAGTTTTTTTTATTTTTTTTTATAATTTACGCGCGCCTCAAGGGGTTTATGATACCCTTATACTGTTGCCAGGGCGGGTGGAAAGACAGAAGGAGGAGAAAGAAAAGCACTGTTTTGATGTAGTAGTGGTTTGAAATTCAGCTATATTTGGTTTCGATATTGACTCTCCAGGGGTGGGAGTCCGAATAGGACGGAGAGTTTTTCTTCACTCGGAATGATTCAGGTTGTAAATTTTAACGGTTGTTTTTGTGCTTGAAACTCGACAACAGCCAAATCTACATGCCAGTGTTATGCCTTCACACGCAGATTTTTCTGACTGAGTTCCAATTACACAAATGAAAAACTTGTCATGAGTAGGATTCGAACCTGACCCTCCGAGCGATGACTAGTACCACTACACCACGGCCACCACCTCCGGTAGCGGAGTTACGGCCACCACGAAACTCTCGAAACCAATATGTAATCCGACGGAGCATTAGCCCCATAATATTTATCCAACTCTTCTTTTGTTTCCTTCGCCCTTTTGCCTCTCAAAAAATAATGTTTTATGAGAGAACGAAAACCGTTTTTGTCCATACTCAACATGATGCCAAACACGTCAACAACAATCAGCTGTCAAAACAAAACTAAGGGCAGTATCGCACTGAAATTTGGCATGTCCGCCTAAATATGAACGGACTTCAAGGCACCATAACCTTTTTGCAGTAGCAGCGCATTCTGGCGGCCAAGGAGGTTATTTTCACCCCACCTAGTATTTGTAACCGAACCTTAAACTTTTAAGGTTCCACAAAAATGCATAGTTAAGAGATAACTCGCCCTTATTCCAAAGTAGGGTTGACGATTTGCTTACAGAGGGAGATCTCTCTTACTTTCTCGGAACAATATATCTGAAACAAAACCACTACCATCTAAGGGGCTTATTGCGAGAATCTATTAGAAAAAATTCTATTCGACTTTTTTCGTTTCTATTGAATAGATTCGTGGTATCGCGCAACGCAATTGAATTAATTAAATAGAATCGAATTTCGAAATAGAAAATAAAAAACTATCGGTAAAGCTATTGATGAGCTTTCAACTGAAATGTCAAATTCACTTCAATTTGGTTTATTGTTTTGCAAATAATTGATGGTTTTAGTGAAAAATGAGTTTTATTAGGTTTTATATTTTTAGGGACTAATTATACAAGGCTCACCGTGCTACAGTTTTATCAACTCTTCGATGCAGAAGAAATTTACGAGTGCATTCCAATCTGCTGGATATGGATGAAAAATTCTAAGGAAATACATTTCCTATGAAAAAAGTGGTTTTTGCAAATGTCTTTTGCTGTTGCTGGATTTTTTTCCATTAGGCACACTAACTTCTCCATCTGTCTCTTGTTTGTAAATTGTCTCCTACTTTGTATAATAATTGATAAATTTGCATATAAAAACCAATTTTTATGTCAAATTCAATATAAGTATTACTTTACTTATTTTCGTTGATATAATTGTCAACTTTTTCAGTTATACTAATCTAATTGCTTACCGCAAGACCAATGCTCTTCTCCGCAAATATATTGGACTTGCAAATACAGAAAGCTTTGATAACTTCACTTCAAATATAAACCCGAAATCTTCATCTAAACTACTTTGGGATACCATAAAGATCCTCACCGGAAACTATGTGTAATCTTACATACTCGTAATAGTTTAAAAAACTATATCGCAATCGCTGTCCGATCCATCAGAAATAGCAGAATGCTTTGCAAAGACATGGTCAGAATACGCAAAAGATTTAAACTTTTCTTCCACCTTCCTTGAAGCTAAGCATTGCATCATCCCCCAAACATGGAAGACTGCAAACGTCGTACCGATTAGAAAGCCTTCGAAGTCTGCCACCGATAGAAACGGGGATATCGCCCAATATCCATCTTGCCATCTACCCCGTCATCTAAAAGATATATCTCACTTCTCTCAATAGACTTTGAAAAGCGTTTGAGAGCATTGGGATACATGTGTTGACAAATAAATTGATTTCTAAAATGTTTAACTATATTATATCATTCATCTCAAAAAGAAAACTCAGAATTAAAATAAATAATGTACACTCCAGTGTAAATGATATTGAAAATCACATCCCTCAAGGATCGCTGCTCACGGTTATTATCTTTATTGAAGCATTTAACGAACTGAGTGAATTAGTAACAAAGCACCCAAAAATTCGTCACTCTCTGTATGCAGATGACTTATTTATTTTATCAAAATGTAAAGATATGGTTAAACTTACTTCTACATTTGCGAAAATACTTACAGAGATTGAAGAACGGTGTAGGCTTTCTGGAGCTTAAATGAGGCCATCAGCGCAAAAGTGGTGTAACCCACAATTTTTTTGGTTGCTGTTCTGGTGTTACATACATTCCTTACATTACCAACTATCAATACAAAAGTGGTGTAAGCCACCTTTTGGTATTCAAATAACAATTAAAATAATGTTCACAAAAGAAATTAAATTAAAAAAAATATTTACAAAATTTAAAATGCCCTTTTTCTCCTAATTAAATAGTTTGGGGTTACACCACTTTTGCGCTGATAGCCTCAAATACTCGTATCATACAGTAAAAGCAAAATTTAACATATCTGCTGAAAAAGTGGCTGCTCATAACAAATTAGACTTAGTTTTAAAAATACTAATATCTGCAATGCTAGCACAGTAAAAATACTTGGTATTATCTTTGCCTTAGTTTAAAGGAGCATTGTCTATTTATAAAAAAAAAAGTTTAGCACCATTACTTTGATCATCAACGTCATCAATTTTCAATTGGTGGGGTCAGCATTGTGTGATGTACCGACTCGGCCTTAAGGCAACGGATAGTCCGTCCTTTCCTAGACACGGCTCCTATTTGGATCTCCTGTTGTTCGATACACGAATACAACAGACAGGTACGAACCAACAAACTGTAAACTGTCTTCGCACTTTTGTGTATGACAGTGACCATTGCGGTCTTAGTACCGAAATAACCGTTCCGAGCGGAATTGGATGAGTGTGTTCAAAGGCATTCCTACAACTATAGTAGAGTGCGTTGGACACTCTTCTCCAGGACATTGACTAGAGCACTCTCCTCGAATTCGCTCTACCCACCGTCCAACAGAAATCTGTCAAACGAGGAGATTGACAGGTATCTAAAACTAATGGACGAGACAATTAAACGAACAATGGACACAACGATACCACGGTATCAATACACTGACAACGAAGACTTGTTCCGCAATTCAACTATAGACGTACTTCACCGACATAAAAGTAGACTGCTGTCAAGACTCAAAAACTTGTACAGACAGTTTACTGACAGACACAACCCGGAGATTTTGACATTAAAGTCGTCGATCAAAAACCTCCAAACGTAAATAAAAGAAAATTACAGGGCTTCTGTAAGTTTGTATTGGAACAACAAAATTCAGGTTATAAACACCAGCAACCCGAATATGTTCCCGCAAATAAATAAAATATTTCGGAGGAAAGATCAAGACGACCTTTCATGTCTAAAAATCGCTCGAACGACTGACAACGAACGTTGAAGCTGTTGATGATGACAATTTCTTTGTGATCGAAGATCCACAGGAGAAGGTAGAGGCTATAGAAGCGACTTTCCAGGAAGTGTACAAGACAAATGACATCATTGGTCCCAACCACGACCTGGAAAATCGAGTCCTTGTCCACAATTTCTACCTTCGAAATGAAATAGTGAACTTGCGAATCGAGAACTCGGGTTTCACTCAGTTCAGTGACGAGAATATGGCAAATTATGTCATCGCCAATGAAAGGGAACAACCACCGTCCATTTCGAAGGAAGAGCTTTAAACGATCTTCGACACAATTAGAAGTAAGAAATCAGTGGGAACCGATGGAATACCGAACATTGTTCTTCGACATCTCCCACTAGAAGCGGTGGACATTTATACCACCCTGTTTAACCCTTGTGTTCATACCCAAACTTACTAACGTCGTTTGGCACACGGGGTACCCGGGTACCCATTTCATGGAATTTTTAATTTTTTAGTATTTTGATTAACTAAAAAGTGTTTAGATAATTTTTTCTCTAAAATATACATTGTTATTGAGTATTTGAGAGAGTTTTAAAACAGAAAATGCTGTAGAAATGTATTTAACATGAGAAATAAGTTAAGGGCACCTCAGGTAGTAGACACTATTTCAATTGTTCGGAGCACAGCAGCTGCTCCCTTCATAGAAAAGAATGTCAAGGTCAATTTTTGCCATTTCTACAGCGTAGTGGAGGGAATGTTAGCTCCCTTCAGTATAGTTTGAGTTTCTGGTGAATTCAGACGTGTTTATAATATTCAGAGTCAAGCGGAAAGGAATAATGGAAGAACTATCAAGAGAAGAATTTGCTCGGTAAGTAAATTGTATATGTAAGCAATAATTCGATTATTTTTATATAAGCAATGTTTGCAAATTCCACATAATAAAATATCAATTAATATTGATTAATATGAAGTATTATTGTACTATATTATGTTATGTATAGTATTATTTAATAACATAATGAAATATTAATTTATTGTTCAGAATGAGTGCAGCAGAACAAGAGGCCTACTTGAAGGTCATTTTCAGTGATGAAGATACAGATTCAAGTGGAGTGTCTGATAGCGAGGACGAAGACTGGGTTCCGGAGCCCATTTCAACTGCTCCAGTTTCAGATAACGACTCCGAAAATGAAGAATCACAAAATTATGAAAATATAGAGGATAATATCGACGAGCAAGCAGAAGAACAGGAAGCGATTGAGTCTCACAATAGTGAGAGTGAGGAAGACGATGAAGCAGAAACTGCAGAGCCAGAAGGTAGTGAACATTTTTTTGCTTATTATGATAGAGAAGTCATTTTTTTATTTGAATATTAAATTTATTTTGTATTGATTGCTTATTGTAGAATTAGTAACCAGCAGTTTTATTGCAAAGGATAAAACTGTGTGGGGGGAAACGCCACCACATGATCATCAGACTGCAGCTCGTAATGTTTTACGTCAGCGAAGTGGACCTCATCGCAGCACGGAAACCTTATCCATAAGCGAAACGTTCAAGAAAATATTCACAGAGAATATGGTGGACATTATCGTCCGACATACAAATAAGAAAGCTTCATCCATCTATCAGAGTTACAATGAAAATCATCCAGATTCGCAGCGAGAATGGAAGCCTGTGACGATCCCAGAAATTTATTCATTCTTCGCTGTTTTGATTTGTGCTGGTGCAAATAATTCCAACATCGACCATTTTTCTGATATGTGGCATTCCAATTCATATCCACTGTATCGCGCGACAATGGGAATTAACAGATTCCACAACATCATGCGTTTTTTAAGATTCGACGACGCTAATACTCGCAGTCAACGCAAGAAAGAGGATAAAGCAGCTCCAATTCGGGATTTGTGGATAATGCTGAATGCAAATTTATCGCAAATGTACAAACCTACGGAAAATTTGACTATTGATGAACAATTATATCCATATCGAGGTCGTACAGGATTTACTCAGTATTTACCTTCGAAGCCAGCTAAGTATGGTATAAAAATCTGGTGGATTTGTGACACGGCATAATTTATACTGGCAAAATAAACGATACCCGCGAAACAAATCAGGGAGAGAGAGTGGTAAAAGAATTAGCAGCTCTCTACCGAGGAAGTGGAAGAAATATCTGCATGGATAATTTTTTTACAACTCTACCCCTTGCAAGGCACTTGCTATCTTGGAATCTCACCATTGTTGGAACAATAAAGAAAAATAAACCATACGTCCCTGGTATCATGGCAGCAAATAAATCACGAGAGCAATACTCGACAGTTTTTGGATTTCACGACAAAGTAACGATGTGTTCTTACGTACCGAAAAAAAATAAAGCAGTAATTCTGGTATCGACAATGCATTCAGATATATTTGTGGGCAATGATGCAAAGAAGAAGCCTGATATCATCAGTTATTATAATAAATACAAAACTGGCGTTGACACTATGGACCAAATGCTCAGAAGATATACAAGTCAGCGGCGCAGTTCAAGATGGCCAATGGCAATGTTCTCCAACATATTAGACATCGCTGCACTCGCGGCATACCTAATTTATTATGAAAATAATAAAATGATTAAAAAGAAAACAGCAGAACGACGTCTATTTCTACGCAAACTCAGTGAAGAACTTGCCAAGCCAATGATTGAAGAACGTATGACGAATCCTCAACTGATGCGTAATTATACTACAAAAATTGCCATTGAGAGTATCATAGGTCGTGAAATACGAGTAACAAGGGTAACGCAACAGACAAAACTGGAAGAAAGAAAATTACTGGATCCTGTTACTTATGTTACAAAATGACAATAAAATGACGACGAAAAACGCGGAAGAGCTGCAGTGAATGTGAACGACCGGTTTGCGATGAGCACACAGCTCATGTTGTAAAATGTATAGAATGCAATAAATAATATTATTTGTAAATAAACATGTGTTGTATTTCCTTGTTTAAATAATAAAATCAATTATCATCTCTGAACAAAATTAATTTCAAACGTATTTCATACAAATACTGTTGTGGGTACCCGGGAACCCGGGCGCGCATGATGCGATGGCTCAAGTTTAAGCCAACGAAAAAAAAAAAACAAATAAAAAAAAAATTTTTTAAATACATAATTTGTTCGCTTTTCATCTTAATAACGAGGATCCGGGAGCTCAAAAAATTTTTTTTATCATTTGTCAGTTTTTATCACGAAAATATATCGCAGTGGGTACCCGGGTACCCGGGTATGAACACAAGGGTTAACAATGCAATGAATAATGCACATTATCGACGAGCGCATTGGAAAACTGCGCTGGTACATCCCATCCCCAAAAGGGATAAAGACACCTCCAATCCGGCGAATCTCCGGTCGATCAGTCTCCTTCCAAACATCAGTAAGGTTTTCGAAAAAGTCATCAATAGAGTCCTGACTAAATGGGTTGAGGACAGAAATATAGTTCCGGATAATCAATAATGATGTTATTCATGCCGCGTCTAAACTGGTTTCTGATATCCAATGGAACAAAGTCAAGAAACAGTGCACTGGTGCCTGCCTGACTTGGAAAAGGCCTTCGATACCGTATGGTTAGAGGGACTCTTCAACAAGTTGATCAGACTGGGCATTAGTAAACCACTACTGTATATTCTTTTCAATATGTTCACAGATAGACAGTTCATCGTGAAAAATGGCGATGTGACTTCTACTGGTACATTCAACATTAAAAACGGTCTGCAACAAGGTGCGGTAAATTCGCCAATCCTTTTCAATATTTACACAAGTGATCTGATAGGTTCACTTCACCATGCCAAAGCGTACGCAGACGACTTAATCGCTTAAGATCAGGGGTGAAATCGGCTAACGTGATAGTTGATAATCAAAATCGATACTTTTGCTCTGTGTAAGGTGATAATCACACGATCGACAATCGTTTTTTCTCGTTCATTTTAGGTGATAGGTCATTAGGTGTCGTTTTCATACATTTATTTCATTTTCCACAAGGATTTTGGTGCGGTCGACTTCAAATTGGTTAACATATTAAGAAAACAACGTGTGTTCAAAGGATTGACATATTTTCTATAAAGCAAATTAGTTCAAGTGCAATGTTAACATCATTTGCAATTTTCCAAAACAACAACAAAGAATCGTGATTTGTTGTTTTGTTGAATACATATACATATTATACATATACATATTATTAAGTGTTTTGATATACTCGTATATGTTATGCACTTATGTATATATTTGTAAACAAATTTTGTTGAATTTAGCTTCCAAATTCAAAACACAATTCGAAAATGACATTTAATTCTAGGCAGACTTAGAAGTGATGCCAATATATCCACAATTTTTTGCGATCGATTTACACAGAGCAAAGAATAGTTGACAATCAAAAACGACAATCAAAAAAGCGACAGTTAATTATCGCGTTAGCCGATTTCACCCCAGGTCCAAAGATTGAGGTTATAAACATTCTTTTGCAACGTGACTTAGATAAAATTAAACAATATTGCGACGACTGGAAGTTGAAGATCAACTTTCAGAAGTCGGAAACCATTTTGTTTAGGACGCCTCTGTCTGGGGCCTCTGCGGATACCAGAAAGAATTGGCGAAAGTTTCAGATCGTGGGATAACACGGGCAGCCACTTGTTTGTCGAAATGTAGTCAGATACCTTGGGATCTGGCTGGATCAATATCTATATTTTAACAAACATATAGATTTTGCTCTGGTCAGAGCCAGAGGTGCTTTTGCCCTTACAAAGAGACTGTTTTATAGCAGGCAACTCGATGCGAGTTTAAAGGTGATCTGCTACATGGCCCTTATTCGGCCTATGCTTACATTTGGTTGTCCCGTGTGGTTCAACGTGAGAGCAAGTCTTTTGGAAAAGATTCGGATGTTTGAGAGGGCTTGCCTTAGGGTTTGTCTTCGCCTATACAGAACACCATAGTCTGAGTACACAAAATTCCATCCTAATGAGGTCTTGTACAATAGGGCGAACCTAATAAGAGTGGACAATTTTGTTATTAAGTTGACTCGAAGGCACATTGAAAGAGCAATGACCTCGTCGAACAACCTGATCTCCGGGGCTTACTACCATAATTATTTGTATCATGAAAGAGTTCGCTTTGACGGCTTTATTCCTCCAGAAGCGTTCCTCTACCTCGATATGAAAGGTCTGATCCAGGACAGATAAGCGGTGCCGTTAATCTTTCACGTCGCTCGAACAGCTGCGGACAGGCGACTCAACTACGACAGAGACGTCGCACACGACAGTGCGGAGCGTCTCCAGTTCAGTAGGGCGGTAGGGAGTCGCGACATGAGGGATGTTGCTCGGCAGCACCAACAATTTTGGTGGCTTGTGGGAGAGGAGGAAGCTATATCGTCAAATTCCTCTAGTACAGAGTAGCTTCATTAGGGAGCAGAGTGGGTCAGCATAATTCTTTAGCCGTGGTCGACTTACAAAGCTTTAGGTAGGTTAAAGGTAAAAAATAAGAGAAAAATAAAAATAAATAAAAAATTAAAAACAAAAACAAATAATCGAGATGGGTAACAACTTCTTTGTAATACTCTCAAAAAAAAAACAAATTTGTATATATTTACAAAACAAAAAATTAGTACAAGTAGATTAAGTAGTGTGTAGATTAGTTTTTATGCTTAGTCTTAAGTTTTATATATAAACGAAACAAATCCATTTACTAAGTTTTTTTTTTGAAATAATAAAATTGTTTTCTTACTTTTAAGTACTCGTATATTTAGTATTGAATAATATAATAAAATAATGTTCGTACGCCGAAAGACATATTTAATTGTTAGGTTTAACTTAGAGTGTCCGCATGGGGCCAGTAAGTTAGAATTAAGATAAGTTGATAAATTGTAAGTTAATTAAGCTAATTTTTAAGCGTTTTTTGTATAGCAAGTGAGAATTAATGAACTGATATAATAAAAATGCATTGAAAATGAAAAAAGTGAATCAACGTCATCAAATTCACCATTCTTTCAAAAATTAATTTGGGTTTTGTCGTTTATGGAAAATGCGCTAAAACGAATCTTCAAACAATTAAGACCGAATTTCACGCATCTATAGGATTCGCCCTCGGAGCGTTTAGGGCTACACCTATAAAAAATATGCTCACAGAAGCCTGACTGCCCTCGGTTGAAGAAAGATATGAGCACCTCACACTTGCACTTTTATCTAAACTCAAAAATGCACTAAAGTCCCCAATCATACTAGATGTTTAAAAAACTTAAAGTTACGAGTACCAAATAATTCCTGCTCCCAACGACAATACACAATTCTTTTAAATTACATCAAACTAAAAACTTGAATTTTTTTATAATAACTAACATTTTTAATCCAATGCCTCATAAATTTAAAATTAAGTTTTATTTATTTACTTCATAGCCGAAAGCTAGTGCTGTTGAACAATATATATACTCGTATAGTTTGTAATTTATTTACTTAACAATAAAGATAACAATAATACAGTCACCGTCTGATATTCAAACTGGCAACTTCACTAATAATTTTGGTCTATGTATTTTACTAACGGCACCGAGTTTATCGATTTCTTCTCAACAACTTGACACCTTCTGTAGTTTTTCCATCCCATTATCGCAACTGATCTGGATTTATCATTAGGTTAGTTTTTTTTATCAATGTGTGTGTTTTTAGAAACAACAACATAAGCCTCATATGCGCGCATGCCCCCAGAGAGGAGAAAGATGACGACACCAAGGATGCCTTCTACGAGCTCCTTAACAAGACCTACGAGCAATGCCTTAGCTATGACATTAAAATTGTCCTCGGTGATTTGAATGCAAAGCTAGGAAGAGAGGGTATCTTTGGTGGAACAATCGGAAAATATAGCCTGCACAACACCACCTCCGATAACTAATCGACTTTGCGGCGGGGCGAAACATTGTCGTGGCTAGCACGCGGTTCCCAAATCTCGTCATACACAAGGGGACTTGGAGAACTCCTGATCAATCAACAGTCAACCAGATTGATCACATTGCGATCGACGCAAGACACTCCTCCAGCATTATGTCCGTACGTTCCGAGGAGCCAACATCGACTCGGACCATTACCTTGTTAGCCAAGGTACGATTGCGGATATAACAAACTACGCCAAGACAAACTAATGCTGTGAGAAAATTCGACGTCAGACGGCTACAATCGCAAGAGATCGCCAAATCCTTTTCCGATCGAGTGTCTCTTAATCTCTTAAGAGGTCCAATGCCGCCAGCATCAAGCATCGAAGACCATTGGAAACACTGCCAAAACGCCATTAGAGATGCCGCTTCTGATGTGCTGGGTTTCACTCGTCCACCACAACGAAACCCCTGGTTCGATGATGAATTCCGGCAAGCACATGCAGCTAAGCAAGATGCATATAAAGCGGCACTGCATAGAAGGACCACAGCTGTTCATGAGCTCTATGAGCGGAAGAGGAGAGACGAACACCGACTTCTCAGGAGGAAGAAGAAGGAGCATAAGAAGCGCGCGGTCGAAGAAATTGAGAGATGCTACTCCAGGAATGAGGTTCGGAAGTTTTACCAAAAGGTATTTTCTGAAGTAAGATTATTACTTTACGATGGGATGGGCCGGACAAAAAGAAGATGAATAACTGCGACATCTACTACGGCAATTGCTATCAACGGCAAAAGCAGCGCTTATTTGGATGCGGATTTGTTGTCGGAGGCAGACTAAGACAAGAAGTCCTCAGCGTCCGGCATGTAAGCGAGCGCCTCGTAGCAATCCGCATCAAGGCAAAATTCGCCAACATAAGCCTCGTATGTGCGCATGCCCCCACAGAGGAGAAAGATGACAACACCAAGGATGCCTTCTACGAGCTCCTTAACAAGACCTACGAGCAATGCCCTAGCTATGACATTAAAATTGTCCTCAGTGATTTTAATGCAAAGGTAGGAAGAGAGGGTATCTTTGGTGGAACAATCGGAAAATATAGCCTGCACAACACCACCTCCGATAACTAATCGACTTTGCGGCGGGGCGAAACATTGTCGTGGCTAGCACGCGGTTCCCAAATCTCGTCATACACAAGGGGACTTGGAGAACTCCTGATCAATCAACAGTCAACCAGATTGATCACATTGCGATCGACGCAAGACACTCCTCCAGCATTATGTCCGTACGTTCCGAGGAGCCAACATCGACTCGGACCATTACCTTGTTAGCCAAGGTACGATTGCGGATATCCCAAACTACGCCAAGACAAACTAATGCTGTGAGAAAATTCGACGTCAGACGGCTACAATCGCAAGAGATCGCCAAATCCTTTTCCGATCGAGTGTCTCTTAATCTCTTAAGAGGTCCAATGTCGCCAGCATCAAGCATCGAAGACCATTGGAAACACTGCCAAAACGCCATTAGAGATGCCGCTTCTGATGTGCTGGGTTTCACTCGTCCACCACAACGAAACCCCTGGTTCGATGATGAATGCCGGCAAGCACATGCAGCTAAGCAAGATGCATATAACGCGGCGCTGCTTAGAAAGACCAGAGTAGCTTATGAGCTCTATGAGCGGAAGAGGAGAGACGAGCACCGACTTCACAGGAGGAAGAAGAAAGAGCATGAAAAGCGCGCGATAGAAGAAATTGAGACATGCTACTCCAGGAATGAGGTTCGGAAGTTTTACCAAAAGGTAAAAATAACATTCCGCGGAAACAAAGCCCGAACCGAAGCCTGTAGAGATGAACAAGGGAACATCGTAGTAGAATCGCAGACGATGCTGAGGATTTGGAAGAACCATTTCTGCAGACTGTATAACGGCGATGACGGACCAAATACCGCTGTCAGGCAGAATCAAACTTTCAACTTTGACGATGATGACCACCAATTCCGTCCACCAGACCTGGATGAAGTGAAGATAGCCATATCGAAGCTTAAGTCCAAGAAAGCTGCTGGAGCGAATGGCCTGACTGAGGAGCTCTTCAAAGCGGCAGGCGATGACTTGGTAAGGAGCATACACCAACTCATCTGTAAAATATGGTCGGACGAAAGTATGCCCGATGAATGGAACATCAGCATTGTTTGTCCAATTCTCAAGAAAGGAGACCCTATGAGCTGCGCCAACTACAGAGGCATCAGTCTCCTTAACATCGCATATAAGATCTTATCCGCCGTGTTGTGTGAACGCCTGAAGCCGTTCGTCAACAACCTGATAGGTCCATATCAGTGTGGCTTCAGGACAGGAAAGTCCACCATCGATCAGATATTCACACTACGGCAGATCTTGGAGAAGACCCATGAGCTTCAGATCGATACCCACCACCTATTCATCGATTTTAAGGCCGCGTATGACATCCCTGCCAAACTCGTCCGTCTGTGCAGGATGACGATGGAGAATGCACGCTGCTCGTAATGCACGTCGGTAAAGATCTCACCGAGACCTTTGATGTCCGGAAAGGATTTAGACAAGGCGATGCGCTGTCATGCGATTTTTTCAACATCGTACTTGAAAGAATAGTGCAAAACTCACGAGCCAACACAAGAGACACTATCTTTCAAAAGTCCGTCCAACTACTCGCATACGCCGACGATATTGACATAATCGGGAGAAAGCAGCGTGATGTCATTGGCGCTTTCGCGAGTATTGAGACGGAAGCGGCGAAAATGAGTTTAGCGGTCAATGAGGGCAAGACCAAGTATATGCTGTCAAGCAAAAAGGACAACCAACACCGACGTCTCGGACAGAACGTCACCCTCGACAGATATAACTTTGAGGTAGTTAAGGACTTTGTCTACATAGGCTCCGCTATAAATACAGACAACGATACCAGCGCTGAGATCAAGCGAAGAATAACTCATGCCAACCGCTGTTTCTTTGTGTTAAGAAGGCAATTGAGTAGCAAAGCCCTCTCTCGGACAACAAAAGTCACCCTTTATAAGACTTTAATAATCCCGGTCCAGCTCTATGGCGCAGAGGCATGGACATTATCAAAAATGGATGAGGGTGTTCTTGGTTGCTTCGAGAGAAAAATTCTTCGGGCACCAGATGCTCCGGTCCGAAAAGTCTTCGAATCCGCCCCCGAGGACCAGCGCAGTAGAGGAAGGCGAAGACTCAGGTGGCGCACGCAAGTGGAAGAGGACCTAAGCCAACTTAGCGTGCGAAACTGGAGACAGCTAGCCAGGGGTCGAGCTGACTGGAGAAGCTTGTTGACTGAGGCTTAGGTCCACCCCGGACTGTAGCGCCACCTAAAGTACGAGGGCGGGTCAATAAGTCCGTGACTTTTGGATTAAAACACAGATTTTTTGATAAAAAAATAATTTTATTTTTTAACGTAGTCTCCCTTGAGCTCTATACACTTTGTCCAATGCTTCTCCAATTTTTGTATCCCTTCCAAAAAAAATGATTTGTCGAGGTCCTCAAAATAGGCCTTTGTTTGCGAGATGACTTCATCATTGGAGTCAAATCTTTTTCCACCAAGCCATTTCTTCAGGTTTGGGAACAAGAAGTAGTCGCTCGGAGCCAAATCTGGAGAATAGGGTGGATGAGGGAGCAATTCATAGCCCAATTCATGGATTTTTGCCATGGCAACTGCACATGTGTTTGTGGTCGACTGTGAGCAAACGCGGCACCCATCTTGCGGAAAGCTTTCTCATGCCCAAGTGATCATTCAAAATTGAAACCACTGAGCCATGCGAGATCCCTACGGCTTCCACAATCTCTCGCACTTTCAATCTTCGGTCGGCCAACACCATATCGTGAATTTTTTCGATTGTTTCGGGTGTAGAGACCTCAACTGGGCGTCCAGGACGTTCGGCATCTTCAGTGCTTGTACGGCCACAACGAAATTCAGTAAACCACTTTTTTACCATTGAAATCGAATGTGCAGAGTCCCCACAGTATTTATCAAGCTTAGCCTTGGTCTCGGTAATGGTTTTTTTTCGCAAGAAATAATGCTTAATAAGCACACGAAATTCACTTTTTTCCATTTTCTCCTCAAATTAGTGAGTAGTCTGATAAAAATAGCTGTCACACACAAACTAACTGACGCAGCAAGTTTAAATTTTGACAGGAGTCAACTGACAGATGCGTGTTGACAGGAGCAGTGTTGCTGTTTCAGTAAAGAGGTCAGAAATTCAAAAAGTCACGGACTTATTGACCCGCCCTCGTAAGTAAGTAAGTGTTTTTAGAAAATAATTTTGCATTTTGTCGACAACAAGGTAAAGGACAAGGTCAGGCGGAAAATATCACAAAAAGATACTGAGAAAGCAAACAGACAAAAAAAAAAGAAATATTGGTACATACAGTCCGTTTGTTAAGATCGTATCAGGACAAAATGATTCTACGCGTGTTTGAACAAAATCCTCTTCTATCGTTACGTGGAGGACAAGGGATTTTACGTAAAAGGGGTCTAAATGTGTGTTGTGATACGATACGAAGACGTTTACTAGCCAATAATGTAAAATTTCGAAGCACAATAAAGAAACCACTACTGTCAAAAAAACACGTAGAAAAACGACTCAACGTTATTTTTTCGGATGAAGCTTCTTTTTCGGCATGGTCTCCTATCACTCATACCTGGTGTACACAATCCAATAAATTTATCCAGCGGACCGTCAAACACCCGGCAAAGGTGCACGTTTGGGGATGCTTCTCAAAACAAGGATTTGGCAATTTGTTCATGTTTACAAATAACTTAAACGCACCCAACATGGTCAAAATTTATAAGAAGGCTTTATTACCATCTGCCCAAAGGTGGTTTGAAAGAAGGAATGAGAATTGGTTACTGCAAGAAGATAATGACCCGAAACATCACAGTCGTTTGTGCAGTGCGTGGAAACAAGAAAATGACGTCGATGTTTTAGATTCGCCATCACAGTCGCCGGATGCAAATCCCATTGAAAATGTTTGGGCATTCATGAAGCTTAAGCTCCAAGGAAAGAAGATCTCGACGGTCAAACAATTATCACGAAAAATACGGGTTTTATGGAGATCTTTGTCTCAAGATGATGCTATACGATTAGTAGAAAGCATGCCTCGAAGACTCCAAGCAATTATTGATAATGGATGAGAGTGGACGACATATTAATTGAAAAGCATTCAAGTAAATAAACAAAATAAACCAGTACATTGATTTTTTTTATTATTATAAGTTCTTCTTTAATTTTTGCCGTATACGATCTTATCAAACGGACTGTATGTGGAGAAATCCATTTTTATTAACCTCATCGAGATTGGAAGCGTAAAACAATATTTTGAGCAATTTTCTATAAGGTGATGGATATTGGGTATCTTCACCCTCAAAATTTAATGAATAATTATTTGTTGCAGGTAGAATTACATGTTTGAAAATGAAAAGAAAATTTGAATGCATGTAATTCACATTTTTGTTTTTCGATAGCAGCGACAAGTAGGTACCTACTCGTACGAAATCCTAGATTGGACTGGTAGATCAGCCTGTGTGTACGCGCTTTTAATTGAACAAAAAAAAACCCTAAATGCACAGTACAATCCACCTGCACTGAGAATTTCAAAATTTTCACCCTAAAAGTGAAATGAAATCGTTTAAAAAACGAGAATCTTAAAATGAGACAGAAGAAAATCTGGAGAAGAAAGAAACACAAAAATTTCTCAAATTTTAGAATATTCGTAAATTGCGGGCAAAATTTCGGCCGACAATAGACTTCAATTTTCCTCTCTCGTGTGCATGTACTCAACACATGTAAATATTTCTAGTTTCAATTGCGTGTGTAAACATTAGGTAACTCGGTCTCTCGTGTACAGATACACACCCGGATTTTTAAGAAGTCCTGTGTAACTCTGGGGTGAGTAAAATAGATTGCGGAGAAGTTTTGTTAGAGAGATCGATTATTGTTGTTATATTCTCATTTAAATATGAGGCGGGAGTGTATTCTTGATTTGGTGTATTTGGATAATTTGATATGAGAGATGGTATGGAGGCCTTAGCATATAATTTTTATTTAAGTTGATACGAATGGGATTTTGTTACTTTTGGACACACTTGGCTTCTGCCATAGGCCATTTTTCTGTGTTTTTATGGTCAAAATTTCTTTGGTTTGAATATATTTAGAACAATTTTTAAATGAGGATGGATGTGGATCGAGGCAGTTGGCATACATTTGACGTGCACAATTTAAAGGGGTATTCTGGTTTAGAGACACAAATTATAGGGCTTTTTTTCACTTGTGATTAAAAACAAAAACAAAAAATATTTTTATTAACGAATATTTGCCAAATATTTATTTATAATGTATGAATAGAGAAAACAATGTTACACAAAAAAAATTCAAAATTTAAAAAATTACAAGGTGGTAAAGTTGTGGGTTAAAAAATAGGGGCAAAAAACAAAAATATATTGTTAATTAGTATAAAGATGTAGTAATATTCCCTTCCTCAGAAAATCAAAAAAAAAACATTTTTTCTACTATTTCTGTCCGATTTTCCAAAAAACTTAACAAACAGTGGGGCATTATAAGTGTACACATATCCACTTGAATGTGTTCTTTAAACAAAAAAAAATAAATATTAGTTTGTACAGCTTGTCTCTATATATGCTGCTATACGCGGACTTTAAACCGATGAATAGATCGGGTGTATATTTGTGAACTTTCCTGGCCTAAATCCACACTGATATGGACCAATCAGCTTTAGGCGTTGGCACATTACGCTAAATAGGATCTTGTATCAGATATTAAGAAGCCAGGAGCCTCTATAGTTGACGCAGATCAGAATGAGAGAGCCAAATTGAGAGTCAGACAACCTATTCTGAGGTTCCATTCGTCGATGATACTTTCGTTCGATCGGTGATTTTAATGCAAAGCTAGGAAGAGAGGGTACCTTTGGTGGAACAATCGGAATATATAGCCTGCACAACACCACCTCCAATAACGGATTCAGGCTAATCGAATTTGCGTCGGGGCGAAACATTGTCGTAGCTAGCACGCGATTCCCACATCTCGATATACACATGGGGACTTGAGATCTCCTGATCAATCAACAGCCAACCAGATTGATCACATCGCGATCGACGCTCATCCAGTATTATGGATGTCCATAAGTTCCGAGGAGCCAACATCGACTCGGACCATTACCGTGTTGTAGCCAAGGTACGGTTGCGGATATCCCAAACTACTCCAAGACAAACTAATGCTGTGAGGAAATTCGACGTCAGACGACTACAATCGCAAGTCCTTTTCCGATCGAGTGTCTCTTAATCTCTTAAGAGGTCCAATACCGCCAGCATCAAGCATCGATGACCATTGGAAACACTGCCAAAACGCCATCAGACATGCCGCTTCTGATGTGCTGGGTTTCACTCGTCCACCACAACGAAACCCCTGGTTCGATGATGAATTCCGGCAAGCACATGCAGCTAAGCAAGATGCATATAAAGCGGCACTGCATAGAAGGACCACAGCTGTTCATGAGCTCTATGAGCGGAAGAGGAGAGACGAACACCGACTTCTCAAGAGGAAGAAGAAGGAGCATAAGAAGCGCGCGGTCGATGAAATTGAGAGATGTTCAGAGGAATAGGGTCGAAAGTTTTACCAAAAGGTAAAAATAACATGCCATGGAAACAAACCCCGAACCGAAGCCTGTAGAGATGAACAAGGGAACATCGTAGTAGAAACGCAGTCCATGCTGAGGATTTGGAAAGACCATTTCCGCAGACTGTATAGCGGCGATGACGGCTGTCAGGCAGAATCAACCTTTCAACCTGGACGATGATGACCAACAATTCCGTCCACCCGACCTGGACGAAGTGAAGACATCTATATCCAAGCTTAAGTCCAACAAAGCTGCTGGAGCGGATGGCCTGACTGCTGAGCCCTTCAAAGCGGCAGGCGATGTCTTGGTAAGGAGCATACAGCAACTCATCTGTAAAATATGGTCGGACGAAAGTATGCCCGATGAATGGAACCTCAGCATTGTTTGTCCAATTCTCAAGAAAGGAGACCCTCTGAGCTGCGCCAATTACAGATGCATCAGTCTCCTTAACATCGCATGCCGTATTGTGTGAACGCCTGAAGCCGTTCGTCATAGGTCCATATCAGTGTGGCTTCAGGCCAGGAAAGTCCACCATCGACCAAAAATTCACACTACGGCAGATCTTGGAGAAGACACATGAGCTTTAGATCGATACACACCACCTATTCATCGATTTTAAGGCTGCATATGACAGCATCTACAGAGACGAGCTATACAGAGCAATGTCTAGTTTCGGCATCCAAACTCGTCCGTCTGTGCAGGATGACGATGGAGAATGCACGCTGCTCCATCAAGGTCGGTAAAGATCTTACCGAGACCCTTGATGTCCAGAAAGGATTTAGACAAGGCGATGCGCTGTCATGCGAGTTTTTCAACATCGAACTTGAAAGAATAGTGCAAAACTCACGAGCAAACGCAAGAGGTACTATCTTTCAAAAGTCCGTCCTACTACTCGCATACGCCGACGATATTGACATAATCGGGAGAAAGCAGCGTGATGTCAGTGGCGCTTTCGCGAGTATTGAGATGGAAGCGGCGAAAATGGGTTAGGCGGTCAATGAGCGCAAGACCAAGAATATGCTGTCAAGCAAAAAGGACAACCAACACCGACGTCTCGGGCAGAACGTCGCCTTCGACAGATATTACTTTGAGGTATTTAAGGACTTTATCTACCTAAGCTCCGCTATAAATACAGACAACGACACCAGCGCTGAGATCAACCGAAGAATAACTCTTTCCAACCGCTGTTTCTTTGGGCTAAGAAGGCAATTGAGTAGCAAAGCCCTCATTCGGACAACAAAAGTCACCCTTTATAAGACCTTAATAGTCCGGATCCTGCTCTATGGAGAGCAGGGATGGACATTAACAAAAATGGATGAGGGTGTTCTTGGTTGATTCGAGAGAAAAATTCTTCGGGCAATCCACGGTCCTATATGCAATGACGGTGAATGGAGGAGGAGATACAACCATGAACTCCACGGACTGTACAGCGACATTGACCTAACCAGAAGAGTGAAGATCCAAAGACTGAGATGGCTTGGTCATGTAGATCGTATGGACACCAATGCTCCGGTCCGCAAAGTCTCCGAATCCGCTCCCGAGGGACAGCGCATTAGAGGAAGGCCAAGACTCAGGTGGCGCACGCAAGTGGAAGGGGACCTCAGCCAACTTAGCGTCTGAAACAGGAGGCAGCTAGCTACGGTTATGTTTAAACATGGTTTCATGTGTATAAGAAAATTTGCGATTTCGGTTTTAAACATAGACGAATCTGCTCCATCAGTATGATATTTTGGTGTGGCTTTAATGTGATTATGTGGCCTACCAAGAGCTATTGTCGTTGAAATAGGGTAGTGGTCACTTCCGTGTAAGTCGGGAAGAATTGTCCAGTCCATGGAGCCTTTGGGAATAGTTGGATGGATAAAAAGATCGAGTCTACATGGGTGGAGGTCTTATGAGTTGAAAAATGGGTTGGCCGACCGTCGTTCAAAACTACCAAGCTTGAGGTGTTAAAGAATTGTTCGATCGCGAGAATTGCTGGAGGAGAAGCCCCATTGCGGGCTCCAAGAGTTGAGGTCACCTGCCAAAACAAATCGGAGCTTGAAGGTTTCCGTAACATCTTCGAGATCTTTGCTGGTAAATTTTTGTTCTTGTGGGATGTGCAACGAAATGATTGTTAGTTTTGTTTTTAGCTCTATTTAGACAGCTATCGCCGTTTTATTGGATGTAATGTTAAAAAATTTGTTGGGGATGGATTTGTGAACCAGAAGGCCGATGCCTTGTTAAGGTGTCGTGTTCAAGCTTTGATTGTGGAAATAGGGGGAAAATTGTTTGGGGGAATGCGGCCGGAGGTTGTAAAGAGATGATAGAGGGCTTCAGGTCGCTTATGAGGACTTGGAGCTCAGGATTATTATTAGAGAAGCCATTAAGGTTCCATTGAAGAACCTTAAATACTGATTTCATTAAAACAGAAGACTTTTGTACATATGTAATAGTATGAAGTATATTGTGAAAAATGTGGGTAATTCAAGTTTGGGGGTAAATACATTGACTCCACAATCTAGATGTTGAACCATCCGAGCTCCTAGTGAAGCAGAGTCCCTGAACTGCATAGTCAAGATTATGAGTAAAAGTACTGTTTTTAGATGTCTTCATCGTCGTGTTCGGATGGGTTTACGAAATATTCGTTGTTTGTTCACCCAGTTCAGTGACGAGAAAATGGCAAATTATGTCATCGCCAATGAAAGGGAACAACCCCCGTCCATTTCGAAGGAAGAGCTTCAAACGATCTTCGACACAATTAGAAGTAAGAAATCAGTGGGAACCGATTGAATACCGAATATTGTGCTTCGACATCTCCCACTAGAAGCGGTGGACATTTATACCACCCTGTTTAACAATGCACATTATCCAGCGCATTGGAAAACTGCGGTGGTATATCCCATCCCCAAAAGGGTTAAAGACACCTCCAGTCCGGCGAATCTCCGTTCGATCAGTCTCCTTCCAAACATCAGTAAGGTTTTCGAAACAGTCATCAATAGAGTCCTGACTAAATGGGTTTAGGACAGAAACATAGTTCCGAATAATCAATTCGGTTTCAAGGCGGGGCATGATGACTCTTCTACAAGTCGAACAGACTGGGCATTATTAAACCACTACTGTATATTCTTTTCAATATGCTCACAGACAGACAGTTCATCGTGAAAAATGGCGTTGTGACTTCTACTGGTACATTCAACATTAAAAACGGTCTGCAACAAGGTGCGGTCATTTCGCCAATCCTTTTCAACATTTACACAAGTGATCTGATAGGTTCACTTCACCATGCCATAGCGTACGCAGACGACTTAATCGCGTACAGATCAGGTCCAAAGATTGAGGTTATAAACATTATTTTGCAACGTGACTTCGATAAAATCAAACAATATTGCGACGACTGGAAGTTGAGATGTTGCTCGGCAGCACCAACAATTTTGGTGGCTTGCAGAAGAAGGGGAAGCTCAATTGTCGAATTCCTCTAGTGCAGGGTATCTCCATTAGGGAGCAGAGTTGGTCAGCCTAATTTTTTTAGCCGTGGCCGGCTTACATAGGTGTAGGTAGGATTAAGGTAGTTTTAAGGGTATTAAAAACTGAAAAAAAATAAAAAATAAAAAATAAACAGAAAAAAAACAACAGAGATGGGTAACCTTTTCTAAAAAAAAAAAAAGTGGTAATCCAAGCCAAGTTAGCTTAAGTAGGTTAACTAGACTTAGGATTTGTTTAAGTAGTCTGTAAGTTTTTGTTTATAAGTTTTATAATAATAAATAAAAGTTGTCCATCTACCCATGTCCATTTTCATAGTTCTAGTTTAAGCGAATTAAAATAAATAATCATACACTCTAAAGAACGTCGAAAGACACTAGTTTAAGAATTATGTTTAACTTAAAGTGTCCGCATGGGGCCAGTAAGTTAGATTAAGATAATTTTAAGTTAATTTAGCTAATTTGTAAGCGTATTTTTGTATAACAAGTAAGAATTAATGAATTAATAAAATAAAAATGCATTTTAAAATTAAAAAAAAAAAAAAATTAAACAGACCCGGCAAGAAATTCTCGGTTCGCATGTTCAAGTCCCCGTGTAGGAATAAGTTTTTTTTTAGTCTCGATAGTTTCACATCGCGTGACCCAATGTCTTACTATCGTATCCTTTAGTAAGGATTAGAGGGTGTAGAAATCAGGAGATTTAGTCTGATCAAAGGAAAACCAGTTGAACAAGAAAAAAAAACGGATCATGGTAGGTGGTGCGAGTTAACGAGAAATATTCATTTGCAAAAAAAAAAGATTGTGGTTCGAGATTGGTTTTTTTTGTGGTATATCTCAGACAAGTGTGTCGCAGCAGTGATTGTGGGGAAAGCGGAGTCAACATCTAAGGAGTGGCGTAAGATCCTGGCCTCGGCGCCAAAAGATAAGTGCCCTTTATTAACACTATAATTATAATTGACTGTACGGAGCATACAATTTCAAACCCAGTATCTTTGGCTTTACGTCAACGAATCTGCGTCGAATAGACAAATACACTTTGAATTACGATATATTCGTGGTCTCGTTGGCCTTGATCCTCGACGCGTCACAGAAGCGAAGGAGACGAGGTCGAATCCGGGTTCCGAATTTTTCTTTTCCTTTTTTTCTTTTTATTATTTTTTTTTTATTTATAACTACTGAGGATTACTAATGTCAATATTTTTCTTTTATTGAATTGAATTTTTTAGCTTAAGATTTTGGAGATAAGGTAGTTTAAGTAAGACGTACTCGTAAGTTAGTTTTAAGAACATTTGTGAAATAAATCGTAAGGAGAGAATAAAGTTTGTAACGTCTGGAGATACCGGTTGTATCTTAATCTTAATCCTTCATTTGGTTTTTTTTTTCTGTCTTCTCGTCCCATCGAAAGAATTAATTTTTAGTCGGTTATTTCGGAACGCGAATCCCCCATTCAATCGCGGTTTTGGATGTGGGTAGTAAGACGGAAGTGCAATCGCGTGGCACCCATTTAACACCAACACTCACGGCCATTCTCCAAGTGGTCGGGCACCCCTTCCTTATTACATCGCCTGGTGCGGAGAAACGGCGGTAACATTTTAGGCACCTAACGTGGGGCCTCTTTTACAGAAAAAGAAATATATCGCGAATTCGCCACTATCTATCTATCGTCGCGTTTTTATGTTTTTTTTTTTTTTGACTTGGTTCCGGTTTCCCCGTTGTTATTTATACATTAACTTCCCTTGTTCAAAGAAAATTTGGTAAAGAATCTTGAACCACATACGTTAATATAAAAGATTGTAGAATGGAGGTTAACAGGTTAAACTCAGAAGAGTTGAAGTATGAACTAGATGTAAGAGGACTTCAGGGCGGAGACGTGAGCGAAATGAGAAAGATGCTTCGAACCACGTTAAAGAGGGACTCAAGCTTTATTTTGCCTGATTAACCCCTTCAACTTTAAAGAGGATAAGGAAGCGATCGTTCATAAATTAGAGGAGATACTCAAGTTAGTAAACGAATTCGTAGGTGACGAGCAATCCAAGGAATTCAAAAAGGTAGTGGCTAAGTCCGAGTGGGTTTTATGACGGATTGGAAGGACTCAAGCTAGTGATTCTGAGGAGAAAGCTTTCCTTGACGAGTCTAGGCATCAGGTGTTAGGACTACATTCCAATATAGATACTAAGGTCAGCGCAAAAGGGTCAAAACAAAATGAAGCGCCAGCTCAGCCGAACGTAGTAGTCAGTCCAATCCACAGACTAGTAAGGTATGTCTAGAAAATTTCGTTTTATCTTCCCATCAGGCAGGAGGTAGTAGGCAATTTCAAACCCTCGCACAACCAATTGCAAAATCATCGCCTATGTTCTTCCGAACAAAGAGGGTACCAGTTGCAAAATCGGGAGTCAGTTTTAGTGGAGACCATAGTCAGTCCATTAGCTGTTTTTTTTTGGAAAAAGTAGAGGAACTACGGGAAGCCAGAGGGTACACCAAAGAGGAGCTTTTCGCTTCCGCCTTTGACCTTATTTGAAGGTAAAGCGGCGATATTGTATAGAGCGAATAAGCCGAGTTTTAACAGTTGCGAAAAATTATTAAAAAATCTGAAGGCTGAATTCCTACCACCGGGGTACGACGATAGACTTTGGGAAGAAATTCGGAGCAGGACACAGGGACGGTTAGAGACTATCGGCCTTTTTCTCAGTGTGATGCTAGGACTCTTCTCTAGGCTCAGTGAACCTTGTGCCGACAGTGGTAAATTGAAATGGATAGGAAGGAACATATCACAATTTTACCAGGCGCAGATAGCTCTGGTGGAAATTTCTTCTTTAGAACAGTTAGTAGAAGTAGGTCATCGTCTAGAAACTACACGAAACTTGGTCGAAAGTTTTGTACCTCTTCCACCAAGACGCAATGCCACTGTTTTAGAGCCTGATTTGGCATATGTGGACGTAGCGGGTCCAGAAGAAGTGCAAGTGATTGATTCTCCCTTACGCCGTCAACCCAACACGTTAACCTGTTTCCGGTGTTAGCAACCTGGCCACATTGCTGCTCGGTGTCCACAACCCTTTCGCTGTTACGGTTGCAACTTCGTTGGTTATATTCGAAGTCGTTGTCCACGTTGCACAACTCAGGGGCGGATGCCGGGAAACAGCTCATCGGCACCAGGGCAGGCGGGCCATTGAGTCGACCGAGAGAATCCGCCGTAATGGCAAAAGGGTGACGGGGGGGGATTAGATCGTCGTCCATACTTGTACGTTGAGATTTATGGGGTTAGAGCTGAAGTATTTAGGTTACATAGTAAACGAAAAGAGCTTTTAGTGGACCCCGACAAGGTCAGGTGCGTGGTTGAGTATCCTCGGCCCATATCAGTGTCCGCAGTACGAAGGTTTGTTGGGATGGTTTCATGGTATAGGCGCTTCATTCCAAACTTTTCTGCGTTGACCTCTCCCATAACCTAACTTCTTAAAAAGAGACGCAAGTTCGTATGGAGCGAGGAATGTGAAAACGCATTTCGTACCTTGAAAGAAAAGCTAGTAAATGCGCCCATTCTCGCTTGTCCAGATTTTTCCTTTCCCTTCATTGTGCATACAGACGCTTCAGATTACGGCATAGGTGCTGTTCTTACCCAGAAACAATCACCCGACGAGGAAACAGTGATCAGTTACTTGAGCAGATCCCTATCTAAAACGGAACAGAATTATTCAACAACGGAGCGTGAATACCTAGCAGTCCTATGGGCAATAAAAAACTTCGTCCGTACTTAGAAGGGAGCAGCTGTACTGTGGTAACTGATCACCACTCCTTACTCTGGTTAAATAATTTGAGGGACCCGCAGGGTAGGTTAGCTCGCTGGGCTGACATAGAAATGCAGCACTATGATTTTACGATTTTGCATCGGAAAGGTAAGGAGCATTACCCAGGACAAATGAGGACGTAGCGTCACTGTCGATACCCACTAAGGATGTATGGTATTTAAAAATGCGGGACTTAGTCAGCTTAGAAGGGGGGAAATACCCTGACTGGAGGGAATAGGATGGAGCGCTTTGAAAAAAAATACCGGTGAGATATCCCAAACTGGCGGGCGAGGGTAATGAGTGGAAGAAAGTTAGACCAAAAGAGGATAGAGCAGAGGTGCTAAGGCAATGTCATGACGATGTTTTGATTGGACACGGAGGTATACAAAAGACTTTGGATAAAGTTGCTAGGAGTTATTTTTGGGCAAAAATGAGATCCGATAACTCGCTAAAGTAAGTAAGCCGTGGGATATGCTATGCGTGGATTTTATAGGGCCACTTCCTAGGTCGACCAGAGGCTATGCCTATATTTTGACAGTAGTCGACTATGTTTCCATATTTCCGTTGTTTTTTCCTGTGCGAACGGCTACTGCCAAATCCGTGATGTTGATATTCGGTGTACCTAGGTAGATCGTTTGCGACAATGGGGTACACTTCAAAAACAAAGAAATAGCTGAACTAGCGGCTGCCTATGGTATAACTATTGACATTACCGCACTTTACCATCACCAAGCCAACCCCGCCGAACGATATAATCAAACCCTTAAAACGAAACTTCGTGCTTCATTTACGACAATCATCGAAATTGGGATATTCTTCTCCCGAAAGTCGGTTATTTCGGAACGCGAATCCCCCATTCAATCGCAGTTTTGGATGTGGGTAGTAAGACGGAAGTGCAATTGCGTGGCGCCCATTTAACACCAACACTCACGGCCATTCTCCAAGTGGTCGGGCACCCCATCCTTATTACGTCGCCTGGTGCGACGAAACGGCGGTAACAAGCTGTTTTCTTAAAGGAAAAAGTTTATTTGCATAGGTTTTCTAGCGCGCGGTCTGTAGTAGTTACGTGTATTTTTCTAAATTTGGATTGTGATACTCGTATTAATGTGAAGTTAAATGTTTTTATGTAAATTAAATTTTTGAAAGGTGTATTAATTTTTTTTTCTGAGTGTTGTGCAACTTGTGTTATAAAGGCGCCCCTTTTATCTTACCTCTTAGTGGTGTGGAAAAAGGTAAATTTGTTTTATTTTATAAATTGTATATATAAAACAAATTACTTAAATGAAAATTTCAATCTAGAACAAATGACGGTATCCCTACACACTATTGTTTCAGATTTTTGCTACTACGGAAACCCTGTAAGAGCTTTTGTTGAAATAGCTCCTTACGGAAAACAAAAGAGTGCGAATGAGAGACAAACATCTATCTACTATATGTATCTATCTGCCTTCCCTGTACTGCCAATTTATGTTGGACAGAGTATAGAATCATCGACTGATCTGGAGGAGCTCCTTGCACTGGTGAAAGAGAAAGAGTTTGACGAGCTCAAATTTGTAGGGGTTAAGCCATTCGTCATGGCTAGAGCCGAAAGGGAGCAACGGAAACTACCGCTCTCTCTGGTTCAGTTTAATCCGTAAATAGTAAACTGAATGGTTTCAGGAGCATTCAATTCCTGGAAACTTAGTTTAGTATACACAGTTGGTGGGAAGATGAAAAGGGAACGACAGCGTTTTGCAATGCTTTTACTGGCACATCGCGTCGAATGTGTGCAGTGTGGAAAGGACCACAAATCAAGAGGAAGAGGCTCTCAGGGTAGAAATGGCATGACAAAAAAATTAGCTCTCGTGTGCTTTGTGCAAGAACTTGGTACATACCGCAAACTATCGGATTTGACTTAACTTTCAATACATAAAAACAATAAATTTTACCCGGTAGTAGAAAGTGGAGGTGAAACGTCCACCCGTACAAATTAGAATACCAGCCGGCACTCCTTAAATTAGGTACAAATTTCAAATGGCGACACATAGAGGAAGGGCGGTACAATAAGCGCAGGTAGTTTCTCAGGTCCTCGTGCCTGGAGCACATGAAGCAACATCAGTGACAGATGATTTAGCTTCAACGTCAGATAAAGGAACAGACCACGCGTGTAGATCAAATCTAATGGGTAATGGGTACGAATATGGCTGATCAAACCTTAAATGTCCTTCCGTTGAAAGTAAATTGTCTGATAAGGAACGAGTGAAGGGCCACATTTTTAAAGTTGGTCAAAGGCAAAGACCTTAAATTAAGCTAAGCAAAATGAATCACAAAAAATATAAAATATTGAGAAGCTAACCCAACTTCGCTAAAGGAGGTGGTTTTGTTATCTTTATTAGAAAAGGTTTGGGATTTAAGGGAGTAAAGCCGTGTAGTAAGTAGGTTCCAGGTGCTTAAGGCATGCACCACACTCCGTAGTGGAAAACGATTGTACATGGACTCCGCCTATGCACCTGAAGCTACTCAACCCAGTTTATTTATCTCAGAACTCGAGACACTTTTTTGATTCCTTAGGCTGGAATCGGAAAGAATTTCTTCATAATCGGCGGAGATTTTAACGCTAACCATAGAGACTAGGAAAATAATACTCCAAACACCAAAGGGAACGTACTACTTAATTGGTGGGGTCAGCACGGATAATCCGTCGTTTCCCAGGCACGGCTCCTATCTGGATATGTTGCTATTCGACACACGTATACAACTGACAGGCGCGAGAGAACCATAAAATGTCTACGTGCGTTCGTATATGACAGTGACCATTGAGACTTTAGTACCGAAATAACTGTTCCAAGCAAAATTGCGGAATTGGAAGAGTTTGTTGAAAGGTATTCTTTAAACTACAGTAGGGTACCTTGGACACACTTTTCCATAATTTGCGCAAGCACTCTCTAATAATAATACTCTAATACAACGATTAACGCACTTTATGAACACAAAGCAGACTAATTTCGTGACAAAAAACCTTATAGAAGCAGCTTACTGACAGACATAACCCCACGATCATGGCACTGAAGTCTTCGATCAAAAACTTCCAAACAGTAATAAAAGAAAATTACAAAGAGTCTGAAGTTTGTATGGGAACAATAAAATACAAGCATACAAGACAAATGTCACTGGTTCAAACCACGATGGAATATCGAACATTATACCTCCACATATCCCACTAGAAGCGGTGGACATTTATACCATCCTGTTTAATAGTGCCTCTTATCCAACGCATTGGAAGACAGCGGTGCATCCCATTCTCAAAAGGAATAAGGACATGCCCAATCCGGCGAATCTTTGGTCGATAATTTTCCTTCCGAATATCAGCAAGTTTTTCGAAAGTGATCAATAGAGTCTAGACTTAGTAGGTTGACGACATGTGGGCGCGACCTTAACTTTACCAAAAAACGAGCTGAACATTTCAACTCACTACGTACGAAAACCCTGTAACAGCTTTTGTTGGAATAGAAACTTACAGAAAACAAAATACAGACAAACATCCCTATCTTCCCTGTACTGCCAATTTATGTTGAACAGAGTAAAGCAGAGTGTGTAGGGCACAAACGATCAATGTTACTTTTCAATATTACTTAAAGTTATCATCCAAGTAACATTGATCGTTTGTGTGCGCTTCAATGTTCTTGTCAAATAACCTTGCGATATTGATGAAAATGAAAACCGATTTGGTTTTCCTCAATTTTCATTGTCACTAAATTGATGATGTGTAGGGTACATCAATTTTACTTGTCATTGTTTATATTTGCGAAATAGTAATCGTAGAGGCAAGATGTCTGATTTTCGACAATGTACACGGAATTTTGTTTGTTTGTGGAAAGTAAAATCATCCGAATATATGAATGAATAAAGACTTAAGACTAAAGTCGTATGAGAAATTGCGGGAAAAACTACTAGAAATTGATAAATATGCCACAGCCGGAGCTGTGAAAACAATCGCTCAATCGCATTGACATCCATTCTAAGACAATTTCTGTAGTTTTCATCAAAATTAGACAATTCTTTCAACAACGAACAATCTCCATGAAATTTCCTTTTCAGCAACCATTTCTTTTTTATCCAAGCTTTAGATTTTTTTTCATTTAAGGGGTGACCAGAATGTGAATCTGAAGCTTGCATCTGTATCTGATATCGAAGTGTCAAAAGTTTAATACATGTACAACCTTACGCGCCAACACAATGCGTATCTGTGTGAATGTGCATCTTGAATCCATATCTCCAAGTTGAATAACACCATTGTATATGAAACTAATAGTAGTATCACTTGAGGAAATCGATGGTGGTGCCTCAATCTGCCAAAGTAGACACCCTTCGCTGAGTACCACAAAAATCTTACGCTCTTTTGCCTCAACAATCTTCATATGCAAATGCACTCATAGGGCATTGCATAACACAATTCCGCTCTAATCTAATCAAGCCCATGCCAGTAACTCTCTATGCATAAACCCACTCTACTCAAACATCGTGCTGTGTCGAGTAAGATAGATACTTTGCCATGTGAATAGCTCGTCGGCCTAACCCAACGCAGTGCTACACTGTCAGTTGCTTCAATAGGTGTACAATCCTTCTGCACGTAAATCTGAATGATAATGAAAATGAAGCGAAAGAAATGCACTGAAAGAAAAATAAACACACACTTTTTGCTTATTTTGCACAAACATAATATTTCCTTTTCACCTATGACTGTGGTGTGGGGTCTAGGGGGAATGTGTGTGTTTATTTCATTGGGAATAACTCATCGGCCTGAGCCATTGGCAGTGCGGAACTAGTTTCCGTCATTTTTGATTTTCAGAATGTCTAAATGTTCATACAAAGATTGTGATAACATCAAAAGAACACATTTACCTTGTCATTTCTTAAAATTCCTAAGTAGAAGGGATGTTTGGTTAAAGCAGTGGTGCCCAACTGGTATTGCTCCAAGCGCTATTTTCAAAACCCCGACATGTTACGCGGGCACCACCGACCTTTACAAAAAAAAAAAAAAAAACAAATTGAGATAAAAAGAAACTTTTTATTTATGACATACAAAAAAAAAATAGACTGTAGCACGTTTACGTTTTCGTATAGCTCCCTAAAATTTGGTTGGTAATCTTCTCTGCAACCAAAATCATACAATTTTTGACGTGGTCGTTTGTTAACACACTTCTGTACTTAGTTTAATTTACTTTTGAGAAAAGTCACGTTCATCTATGTGATATGTTGACCAGAATGCTTTAATTATGCTTTAATTATGAATGCAGTGTCGTATGTTTTTGTATTTAACAGGATCCATTAGCTTGAAAACCCCCTCGTTTTAGGAATGATATCACTATGAAGTGTAACAATTTCCAATTCAACTTCCGCTCTGTTTATGAAGCAATGAGTTTGCATTAATAAAGCTAGTTTTGATATTTATGAATGAATTTTTGACAAAAATAAGGAGAGGTTCCATAAAAAACATGTAGTCAAAACGCCTTTCGAATTCCGATTTTAGCTGATGAAATAGCTCCAAATGTTGAGTTGGATTATACTCAGCAAGATAATCAGCGTCCAAAAGTAGAGTAAACGAAGGAAAATATTGAAAATTGTTCTCCTCTCCATGAATGCTGAAATTGCGCTCTTCATGTCTGTTATGTGTTTTTCTCTTCCTTGCAGTGTTTCGTTGAGGCTATTTAGTTTTCCTATTTAGTTGTGACAAAGGCAGCAATAAAATAACATCATTACGATTACTTGGGGCAAACAAAAACAAGCCTTTCTTCGATATTGAAAATCAATAAATTTTTCTTCTATATGACTACCCTACCTTATTCAGAAGTGTGCAAAATTGTTTGCTTAAGAATCCAATTATAATATCTGGAGATATTGTTTCATGAGGAATCCTTGTCAAACTTTTAAAGAGGATTCCAAGAACATATTTCAAGTGAATTCAAGCAAATTCTCAGAAATAATATCTGCAACCTTACACTAGACACATGTATTTTCAATTCTAAGAAATAACCAAATAACAAAGAAAATGGATAAATAGAAAATGTAAACGTGAAATATTGCCATTCATTTGATTAGTGTGGAAATAAAAATTATTTTTTCAAATCAAAAGCTGTTTCCAAACTTATTTCGCGCGCTAATTATAAAAAATATATATATATAAACCCGAATAACTTTGAAAAATTGTCAGTAAAATTGGCTAACCAAGTTTTTAGTGCTAATGTTGCCGCTGCAGTCTTCAACGCAACGTCAGCAGATTGTTTTAAAACTGAAGAAGATTGCTGCCTAAACGGCAACTTTTTTAAGCAATACGAATGATCTTTTCGACAACAGTTACAGTTTAAATACAAGCAACCCTAATCGACACCCTATCTCACTACATAGCGAGACTCTGACTACAAACTTTACTTGCTATAGAATATGGGAAAAACTAAAAAATAACCAGCAATTTCTTCTAGTTGCACATCTTAATACTGATGTAGCAGAAAATTTATTTTCAATGGGTCGATCAAATAGGGGATCATACGAACGGAACCCTTTAGCCTACAGATTTATTCGTAATTTGAAGAAAATTATTTTCAAAAATTTAAAGTCGCCATAAAATGCAAGTTACTAAGATTCTGGTGCTGAGTCGTTCTTGCACGAAGCTGATTGCGAAGATTTTAAGTGTGTTGACAACGAAGAATTCCACACTGAAGTTCCAGTAGAAGATCATTTAATGGTTACATAAAAAACTTAACTGTGAAAACTGCACTCTGTTCATGATAGACAAAACAAACAAATTTCGAGAACAAGCTCTGTTAATAAAATTACGAGCTTATAACACTTATGACACATCATCCGAATTTGGAAAGTTAACTGTTCCCATTAGCATTTAAAACTTATGTCAAAAGTATGCAAACACTTTTTGGAAGCCAATTTCCAAAAATACGACACGAAGAAGTTTTGCTCAAATCCGCACTGAAAATGGCAGCTTCCAAGAGCACTCCATTTATAAATTCATTTTAATTGATCTCGTTTCGGTTAAGAAAACAAATAAGGATATCTGTGGAGTGTGAGCAACTGAGAACCTCACTTAAATCCTTTCTTTGTTTTGTTAATTTTTTTTTTTGTGAATTTTCATTTATTTTCTGTTTTTCACTCTTGTTTGTAAGGTAGTTATTCATTATTTTTTTTTTATTAATGGATAGTTACTATTTATTTTATGAATATATTTATTTCCTTAGTACTTACTCAAGAGCAAGGGCTATGTCTACAGGGGACACCTTAAAAAAAACACCTTTTATATTCTACCGGATTGGGTGACGTGGAAAATAATATCTGAATTATAGTTGTAGGAATCGGTTGTAGATAGGTACATAGTCTTCGGCAATCGTCCCGTGTTATTCTATTCCATAAAGAAATAAATGAAATGTTATTTTGTTTTCGAGTAAAATATTTATTGGTGTTTAATTTTATCGTAAGCGCCACAAAATTGTTCACAAACTTGAGAGCATGACAGCGAAAATATCGCAAATGACAAAAACTGCTTTCATTTCTTGAGAAAAATATGTAATTTGATGTCATCGAATTCTATTGGCCCAAAGCCAGAAATCGTCCTTTTGCTTATAATATACAGAAAAAAACAAAAAATAACGTTTCCTGTAAAATTAATCATTTGTTGCTTACGATAAATTTGCGGAAAGGGCTCCAAAAATTAATTTCTGATAAATGCTGTCATTTTCATATACATACTTCCTTAATAAAAAATATAATAACCACCGTGTGGCATTCCCATTGTTCCGATTTGAGTTCTGTTTTTTTTGTTAAGTTGGTACATCTGTTGTTAATATTCCCTCTAGCGTCATAGGTTGACAAATTGAAACAACAACAAATTGACAAATTGAGAAAATTATGTTTCTGCGTTTAAAACGAGAAAATTTAAATTTATTTAAATAGAAATGGAAAAATAAATAATAAACATGATATTAGAATCCTCATCGTTTGCTCTTTTTTGGTAAGCACTTATCAGAATAATGAAATTTGACATAAGCAATCTAACTAATACATATACAAACATTTTGAATTTTCAAATTTGAAAAATTAGAGTGCTGTCGAATTCCATTCAATTCGATGGAGTGCTGCTTTTGGAGTGAAACCAATCGAAAACGCCATTAGTTTCATATACAATGACAGCACCCAACGTTTCTTTATTTGTATGCATTGTTTGAACCACAGTATATAGATTAGACAGTAGTTTCACTGCGCAATATTTTCCTTATCTTTTTGTGACCTTGGTACAGTATCCTTTGTGTGTATTGGTATTATGTAAAAAGTTGATAGCAACACACGCCAATAAGTAAGAAAAGGATACAAAACAGGGTAAAACACATCTTGGAACCTGAAACATTGCAACATTGGGAGTTTGTGAAATAAAATTAGAAAATAATAGGTACTTTTTTTTCTATAAATGTGCAAAGCTAAAAAGTTTATTTTTGTTATCAAATATTTTAACATCTTTGTTGTACTTCTTAATTAAAAAGTATATTCTCACCCTTATAAACAAAGTAATTAAATATTTTCTATCCGTCTGGCAAAACATTCATAAATAAATTCTGATTTCAATAATTCGTACAATTTTGCTTCGATGCTACAGCTTGTTATGAAACTGTTGAAATTGGCAGAAAATTTATTTTCCAATTGCTCAAGGGCCTCCATAAATAACCTTGGTGGTCTGACTAAATGTGCAATTATCATATTACTTGAAGTCGATGACAGTTAGAGAAGCGCTTTCTTCGTCAGCGAATTGTAATTCACAGCCATTGTTGACTAAAACTGAATTGCCAAAACATATACTGTTTTTTTATATCATCAAATCTTAATGCAATAAAAAATATTTACTCTTAATTTGAGGATTTTTAAGGCGTAATTCAATTCATAAATTCAAGAAATATCCTTTTACTTATTGCTGTCATAAAATGACCTGTAAAGTGTTGAACGACATCTTTTATTTTAAAACCCAGAAATAATGCAAGATGTTTCTTTTCATCCCAAATTATACCTCAGGCAATCATAATTTTCAATAGAAAAGGAGTTTTAAAAGCAAATTAATAAAATATCATTCCTAGCGGCATGATTAAAAATGATTGATTTTCTTTGTTCTAGGTATCATTACATGAATTCTCCGCGCAAATAAAATAAAATAGAATCACTTTAAATACACATATATTCTATATTATTATTTAAACATTCTTTCTGACTGATGTCGTTTTATTTAATAAAACGCATTTGTTAATAACCGTCTCAGATAAATGGCTCGCTTAAGGAGAAAAATTACTCACAAAAATGTTTCACGGTGTATTTAAATTAACATGAGGAAAAAATTACGGCAAGACTATTATTACTCAGGCAAAATTAAATGGGATTTGGAATTTGAAACAAAGCAATAGATCTGCGGTATTTGATATGAGACTTTGTTGTTGGTTTTTTGTACGAAACATTCACATTGACATTGTGGTCAGCCCTTTTATACTATTGCACTATTGTACAAATTACTGTCCATTCTCGCAGACACATATGAAACGACTAAACAGAATTTAAGTAAAAATATTGTCAATGTTCATTGATAAGTGTGGTGGTGATTTTTCATCAATGTTACTTGACAAAAAAAAAGCGTCAATTATACTTGTTAATCAAAATTGATGGGGCGGGTTTCCATTATGCGCACTAAGCAAACAATTTTTTTTTATTTTTTCCGGTTTAAAATGGCCTAAAAAACATAAATACGGTTTAAACAGTTATCCTTTCCAGGTATTGCCTTTTATCTATTATAACAATCACAATGAAATATTTTCACATTTGTTGACTTAGTCCCTTAAAAGAAACAATCGCGTACACAAAAAACATAATTTTCACTTACATGGCTTGCTTTGAACGTACCATCTTGCACATCTGTTTTCGTTCACGGCTTTTTCCACATCAGTGAGTGTAGTTATACTGTTCTTATCATCTTCCGACTGGCATATAAGCCTACTTTTTAGTTCTTGTAATGAAAGCGAATTTTTCATTGTATCCCAAACAAATGTCTGCGTGGGACAGCTAGAAACACAGACCTGAGGCGTTGGACAACCCGTTATTGGCACAAGTGGATCAATACACTTTTCTAAGTTAAAAAAAAATAAAAATTTTTTGTCCACTACTGGCCCATCCACACCACATTTTCTATTCAACGAATCAGTAGGAACAAGCAACTTGTTCAAGTCACCATTTTGTACAGCTAAAATAATTAATTGATTATTATTTTGTCCTGCAAATGATTTAAACAAACGACCAATGTACTACTTACCATAATTGCCAATATATCCCCATACTATCAAGAAAACAAAGAACAAAAACAAACAAAACAAGTCTGTACATGACCTTTTAGTTAGAGGTCCCTTAAATGTTCGATCATATTGCAAACGTTCACCTGAATCATATATGGAGACAAATTCATACATAGTTTCAGTTTTAATCATAAATTAAAAAAAACAATACCATATCGTAATAATTGGATCTGCTCTGAATTCTCACTTCTTATTGCCGATATCTTGTTCGAAGAATTTTCGCAGCAAAATGTCTCCATTATATTAGAATGCAATTTTTACCGTCAGACTACCGACATTGCTATATCTGATATGTTATCAGACTGAAATTACATTAACGAAATTTGTCTACTATACCTAATGCATAAATAATTTTCCAAAACTTACAACGTAAACAAGCCTTCCAGATTTCGGCTCTTCCAAAAGTGTCTTTCCACTGATTGCCTCAAATCCTGTAATGATTGCCGTAAACAAGGGGGAACTGTCAACAACCCCAAACTTTAAATAAAAGATCTGTTAGCATACTGTCCAAAACTATGAAATTCTGCGAAAAACAGTCCAAAATCCGTTTGAGTACTCACATTCTTCGTAGTTTTGTGCAGAAGACCAGACCAGATTTGTGAAAACAGACAAACTTATTTTTTTATTTAAAAGTTATTGGGTTTGTTTTTATTTTCAAATTGAAAATAATCTCGGAAAGCAACCCACATAGGTTTACGGGCTATTGATACCCTCAGAGGAGGGACGAGGTGGTTCGGTCGGTAAAGCCCTAAGGACGGTAGGGGGACTCACGACGAACCAAGAGCCCACGGTGCGACAGGAGGTCCACCAGGATCACCGTTGTCGGAGCCCGTAGGCTAGACGGAAGACTCGCAACGGGCTGCATCAGACAGAGTGTCTGAAACTCGTCGACGGGTGGGGACGGACGGTCCTTTCTAGCCAGACACCCTAACATGATGATGAAGGGTGGGGGAGGACGATCCCCGGAACCTACACCCCAACGAAAACCATGGAAACAAAGGCTTTAGGATTACCGGCATTACATATCGAAATCGGTGTGGATGCAGAGATAAGACCAAAGAGATGACGATCTCTTTTATAGCTACACCCCCAACGACGGAGCTACGGAGGAGCGACGGTGGTGTGTAGGCGGACAGCCAGCATAATCGAACGCATCCCAAGTCAGGTTCGATGGGTGAAGGGACGACGACCCCTTTTAAGCCAGCACCAAGGCAGCAGCAGAGGCTGTAGGCGGACGGTCAAGTCACGAGATAGCCTCCAACGTGGGAACATATAAACATAAATAATAACAACAATAACACCAATATAACAGATAACAACAATCGTTAACGAGAAACAACAACAATAAAAGAACAAATTATAATAACATCAAACTGGAAAATACCAGGCGGGTAGAAGGGCCCACAACATAAACAAACAAACACAAGAAATAAAATGCAATTATATAAGAAATGACCCGCTATTGGTCAGCCCCCGTTCACCCCAAATCTGAACGTCGATCCACCGGAGTAAGTAGATACCCGGGGTAAATTAGCACAGAGGCACATATACTTAGCTTTGTTTGGGGAGGCGGTCTAGAGAATGGCCAGACCGGGGTATAATCAGGTTAGGATTACATCCGCACAACCTTTCTCCTTCGTCCCAACACTCCATCGACCTTCGATCAGACCTTCTTTCTCATTCGCGTTTGTTTTTATTTGCAAGATTGAGTAGTTCGATGGGGAAAATTACCCGGGAATCAGCAATAGAAGAAACATTGCTTCTTGCAATTTTCGCATTTATTTCCAATGTCTAGGGCATAGCTAGGATCCACAAACTCTCATAAGCTCTCCCAGTGGAGTTCCCAGCCATGACTGAAAGTGGGAGCGAACTCCAATACTGAAGAGTTTAGTATGAGAGTGTACAATTGAAAACAATTGGAATGTATGAGAGGCCTAGTTGGACACGGGAGCACACACTAGCAAAGTTTGCTAGTCTTGTAGCTAGAAACCCCGTTGTTGGGTCCTCTAGAGTCAAATGTATGTGAGAGTGAGTGTGGGTGAGAATGAGTGCGTGAATCTGGCGGGAGTTTGTGAAATGGAAAAGATCTGGAAGTCACTTTTGTGACGAGCAAATTCAGAGGGTCAGCGAGAGTTTCTTCTTTGTGCGAATAATTGTGTGAATCGTGAAAAGCAATTTTTATTTAAAAAAAAGAGTATATTTTTGAAATAGAGTCGCGAGTTTGTTGTTGTGACGGGTTTAAGGAAAGGACGAAAAAAGAAGGATATAGAAACAGGAGTAGCAGGATAAGAGAGAAGACTGCGCCAGAAGTGGCACCCCACCACCAGAAAAAAAGCTCTGTTTAGTGAGAACTATGCAGTGAAGTGCAGTGTAGCTAAAAGAATGATCAATGTTACGATCTAGCAAGAAGGACCCGAATTTAGATAACGTAAAAAAAGTACCGCGATCACTAATAATCCGTCGTGGCCGTCTAAAATATTCAAATTACCGACTAAGCGAAGCACACACCTCTATTGTGCTCGTCGAATTAACGGGATACAATTTTACAAACTTAGTGAATGTATCCACTACGACGAGTAGATGCTTCCGCTTTGAAGCCAGCGATGGTAATGGACCCATGTGGTCTATGTGGATTGTGGCAAATGGCACAGATTTCTTCGGAATGCTGTGCAAATTCCGTGCGTTAACCTGTGCTGGCGCAGAATATATGATACTCTGAACATAATTGTGAATGAACCGTTCAGTACACTCACGCATGCGTGGAAACCAAAAGTGGCGTTGTAGCTGATCCATACACTTGCTGATGCCGGGATAGCCAATTTTCTCTTGCACTATCCGTATTATATTATTTACCCTTTCTTCTGGTACATATAACATTAACTTACCATTCGAATGTACTCTATAAACTAGGCCATCACTTAACTCAAACCCTCTTAGTGGTCCCCGTTCCAAATTTTCCTTTTTCCCAACTATTTCAGTATCTTGTGCGGCCTGCAGAAGCAAATCGATATCATCCGCACTCACCGCAGCAATAAGGTGACACCTGCTAAGAGCATCAGCATGAGCCATCCTTGACCCACTTCGATGTTCGATGGAGTAATTAAAGTTTTCTAATTCGAGAGCCCATCGCGCTATACGCGGACTTACGCTCTTTCGATTAAGGGTCATTGTTAGAGAATTAGAATCAGTTACAATGCGTAATGGAATTCCCTCTAAATAGACACAGAAAGGCCATAGAGAATAGATGATATGTAGCTAGTGTTTCAAGCTCGTAACTGCGATATTTTGAGAAATAAGCCATCGGATGCCACTTACCATCATCCTGCCATTGTAACAGAATGCCTCTGAAGCCCTGTGAACTAGCGTCACAGTGCAGCTCTGTCTCTCTTTTGGGACAATAAATTGTTAGAATGGGAGCCAATGGCAACTGATCACGCAATGTTGTTAAGGTCTTCACGCACTCATCACTGAACTCGAAAGGGACATCCTTCTTCAATAATTTTAGCAATGGCTGTGCAATGCGTGAAATAAAGTGCCGAAAATAGGAAAATAATCCCATACATGAGTGGAGTGGCTTAGCGTTCTTAGGCTTTGGATAATGTTCGATCGCCTCCAGATGACTAGTACTGGATCTGATACCACTTTTGTCAACTAAATAACCCAGATACTCTATCTCCGGGTAACAGAATTTGCATTTTGGAAGCTTCAATTCCAACCGATGTTCACTCAACCTCCGTAACACCCATTTAAGAAGGTCAAAGTGCTCTATGTAAACAATAATTTCCCCGGGATTTACCAAATCTCTTAAAATATTTTAAATGAATCGCATGAAAGCACTTAGTGCGTTCCTTAGTCCAAGCGGCATGCGCAAGTATTCATACTGGCCTTGCGGGGTGAGAAACGATGTTAAACAAATTTCCACATGATGATAGTCATCTTTTAGATCAAGCGTACTAAAAATGCATTTACCATCTAGGTACTCTAAGCAATCCTCAATTAGAGGTAATGGAAAATTATCGCGTATAGACTTATAATCGACACAAATTCGAAGCTCGCCGTTTTTTTTCGCACAAGCACTACGGGCGATGCACATGGTGAACCACTCGCCCTTATAACCCCTATCTTAAGCAAATCAGCAATGGTTTTATATGCCTCGCCCTTATCATGATATAATAATCGTCTCGGTGCACAGTGAAATGGGACATCGGAGCTTAGCCTAATTTTTATTACGTATAATCAACTACCGGAATTTTTGCGTTATTAAAATAATTTTCTCTTATAATGCTTCCCAACGTCTCACGGTCTTTCGATTCTAATCTACTCCAAACGTCAATTTCACCCAATATGTGTATCGCTTCGATAGCAAATATATCAGTCACTTGACAAATACTTTCTACTAAAGTTACCTCTGCTTTATCATTTGGTTGACAGTCGGAGACAATATCGTTGCTTCCCATAGGTCGTATATCGGAAACGCAGTCGGAAGTGCAAAATTCATCTTTATTTAACAATGTATTTTTATTGATACTCGTAACATCGGTTAGCGACAATACTGAATTCATTTTAACATGTAACAGTATATTTATTAAAGTCACGGCCTAATAAAATTGGCATTGGCAACACTTCATCTGCAATTACGAAAAAATAAAATATTTCTTAGCTGATTGCCAAATCGAATTTATGCTGCAATTTTCCCATACGTGTATAATTTAAATTTACCTAATCGACGATAGTTTGAATAGAGCAGCCGATTTCCACAAATATTATCGGGGATAAGGGACCGTTGCATACAGCTAACCAGACTGCCGGTATCAAAAAGAAAATACACAGTTTTACTTTTTGCACTTTCAACACCGTCCTCACAAAAAGCAACACTTACCAATTGAACTTCAGCTAATTCTTCACTTAATTCCTGCTCGGTGTTGTCCGATTTCTGAGCTGAGCCGACAATGAAAGCCCACAACGGAAGCACGAGCCACTGCGCTGCCGATGTCGTGCGCATTGCTTTAAGGCTCCCGTATTTCGGTATCAAGTCCTTGAATTGTCGGATGGTTGTGGCTGCATATAGCACTGACACCGCCGATGACGTGTCTTTTATTCCACTTGTTATAAGCTCGAGCAAGTCTGCTCCTGATACGCTGCCAGACCGGACCAATTCCTTCATGATTATAACGTAGGTGCTAAGTATTTCGTTTGGCAGTTTCTTGCGGTTTGCTTATTGACGGAAAACCTCTTGCTGTGTATATATATTGCGTGCGACCGATGACATCAGAAAAATGGCAGCTGTCTCCTTCATAGGCGGCGTGCATTAATGAACACACAATTATCGCTCTCGTTCAATAAAGCGACAATGCATTCGTTGTCGTAGATCCACTTACGTACAGAGTACGTGTCATCGCTTGTGAAAGGGGCGATTGTGTGCCCAATGTCGGCAAATGTATGTCGGCGGTTCTGGCTCTACGGGTTTCACTCGCCTAACTCAGCTAGTTTCCTTTCCAACAATGCAATTTTTCGACGACGCTCTAAACATGCCAGCTGTCGTCCCAACAACTCGTCCTCTGGATCCTCAATGCGTGGCACTGGCGAACCACCAACTGTAGTAATTGAAACGAGAACGTCCACCTGAGAATTCCCAGGGGCATCAGCTTTTGATGGTTCGGCCACGCCATTCTCTATACTTTCGGACGACTCGTCGATGGGCGGAATGGGGTCGTCGCCAGTCTCATATCCCACGTACAGGGATAGCAATTGGTTTAGGGTGACACTGTTCCCTTCTCTTTACATAATTCAGCCCTTTTTTGGGACGTAAATCGACGGATTTCAGACATCGTTTGGTATCTCTCCAAAAATAACGCCTCACTTGGACTATGACAACCTTTCGATGTAATTGCGTACCACTTGAAAATGTTTTGTGCACGGATGATTGAGAATTTACCGGATTTGGACTCAGAACGAGGCTACTGCGCACTACAATTAGGATTGAGGAAGGTTTCTTTTAGCGGAATTCACTGACGGTATACGTAATTGGGGTTTTTTGAATTCTTTACTACACACCCGAACTTTAAAACAACACTATTTTTTTCATTTATTTGCTCTTTTCTCTTTTATATAATTCTTATTTTCAATTTCGTACTTTTCTTCGTTCTCAGTCTAACGATTAAAAAAACGAGCTTTACATTCCCGAATAGAAAGAGTCTGTTTGATGTTTTTTGCGCCATCTGATGGTCTTAATTGCCACGACAAGCTGGACGGCATTGCCAGGATTACTTAAATGCTAAACGATTATTATACTTACTACATATTTAAACGTATTTTTTTATTTTGGATAAAATGAGACTTCCAAGGAATCAAATATAACTTTGGTAATAACAATGTGCTTCTGTGCCTCCATTTCAAAAAGCTAAAATAAATTTGATTTTTTACTAGACTCTATCAGCATCAGGCAACTGTTCTCGCGAAGATGCTAGTGTCGTCAGCAAAAGCAGCGAATTGTTTGATGAAATGGTTACGATTACGATTGCTACTCAAGCCGTTTTCTTCTTTCTTTCTAATTTTAAGCATATCTTATAGTCGAAAGAACAGGAGCCGTTTTTATATGCCCCACAAATAAAAAGGAAAAAGGGTTTGGCGCTGGAAGAAAATTTTATCGATTCTATGAATCTAGCGAAGGATTTGGCAAGTAGATCTACCGAAACGCCAATTTCTTGGCTTGGAAAACTAGTAACTGAAGAGCTCACTGAGGTTGAAGAAGATATTTTTTTTGATGCGAAGTGAAAAATTATTAATATTTTGAAAAAAGCTTCAATTGGATATATGCGACCAAAAGATGGACGCCATCGTACAGTTTCTGAAACATCAAGTACATATGCGGAGGTTTCTAAAATTTACAAAATAACATAAGCGAATAAGCGAAGGTGTTGTCAATAACACCTTGAAAGCAGTGAAGAAGGTACCAGTCAATAGCCATTCTCATTAGTAGCGATATACATGCAAACAATAATAGTATCTCGCCGATTTATAGTTCAAATTTTCAATCAATTGATCCTAAAACTCCATCACCAACTGCGGTTGATCGAATTTGATCGATAAAATAGAAACGATCGTTTATCGATAAAATAGAACGAATGAAACGATTTAAACAAAGTGTCTTCCTGAGCCCGAGTATGATGACGATCCATTTTTTGATGAAGATCAAACGGATATATGAGGATATGATCTATAACAGAAAGAAGAATCGAGCACTGTTGACGATGACCTAAAAAAAAATGAAAAATAACAATTATGAAATAAAAAAACACCAACCATTTATTTTCTCAATTCAATGTATTTCTTTAACGTAACTGAATGAATATATCAGTTAATCTCTTAAAAGTTAAATGTAAAGTGAAATAAGTTATATATTTTTTAGCGTAAAGTAGCAAAATGTAATAAACAAATCAATATTAATTTCGAGGAGCAATTGAGCTTACACGCTTACGCTGCGTTTAATTGTCCATACGAAAAACATGGTGTGCTCAAATCTTAGCAGCAAACCGATATCGTTTGGCCTTGCGATTTATTTATTATCATTGCGAATTGGAAATTAAACGTGTTGGAATTCAATTGGCACATCTCTTGTGATTGTGATGCACGCAATTACGATATGCTCTAGCACTTTTTCGTAATCTTGTTGGATTTTTTTTCTGTTCTTTCTGATCTAATATTTCGCATGTTTGTTGCTTAATTCGTTCGAAGGCCCAAACCTGTCCCTTACGTCTTGCTGGCATAGTTCACTGTAACACACACAAATAGACCAAATTGTTGTAGGGAGAATTCGTAAATGTACGATTTGTTATCTGCAAAGCACATGTCATAGAGCAGTTGAGACGTCAAAAGCATATGTGTGCATTGCAAATGCAACATTCCATTGCGAATCTCATGCTTTGTACATTTTGCACAACATATGCGCTTACGAATTTAGCCGTACTTCGACACGGTCTTTATAATCTGATGGTTTATTGAAAGCAGTTTTAGTATTTTACCAACTTTTTACAGTCACCAAACACGTATATATTTCTTATAAGATAAAATCAACAGTGCAAAATTATGCACGCACTGCGTTGTGGTACATAACAAATTCAGAATGAACTTTCAAAGTGACGCGACACTTCACGTCAATGACTTGCGCATGTGCGGATGAAAGTTCGATGAGGCGAACGAACCGCCATCTGTCATTAAACAACATAAATAATTAAATTATTTTGATATTGTTCATATAAAAATATTTAAATCGCTGTTTAGAAATGGTGTGTGGGGGTAGAAGGATGAACATTTGGGGTTGTAGGTATTTTTTGATGCCAAATCTAAAAGATATACAAAAAAAAAAATATTCGTCAAAAATTCCTAATCACTTAGCGATATGGAATATACTTTACGACCTATTCTCATATCTACCAAATATACACAAACAATTTCATAAAAATTGGAGAAGTCGTTTCGGAGGAGTTCGACCACAAACACCGTGACACGATATTTTTTTATATATGATGATGATTTACAATTAATTATACTGCCAGTTTGCTTTTCCTTCCATATTTAAATATTGTGAAAATCCATTTCGAGTTTCGGAAGCTGTCTTTGAATGACTCCTCTGATTTTCTGTATAAGCGTCCGTTAGCCGTGTTTGGAAAAGTTTCGTCTGGAAGTTTTTTGTGCATGGATCCATATTATTTTGGTTTCTTTTTTGTCATTGTGTAAAACACAGCACGCTTGAACAATTTCTTTTATTTTTCTGGTACAAGATGAGTTGTTGCTTGTAGAACTCTGAAACTGTCGGACGAAATCCCAAACCTATGTTCAATTGTCTGCCTGGCGTAGCTAAGACGAAAATTAAAACTTTTTTCTCATTTTCTTGACTTTAATGAGGAAATGGCTTCATAATATGATTTTTCAATGGGAAAGCGTCATCTCCAATGGCAAAATATGGAAGACACCGCCCATCGCCAATTACAACGTCCTTTGGAAGAGAATTATCATATAAAACTTCACACAAATCACCTGCATCGTAGCAACTTCCGTTACTCCCAAAATTTATATAAGTGAACGTATAGTCTGCATTACACATTGCAAGTAATATGATGCTATTAAATTCCTTATAATTATAACAGATCGCCCCATCAGATTTTGAAGTGCAGAAAGCTATATGCTTACCATCTATAGCACCTATGCAATGCGGAAACCGCCATCGAAATTCCAATCCTTTTGCAATTTCAAGCCACTCTTCATCATTTATTGGAAACTATAACAATAGAATATAATTACTGGAATAATCTTATCATAAATTGAAATAAAGCAAAGCAAATACTTTTAAGTATTCTGGTCCAAATTTTATGCTTTCACATACATGTCTGCATGAGTCGCTTCAAAATCGATGATAGTGGCAGCGGACGCAGATGCGGATTCACATTGTGAATTCGCTTTAATCTAAAGTAAACCACTTTTTCACTTCTAACAAATAATTACCAGTTTCTATAAACGTCAAAATCACAAATAGACATATACAGGTACTCGTATCATTAGGAACCATGTAATCAGTATCGTACGTACTTCTCGAAAAGACGAATGACGAAACATACTGAAAAATGAATCGTGTAATTTTGGTCTATGTCCTCAATCGAAAACATTTCCTTTCGTTCCGCACACTGAAGGAAAACATGTCCATAGTTCCATTCGACCTTGAAACTCATCACAGATAAAACGAAAAAAATAAATGCAATCGAACATGTCTCATACCCCGTAGTTTTCAAAGAAAACCAAAAACAAAATGTGAATGAATACATACATGTACATAGATATTCGAACGGTTTGTGCACAGTGGGACTGTAATGGAAGAAAAGTGTTGAAAGAATGACGTCCACACCGCATACAGACAATTTGTCCCGTGCTTGTGAACGAAGTTGTATGTATGTTTTTTCACGGACGACTCGGTCCGATTCTGAAATGTCATGGAAAGGGGGTGGGTAAGCAGAATCGGACCGATTTTTCCGTATTTTCCTATATCTCGATTCGTAATTACATTCATTTTTTTATTCCTGTGTTCCCCCGCTTAGTTCATGCCGTGCGGCAAAATTATTGAAGTGAGCGTGTTCAGTGTGTGTTATCAGTTTTATATCATGGAAAAGTTTAAACGGACTCGAGATTTCATTGAACATTTAATTATGTAAATAGAATAAAACAGGAAGAGTCCATGCAGGAATATTCGATAACAACGATTTCTAATATTAACCCTTTACGGCGCTGCGTTGCAGTTCTGCATCATACCATAAGAATAGCGCGTAGTCGTTCGAATAAACAAAAAAATACCATTTTGCGCAGTGTTGCAGATCTACAGCAAAACATTCTTACGCATTAGTTGCCGTTATTTAAACTAGTTCGCGCCATTTTCCCTCTGATTAATTGTTAGTTTTAATTAGTGACAATGAAATCATACTACTGAAATTGCTTTGGGGTAACGGTAAGTTATTAATTTTCGCTTCTTTGATGTAGTTCAACTGTATTTTACTACATTAATAGAGAAAGGCTACACTTCTGCTATGATGCGGTAATACATCATTGCGCTAAACGATTATTATTTATTACTTACAAAGCATTCTTACGAATTAGTTGGTTTTTCTTATACTAGTTGACGCTTTATTCAATTGTGTAGTCATTTAAAGTGAGAAACTTGTCAAAATCGGTTTGTGTAGTCCGCACGAGTAAACTTCGAATTGAAACTGCTACAGAATAATGGTAAGTTATTAGTATTCACGTTGTTGGTGTAGTTTAACTTTGTGCTAAACGATTATAATTCATTATTTTGTATCTTATGTGTATCTTTTTTTCTGTCAGCCTCATTATGAGTTCGAGGCCTCTACGTTTAGGTTCCAGGCGTACGGCTTTGACGGCTGAGGAAATGGAAAAGATTCTGAGCTGTTGGGAAGACATTGATGATGGCTTAGACTACTCAGATGACGATGACGTAACAGATCCGTCATACGTATTGGAACGGAATGACCAGAATTTATGTGAAGACTCGGATGAGGAACCAGAAGTACCAGACCCAAACGATCAAAACCAAAATATCTTGCCACCGAACTTGGAGAACAATACCAGCACTACGATTCATTTATATGAGAAACACCCTGCTCTTCCAGAACCCAGCACCAGTTCAGCCACCACTTCAAAAAGCACATGTGTTCCTAAAACTATATGAAAAACTAAAAACCTAGAGCTTAGCGAAGACCAGATGAGGTTCCGGCGATCTTCCACCTTACCTTATGAAATATTGGAGCTGCAGACACCTTATCGCATATTTTCATATTTATTTACTGGCGACATTTTTGATCTAATAAGAGATGAAACAAATCTGTACACCGTGCAAAAAGATGCAAGTAAACCCATTAATGTTACAAGCCAGGAAATACGACAGTTTGTTGGAATTATTTTCTTCATGTCCATAACTCATGGCGATGGCGCGATAGTTAGCTCATTGGACTATCAAACAGACAGTCTGGGTTCAATTCCTAGCTGGGTCACCAACAATTTTTCAAATCGCCATCACCCTTTCGGCGGGCAATGGCAAACTCCCGAAAGTAAAATTGCCTACGAAAAAGCTTCTAAGGAGTGCCGTTCGGACTCGGCGATAAACCGTAGGCCCCGCTCAGATGTGACTAGAATGACAACATGAGCAGCACAAATGAGTGTCAAGAAGCTAGGCCATGGCCCATACCGGGCTGCCAGCGCCACAGTGTTTTTTTTTTTTTTTGTGTTGTCCATAACTCATATGCCTAATGTGCGAATGTACTGGTCAGAAAAATATGGTTATGCCAACATACACGAGACTATGACGCTAAAACGTTTCGAGCTTCTGAGACAGACATTACATTTCAATGATAACTCCAAAATGATACCATATGGTCAGCCACATTGTGATCGGTTGTATAAAATCAGACCTATGATTGAAAAACTGAACCAGAATTTTGCTAGAGTGCCCTTTGGACAACATTTATCTGTTGATGAACGAATGTATTCCACTAAGTCCCGAATTGCTCTAAAGCAATATTTGCCAGATAAACCCCACAAGTGGGGCTTCAAAGTATTTGTGATTTGCGATGTAAGTGGTTATGGTTATAAGTTCGAAGTCTACAGTGGCCAGGAGAATATATGCGTAAATAGCGAGCCTCAGTTAGGTGCGTCATCTAATGTAGCAGTTCGTCTTGCTAGAGATATTCCTGATAATCAAAACTATCATCTGTTTTTTGACAATTACTATACATCCTTACCACTGATTGAATTTTTGTCACGTCGTAGTATATTGACTTTGGGAACAGTAAGAAGAAATCGCATTATTAATTGCAAACTTCCAGAAGAAAAGCAGCTGAAAAAACAGTCCAGAGCGTCATCAGTTGAACAGGTTGCTAACTATAATGGAGTTGACATATCCGATGTAGCCTGGAGAGATAACAAAATGGTGAATCTTGTATCTAGCTATGCTGGCAAGAAACTTACTTCTTACCGTAGAGCGGCCTTTCATTGTGCTAGAATACAATCGTCATATGGGAGGTGTGGACCTTATGGACTGCGTTATGGGCCACTACAAAATAAGACTACGCAGCAAACGTTGGTTCATACGACTATTCCATCATTTTCTAGATATGACAATGTGTAATGCGTGGCTGCTTTATATAAGAATTCATGCTGATACCAACAACAAGGACCGAGTGTTATGTTCTGCTGATTTTCGGTTAGAAATTGCTGAGATATTAGTGAAATTAAACAAAATGAAACGTCTCAAGCGTACTAGTGACGTAGAAGCACAGATCCAAAACAAAAAGAAGAGAGGCCCATGTCAGTAGTAAAGAAGTAAGATTGGATCAGTTAGGTCATTGGCCTGTATGGACTGAAAAAAGGTTGAGATGCAAACTTCCAGGATGTAAAGGAACCGCCCAGACCGAATGACAAAAATGCACCGTAGTCTTATGTTTTAATAAGAATAATAACTGTTTTCAAGGTTTTCATACATCGTAACTTTTCATATTTTTTAACACCATGATGCATTTCTGCATCATCATGTTTTTTTTCAAAAATAAATATTTTTTCTAACACAAATTTAGTTTTATTATTTTTCCTTTTATTAATGTTGGATAAATGACCTGTTGCAATTAAAAAAAGAATCTTGCGTCATAAAGGGTTAAGATTTTCCTTACTATGTAGTTCTAATATTTTATGAATAAATCAATATACTTGCTTAGTTTTAAATATTTTGCTTATAATTTCTTATAATATGGCTCCACATACTTCCAGTACTGGTTTAACAGAAAAGATGTGGAAAGCCTTATCTGATAATTACTGCTCGTGTAGGATTCACAAGTTGCCAGAATCCTAAATGTTGCAGAGAGTTTTTCCGCAGGAGTAAATGCATCCTCATTAAAGCATTTTCTCGCCGCAAATCTTCTTCAACCAAGGATAGTAGCGTTTTAAACTTTGTTTCCGTCAATCATTGATCATTAATTTTTAATTCTCTAGTAAAAAAATAGGAGCTTTTTCTGTTCCTTTTTTCCCTCCAAGGCTTTATCCATAATCGTTTCTTTCTTTTCCTAGACACAGCTACTGATTTTTCGCAGCTTTCAGGTAAAGCCAGGAGTATTTGTTGATCATTGGTTTCATTTACATCCATAATTCAATAAAACCATTAACACACACCTTTAAATTATTCAAAATTTCAAATATTGTCCACATACATTATCAACACGAGCTCCTTTTTTGTTTTTATTATATCTGACACAGCAACCACCTCTGAACGCAGCAAATTACGAATGAAGGGAGAAACAGAAAAAATAAAAATCGTCTCTGGGCAAACGTAACGAGCCCAAAAAAGAATAACGAAAATCGGACCGAGTGGTCTTGTACCGTGTAGAAGACGACTATGCAGGATCGATGGGTCTCTCTTTTATCATGTTAATACTACCGAGTCCATAGTTTCAGGAACTAGTTCCGATAGGGAAAAAAAACGTTCCATGTTCGTTTCGCGGTTGGAACTATTTTGCGCAACTCTGCTTGTAAGCTTTCTAGTTTAAATCCCGTATGTAAATGCTAGGTCAGCGAAAACATCAACATACCACATCCTAAGGCTCAACCATAATAAGCGAACAAAAATTGAAACTAATCTCAGTTGGACAAAAATTCCTTCAAATAAGCAAGTTGCCCATAATAGGACTTTGAAAACGTATACATCTATCAAGTCGAGTTGTCATTTGTTTTGTTTTTGTATTTAATTGCGAAAATTATTTTCATTTCATAAAATATAAGTGAAAACAAAGAATTAGATTTAATTAATAAATTGAAGCTCTTCCATATTTTAACGAAGCCTTCCGGTATTAAAAGACATTACGGGTCGATTGTGTTAGAAACAAAAGAAATATTTTGGGAAGCCCAGTTCTCTAAATATGTGTCTCAGCCGAATATCGAGTTTTACGGGCAAATCAGAGCGGACTTTTGGAATGCACGAAATATGCCAAACTGAACTGGAGCAACTGATGGGAAGCACATTCCAATTAAATGTCAAAACAGAGGTGGAAGCTATAACAAACAGTTAAGCATAATTTCAAATGAATGAAGGAATGCGAAATACCAGTTCACATATAGATATATACCATAGACGTTGGTGCATATGAGAGTTAAGGCGATGGGGGTAAAAATGATGGATTACGCGGATTAATTTGAAAAAGAAACGTGTTGCTGTCGTGTCATGCGAGACAGAAGAAGGACAAAATAACTTTATTACTTTTGAAGTATTTTCCATAAAGCTAAACTACAAAATTATGTTTTTAATACCAACATCACCACTAAAAACTAATTTATATGTACACCTAATAATTCTGTTAAGGTATTAGCCTTCGATGATGGTAATGCGTTATTGATAACATCAACTGTCGAGCCGAGACGTGACAAATTTAATAAATCTTTGGCGATGACATCACGAATAAAGTGGTGACGAATGTCAATATGTTTTGTACGAGGGCGGTAATTTTTGTTTGCAGCTAAGTGGATTGCGCTCTAACTATCACAAAACGATTTAATGGTTAAATGTTCTTTAATAAGTTCACTCTGCAAACACAGCAACCATATGGTTTCTTGTGTAGCGGTTTCGATTAAAATATATTCTGCTTCTGTTATAGATAGAGCAACAGTACCTTGTTTCTTTTAACCCCCCGAGACAGCGCCACCTTGTGAAACAATAACATATCCGCATATAGATTTTCGTTCATCTAAGATATTCGCATAGTCAGCGTCGCAGTATTCTAGCTTAGTTTCCTATCGAAAATTAGACCTAGATATTTCATTGTATCAGAGAAGACCAAGCTGATACCGTTGATTGAGGGAGGGTCTATAGTCGGAATTTTGTATTTCCTAGAGAAAGGGACAAGATCAGTTTTATGGGGGCTTATTCCCAGTCCACAGCGATCCGCCCAGCTTATTATTATGTTAAGATTATACTGCATGAGCTCTTTAATCGTATGTAGATGTTTTCCTGAGACGGCTATATCATCGTCATCCGCATACGCAACCATCCTGCTAATTCATTAAATTGAATTATGAAAATGAGTTTTCAGACAATACCATTCAGTTCGTTATTAAATGATAGATGCTTTCGGAGACAAGAGTGATATCAAGCACTTCTTGTAATGAATGTTCGCTCATTACCGATGTTACATACAGTAAGGTAAGTACTAATAATGTATTCAAAGAGCGACTCGCCTCTATCGTTGGTTTTGGTGCTGTCCCATATTGTGTGATGCGCATTGACATCGCCTCCTATGATGAGGTCAGTTCTGTGTCTTCCTGCTTCCACTACCACCCTTTCTAGGTTTTCACCAGAGAGAGGGCCCATTTGGTCGTGATCCAGATACGCCGATGCTATCCAGAAGTTGTCTTTGGCCGTTTCCAGCCTGGCAACGGTAAAGTCGGTGTCGTTGAGGTTAGGAAGTAGAAATGAATTTAGGCTACGTTTCACTAATATACAAGTTCTGATCTTACGTTTGTCTTTGATATATAGCGGAACATATAGTTGTGTCTTTAGTCCACCTACCACGCCTTCAGCAATCCATGGTTCTTGGTCCTTTGATGTAGCGTTTATGGTAGCAACAGGGAGTCCATGGCCTGCCACAGACTTGCTGCTGCAAGGGGTGGAGGAAGTGGTAGGACCATATCTTGCCACGTTCCTGCCGCTCTCTGAAAGCTTTGTTTTGTGATCGTTGCTTTTGCCTTGTAAAAGATAACCATTGCCTGCCACAGATGTTCTCTTGCTCGGCATTGCAGGAGCCATGTCGGTAGTCGGTTCACTGACCGTATTACCGCCCCGTTATAAAGGAGTACCGGCCTCGGGTTTTGTTTTTTTTTAAGAGTTTTCCGTAATGGTGCCACGAGTATCGGATAAAGAAGGTCCATCCGTACAGAGATCCGCTGTATACAGAAAACGCTAGCTAATCCGGTTGTCGCCAAGTATCCGGATACTTCGTTAACGACTGAGCTCTTAAGATGCTGTCCGCTTAGACAGGTTGATCATTGGCATGGGTCGTATGACATAATTTTTAAAAAAACCTTGTTGTGTATGTAATGAAAAGAAAACACGGAGTAGAAAATCAAACAACTAAGAAAATTAAAATGTGTCCTCCAGACAATGATACTGAGTTCATTAATAAGGAAATGATGAATTGTTTTAAATCTTCCGGAATACTGCATCAAAGATTTTGTCCCGAGCGAAATGGCAAATCCGAATGAATAGAACCATTGTGGAGAAGGCACATTGTCTTTTGTTTGATCTTGATCTGGATAAAAATTATTGGGGTGAGGCTGTAAACACTGCTGTGTACTGGATCAATAGAACGCCAATAATAAGTTAGCAAAATCGATGTGTGGACGAAATATGGGCTGGTGTGAAACCAGATTTGTCCCATCTGCGTGGTTTTGGTTAAGTAGGTATGGCTGTCTGAACTTCATGCTAAATCCATCAAATGTATTAACGGTTCCATATGCTGACAGCACCAAAGGATATAGAATGTACAATCCGGTAGGTAAGAGGGTAAACATCACAAGAGAAGTTAAGTTTTTGCAAAATCGTCACTACAATGAGAATTTATAGCAAAATTTGGGAGGAAATATTAATTTCGATATTAGGACTAGAACGGGTTCTGATATTTTTTCTTCATATAACGGAAATTCTGTTACCGATGATGTTGTTAAGATTCTCATAAAGAGATCGCTGTGGACTGGGAATAAACACCATAAAAACGATCTTGTCCTCTTCTCTAACAAAGACAAAATTCCGACTATAGACCCTCAATCCCTCAATCAACTGTACCAGTTTGGTCTTCTCCGATACAGCGAAATATCTGGGTCTCCTCCGTACATGTCCAGCTCTCTCCCAAAGAAGAAATTTCCAACTAGAGGCCTTCTTCCACAACGACTTAAATGACTTAAGCAACATAGACAATAAAAGTCTCCTACGCTTTACTAAGAGCTCCAACTGGTTTCTGGAGTAGGAAGATCACAGATCCACGTGGCATCACAATGGGCCAATAGGCTTAAGTGGGTTGGTTTTTCAACAGCCACTTAAGCCCAACCTAACCCTATATTGCTATCCTTCGCAGCCAGCGATGCACGGTTTTTCTATTGGTTTATGGATATCCACTCCGACATCAGCTGACACCAATTGCTGTAACACACCTGTGCTGGGATGTCCCATACGTCTGTGTGGAAACTCGCTGTTTGTAGAAATGCAAGTATCATTCTTGATGAGAACATTCAATTTATATACGAGTACATTGCCAATTTTGGTTGCTGTGGCAAAATCTGTTCGTTTACGATCAAGAATTAAACAACCCTTAACTTTGAAATGTACCTATGTAGTTTCTTTAAGATTAACTAATAGACATTGTGGAGACTGGTACAATAAGGTCACTAACAAGATCTGGCACGTGGACGTGGGCCTCAGTCAACAAGCTTCTCCAGCCAGCTCGATCCCGGGCTAGCTGTCTCCAGTTTCGCACGCTAAGTTGGCTGAGGTCCTCTTCCACTTGCGTGCGCCACCTGAGTCTGGGCCTTCCTCTACTGCGCTGTTCCTCGGGAGCGGATTCGAAGACTTTTCGGACTGGAGCATTGGTGTCCATGCGCTCTACATGACCCAGCCATCTCCGTCTTTGGATCTTCACTCTTCTGACTAGTTCGATGTCGCTATACAGTCCATACAGTTCGTCGTTGTATCTCCTCCTCCACTCACCGTCAATGCAGACGGGACCGAAGATCGCCCGAAGAATTTTTCTCTCGAAGCAACCAAGAACACCCTCATCCATTTTTGATAATGTCCATGCATCTGCGCCGAGATTATTAAGGCCTTATAAAGGGTGACTTTTGTTGTCCGAGAGATAGCTTTGCTACTCAATTGCTTTCTTAACCCAAAGAAACAGCGGTTGGCAAGAGTTATTCTTCACTTGATCTCAGCGCTGGTGTCGTTGTCTGTATTTATAGCAGAGCCTAGGTAGACAAAGTCCTTAACTACCTCAACCTTATATCTATCGAGGGTGACGTTCTCCCCGAGACGTCGGTGTTGGTTGTCCTTTTTGCTTGACAGCATATACTTGGTCTTGCCCTCATTGACCGCTAGACCCATTTTCGACGCTTCCGTCTCAATACTCGCGAAAGCGCCACTGACATCACGCTGCTTTCTCCTGATTTTGTCAATATCATCGGCGTATGCGAGTAGTTGGACGGACTTTGAAAGAAAGTTCCTCTTGTGTTTGCTCGTGAATTTTGCACTATTCTTTCAAGTACGATGTAGAAAAAATCGCATGACAGCGCGTTGCTTTGTTTAAATCCTTTCTGGAGATCAAAGGTCTCGGTGTGATCTTTACCGACCCTGATGGAGCATCGTGCATTCTCCATCGTCATCCTGCACAGACGAACGAGTTTGGCAGGGATGCCAAAACTAGACATTGCTCTGTATAGCTCGTCTCTATAGATGCTGTCATACGCGGCCTTAAAATCGATGAATAGGTGGTGGGTATCGATCTGAAGCTCATAGGTCTTTTTCAAGACCTGCTGTAGTATGAATATCTGGTCGATGGTGGACTTTCCTGGCCTGAAGCCACACTGATATGGACCTATCAGGTTGTTGACGAACGGCTTCAAGCGTTTACACAATACGGCGGATAAGATCTTATATGCGATATTAAGGAGACCGATGCCTCTGTAGTTGGCGCAGTTCAGAGGGTCTCCTTTCTTGAGAATCGTATCATTATATTAAATTATACTGTGTTGTTTTTCTATCACTAGATCTCTAATAAAAATTGATAGCTGAACTTCAGTTCTAAGGATTTTTATAAATTAACCCAAATCTTTCATACGACTAGCACATCATGCAAAGTAACTATTATATATAAATTTCTTGATTAATTCCACAGGCCTGCATCGAGATATCACCTTTACCAAGAACATCTAGCTTTGAACCATCTGCCAAAATTACAAATAGCTTTGTAGGAAATCCCAAGTAATTCTTAATCGGCTCCACATTTCATGTCATGTGAAAAGAAGCTCCAGAATCAACAAACCAGTGGATTTGTCTTGCTGTAATATGGTATATGATGCGAAAGCGGAATCTTGAAAATTGGATTTTGGGCAGTTCTTTTTTATGCGACCCCGTCAACCAAAGCATTTAACGTCTTGGCTTTATGTTTTCCTTTGCCATTCCACAGAATGATGTCTCTCTTGATCCTTAGAGTGAGAGTCATTATGATAGCAATGGAAATCTTGCAAAAACTTGGCCTTTATCGCATCAGGTCTAATTTGTATTCCACTACTTTACAATAGCCATTATCATCCGTTGAATTCAACTGGCAAACCACTCTAAGGCAGGCAAACTATTTATTCGTCGTTAATGATTATCTTGATAGAATTCAATCAATGCGCCACTCGAATTATTTTTTTACGTACTCTTCCATGGAAGAACAATCGTCCACACGAGTAGTTCTTAGTACCCGCTTCTTTTCTATGTAAACATTGCAAAATGCTATCGCTTTTTTACTTTTTCCCAGTGTCTGGTTGTCTAGGACTTTGATACTCCTTAGACCCTCCAGTTTGCTATCGGGAGTTAACTGAACCAGGAAAAACTGTAGTTTCCATTTCTCCCCTTTTGGCTCTGGCTGTGGTGAACGGCTTTACTCTTACGAATTTGAGTCCGTCGCACTCTTTTTCTTTGAGCAGCTTTAAGAGCTCCCTTGGATCAGTATACGGTTCTAACCTCCTAAGCAGCATTGTTTGCAGCTTTTCCCACTTCGGATGTACCCGCTGAATCAATTAGCAACATTATTTCTGCCTTCACATGTGCCAATCGTTCAGGCTTTGTTTCGCTACCCAAAACGGATTCCCATAAACCATCAAATATTAAATAGTTTTCTACCGCGAACAGCCATGTGTTGAATTCCTTACGTCCCTTGAAATGTTTAATGGCCGGCAAACTACTTAGGGACATTTTTTCACGAATTATAAACTCAAAAATCGGAAAAAATCAAATTGACACTGAATTACTTTACTTCTTCTCGCAATTAAGTATTTCTTTTTTCTGGCCCATAACCTGATGGATTGCGCAGATTAATTTGGAAAAGAAATAAAAAACGTGTTGCTGTCGTCACATACCAAAGAGAAGAAGGACAAAATATCTTTATTTCTTCTGAAGAATTTTACATAAAGTGATGCCAAACTACAAAATCATATTTTTAACAACTGCAACAAAATATTATTTAAAATATTCGGTTATTCTTGTTATACTCTTATAGTCTCATATTTACAGATAATCTTCCAATATTTTCTCCAAAATTCTAATCAAATATGTTTACGAAAATTCCTTACTATTTTGTTGGCGATCCAGCCTTTTTACTGGGAACACATTTGATTCAACCATATCCAGAAGTGCTTTTCTCAACTGATAGGGAAAATTTTAACACAATGCTGTTGCGAGCTCGCCTTACAATTGAAAATAGTTTTGGCATCCTTGTGTCACGTTAGAGCATATTGGTGACACCACTACAATTGTATCCAGAAAAGGTCGTTTTTATTTGTGTTGTATTACACTGTTTCATACTGTTTACTAGGGGAGATGCAACTTCCTATTGTCTCAATAACGTTTTGAATTAGAATGACTCTGAAGGTAATTATCGCGATAGGCTGTGGCGAAGTGAAGTGCCAAACAACATTCCTTCGATTTCACCATCAAATAATATCCGCATGTATGGTAAACAAATTATCAACAACCATCAGAAACATCATCTGTGAATATTTTGAATATGAATATGAATACTTTATTTAACCATAACTTAAAAAAACGAAAGTAAATGAATTAGAAAAAAAATATCTCATGGATAGAAAATTAATTAAATAATACATTCATAACTTTTATATATTCACTCACTATAAGAACGAGCATTTCCATGATTTGCGTCGCTATCTGGAACTGCCAGCTCTGTTGGTTGCACAGGAAGGGCTGTTAAATGCTTTTGCAACTTGCGAATTACACTTCCAAATCGCTCGTTAAGCCGATCGAATTTATTCCTTTTCTTTTTAACGGGTGTGGACGTCGAAGCTGATTAATACTCAATTCATTCATAAATTTAATGCGCTAATTTCACCCCTTAGTAAAAGAAAATTGGCCCGAAAAGTGATCATGATCGAAATTTACATATGAAAGCAAAAATAGACGAAATTGAGCAATCCGGCATTATGGGTGGAGAATATAAGTCACTTGTAATAACACATTTACGTACGCAGGCGTACGGATCCTTTGGACTTTTATGGATCTGCTTTTGGGCTCAACTTTAGAATGCTTTACTAAACTAAGTGATTTTTTACTGTCCACTTTCCCAAGTGCTTCTGTTAATAGTAGCTGTTAGATCTCTTTTGATCTAAAGTCAAACACACGTTTGGATTGCGAGTGAAGTTTATTAAAATTTTTAGTTCCTTAAATACTACTTTACAAACAAAATATGTAATACTATAGGAGTTAAGTCTGGGCATTGCGACCTAATACTGTATTTGATATTGCAGGTGCGAAGAAAACCCATACGTCAGCAGAATATTCGGTGGGAATAGAAATTTTGGTTTATTTAGCAGAATGGAGTGTGGGAACGAACAACGAGAAAGGAAATGGGAAAATTATAGTGAGGCTTGCAAGAAAAATACTTATTAAATAAAACTAGGGTTTATACATCCTCCCCGGCCTTGAGATTCTGAAGCTCAAAGACATCTTCTTGATTTGAACATCGTTGTTTCCTCGCTCTTTTTTTGTGGATGACGAAGATGATGATCAGGATAAGTTCGGCAAACAGTGGCAGGTAGCTAATGGAATATTGGTACACATCATGTATAAGTGATAGGTTTCGATAGTATTTGCTTAGGTTTTAAGTCTGCAATTTCCTTTCGGATTGATGCCACGTCTTTGTCGCCGCAGATCAGGAAGTCCTTGGTCTCATACAATATGTTTCATGAGATATTTCTGGTTTAGAGTTCCTCAAAAGCTGAGTTAAATTTAAGCATGGCACAAAAGATGAAGTAGAATTCGTTAAATAAAAATTCTGGGCATTAATCGTCATTGTCGGTTGCTAATGACGCAATTCGAAGCTAATTTTAGTAGTCCAACTCCATTAAGTTTGGTATTCGAAATATTAGCGCCACAGACTATGGAAAGCATTTCTTCTTCTTTAAACGCAAAAATCCAGTGGTTTGGGTTATGTAATTGGATCCACATTTTCCATGGTCTTGATGTTTTCAGCAGGCATCGTGGCGATAACTGCTTCTCGTGGTTAAGTAGATAAATCTTACACTGATGTTCCGTCGAGTTAGTGTTGAAGATAGTGTTGAAATACACAGGTATTTATCATCGTCGGTTTGCAAGCATTCCTTATACTCATCGTGGGATAATAGATGAATGAATATGAAGGAATCACTATGTTGGACTGGTAGTGGAATAAGCTTGAAGATCTGGAACACTTGACTATTTAATAGTGGTAGTTTGACGAGAAATAGAATCGCGGATGAGGTTACTCGCGTTTTAACTCTAAGTAACTCATAAAGTTTAGGTAGATTGTGCTCGTCATATCCCGGGAAAGTTAAGGTGGGTGGTATGTGCTTATGTATATTGTCGATTTCTTTCAGTAGTTGTCTTGGTGATAGATGATCCTTGATCCTTGATGGGTATCAGTAATGGTCTCAAGTATAGCTAGTTGAGTCCGCTGGAAACTACCCATTATTTGAGATATATATTGCAATGTAGTTAAACATTTCTGTCTCGATTGTTGCGTAGTTAAGCTCTTTGACGGACTGATAGACCTTTGTTAACTGATTATTTACCAAAACGAATTGCTCCTTAATTGAGGACATTGATTTGTTAAGAACGTTAACGATTGATTCCACTATCGATGTTTGATTTTTATTTAGTTGAAGTAGATATTCTTCGTTTCTGTTGACTTCTTCAATTGTGTTTTCGATGTATTGTGCGTAGTCTTGATCGAGAATACCAAAAAGTTTGTTTGCAATGGTCCCAATGATATCAAAAGGAGATCTCTTTCTTCGTATTGCAATTCCATTTCTATGCTTTCGAATTTCATTCAGCCTTTCTGTTTCCAAGAGTTGGTGTTCTAGTTGCTTCACCACTGCTTGACAGAAGTTGCTTCGGTTTTGTCTCATCGTCTCACACTTTTTCCTTAGCCCCTGAATGCCTTCCTTTAATCCTTGATACTCATTCCAGTAAGTTGAAGTATATTGAGGTATACAAAGAGATTCCATTCGTCCGTTATTAAATTAACTTGACCCAGATCTTCAAAGTACATCCCCGGATTATTTGTGAATTTTTCAACTTCTACCAAACTTTGAGTTGATCCTTGTTTAAATGCTGTGCCAAGGATTATCAACCCTATCATAAGAGAGGAGATAGGATTAATTTTTATTTTTCGTTTTGGTTGTGGTGAGTGGAAGGCCTTCCTCTTTTCTGGCCGACTTGGTAATTTTAAGGGTTCCGTAATCGTTGGAGTCTGCTGTGCTTCCGATGGTAGTGGACATATCTTGAAAATAGATCGCCTGATCACTCCATTGCATGTCTTGATGTCAACAACTCTAGTCAGCTTGTCCTGTCCTGGTAATGTTTGCAATACGCTTCCCATTCGCCATCTGAGTGGAGGTAAGTTATCATCTTTAATCAACACTAGAGATCTTGGTTTAACATCTTCTTGAGGGTGTTTCCATTTAAATTGGTTTTGGATTTCGTGTAAATATTCCTTTCTCCATCTACGCCAGAATTCTAGATGTATGGATGTTACTAAATTCCATCTTGATGCAATTGACAGGTTTGTTGAATTCGAATCTGGATCATTTATTGCTGTTAACGGTGCGCCGGTTAAAAAATGTCCCGGTGTAATAGCTTCTAAGTCGTTCGGGTTCGATGACATCGGTGTAAGCGGTCGCGAATTAAGTACAGCTTTAATTTGAGCCAATGCCGTGGAAAATTCTTCTTGAGTTAATGCAGTTCCCGAAAATATGCGTTTCATATGGTATTTTGCGGACTGCAACTTCCCATAGACCTCCAAAATGGGGTGATTGTGAGGGTATGGGTTTCCATTCAATACTCTTTTCTGTACAGTGAGCGGATATACTCGTAATATTGTAACCTTCTTCATCATATATTTTCGCATGCAGTTCATTGAGTTCGTTCCGAGCTCCCATGAAGTTTGTAGCGCTGTCCGAAAAAATTTTGGCGGATAATTCACGGCGAGTCACGAACCTTTTTAGGGCACTAATAAACGCTTGGGTTGTCAAATCTGAAACTAACTCCAGATGCACAGCCTTCGTTGCAAAGCATACGAAAACCGATACATAGGCCTTTGTTGGCTGTTTTCCTCTGATCTTGTAGTGGATATACACTGGACCCAGGAAGTCGACTCCTACGTTGGTGAAGGGTCTTGAAGGTTGTACTCGCTCTGGCGGTAGATTTCCCATAAATTGCTCAATACTTCTTGGCTTTGCCTTAAAATAACGTATGCAGTTGTGTACGAATTGTTTTCCTCTCACTATCCAATAGTCTTGCCTTGCGAAAGCTAGTAATGCTTGTGGCGCTGCGTGGAGGTTTGTAAAGTGTAGATGTGTCATCAATAATTTCGTAAAAATATGTGAGCTGGGCAAGATGATCTGGTGTTTTGTATCGTATGGCAAGTTAGAAGCCTCCAATCGACCACCTACACGTACAACACCTCTATTATCGATAAATGGAGACAATGGACTTAGTCGGCTTTTCTCAGGTACTTGTCCAAATTTTTTGAGTCGTCTGAGAATGTTGTTTCCTGAATGTACTTGGCTATGATTATATTAGCTGTCTTTAATTCTGGTGCGGAGATAATCACCCCCTTAATCCGATAGGCCTTCGCTCTTTTTAAATTGCCGATGAAACGTACGATGAATGCTGTTATTCGCCTTAGAGTGGCGTACTAGTTTCAATGATTAGATTCTTCAAGGAAGTGGGTCTTCTTGCTTGTGGCTACTAAGACTGTTTTTATCGCTTTTACTTCTGGATGATGTTCGCTTTTGACTAGTTTTGATTGCACTGGCATTGTTGATTTAGATTGGTAAAGGAATGTAGGTCCCTTGAGCCAAGAAATGGTCTTGAGAAATTGGTCGGGAAATACTCCCCGAGACAATAAATCAGCTGGATTTATTTCCGCATTGATGTTCTTCCATTGTCCCTTCTTGGTTTCTTCGTTTATAAACGAAATACGGTTGGCGACAAAGGCTTGTAATGGTGATTGGGTGTTAATCCAAGCTAAGACGATTTGAGAGTCAGTCCAGAAAGTTGTTTTGTGGATTTCGAGTGGTATACTCGTTTTGACCACGTTAGCTAGTTTTATCATTAATTTTGCGGCACAATGTTCTAATCGTGGGATCGTCAGTTGTTTTATTGGTGCAACTTAACATTTTGAACAGACCAATTGCACTTAAGTTTCTCCATTCAGGTTTGCTGATCTTATGCATATAGCCGCTCCATACGCCCGTTGTAAGGCATCCTAAAGACAATGAAGCTGAATATCAGTTGCGGATGGCAGTTATACATGCCTAGGTATTTTAAGGCTGTTTAGGTGTCCAGTTTAGATCCCCGAAATTCTTGTAAAAAGAAAACTCACAACACCTAAGGGGTCAAAGATGTGAGCGATATCCGCAAAAATTGTCTATTTAGTGACCTTGATGGCACCTCTCCATTTTGTTTTGATAATGAACTGATTCGATGTTGGAAACCAGGTTAGTCCAAGAGTCTAAACTGACGCTTCGGATTGATCGGATAGTATCGTTTCCACTTCACAGTCTTCTTTAGCTATTTCCTTTAGTAGTGCTGGTGTGTTTGCGCACCATTTTCGCAATGGGAATTGCCCCTGTTTGAGCAAATTAATTAACTCTGTCTTCATTTGGCATGCTTCTTGTAAGTCGTCACTTCCAGTTAAAACGTCATCCATATATATATCGCGTCTAATAATGGCAGCACCTAATGAATATTGACTCGTTGCACCTAGAGCCAAATCTTGAAGACACTTGTTGGCTAAGTATGGTGCCGATTTTGTGCCATAAGTAACTGTGTTTAAATGATATACTCTAATAGGTTGGCTGCTCTCCGGCCGCAAAACGCAGTGGTGTGGCAGAAAATAATGCGGTCCGCTGACTAATTCTGCTCTGTTGTTTATTTCTGTCATATGGTTAAGGTGAATATATTCTTTCATGAACTGAATATATTGCTGCTGTAATTCTGGATTTCTGTATAGTTTTCTTTCCAAGCTAAGAAATTGTTTCAGAGGTTATACCGCAAAACAGTTTTGAAGTCGATTTTTGAAGTGTAGCTTTTCCCATTACAATGCATCCAAGTAAAGTGTTTTGAAGTGCCGGCAAGTTCCGCTGAATTCTGATCTGTCCAATCAAAATAAGCTCTGGGAACAACTCTGCTCCAATGAGTAGGTCAATCTCCTGAGGTTGGTTGAATGCGTTGTCTGCAAGCTAGATATTCTTTGGTAAATTCCATTTGCTCGTATTAATAAGTTGACTGGGTTGACGTGACGTTATAGTATCCAAAATGTATACTTTTAGACCCGTGCTAAACCCAGTAATTCGGGATTGAAGACATAGATTCACCTTCTTGTCGATTTTAAGTTGGTTGTCTCCTACACCGGAAATCTCCAGTAGTTCTTCCTCTGGCCTTAGCTTTAATTTGTTGGCTAATTTACTGGTTATGAAGCTCATCTAGTAGTACCCTCGCCTTTATTGGGCTATTGGTTTTATTAAGAACGCTGACCATAGCTGTTCCTAAAAGCACATAGTTAGTACCAGCATTGTCTCCGTTGATTGCTGACAGACTAATTTTGTTATCGATCTGTAGAGTCTGAGTTTCAGGCTTCGGTTTGAACTCGGCTATGTGAAGCAAAGTATGATGAAACTTGTTGCATTTGATGCAATGCCCTGCTTTGAAACTGTATGCCCAAATCGTAAGCAGTTTAAACATCTTTTTAATGCTTTAAGCTTTTTCAGCCTCTCCATGACTAAAAGCTACAAAAAGGTTTGGCATTTGTAAATGGGATGGTTCGGTTGCTCGCAGAGAAAGCACTTGCCATTTTCTTGCGTGGTAGTAGAGTGACTCTGCTTGATCGCTTAGATTCACCCTTTTCTTTTGTTCCTAGTGCTTCCAATATTTGAAAACGATTTTCTAAGAACGCAAGTAGACCCGTTACTGCTTGAAGCTCACATGGGTTGTCTAACGATTGCTCATAAAGTCTATGAGTTTCCTTGTCGATCTTCGGAAGAACCAGATGAATTGGTAATGGTTCCCAATCCTGAATAGGAATGACCAGGTTTCTGACTCCGAAGAGGCACTCCTTCAAGGTATCGTGTAGTCGTTGGATTGCCGTGGCCGAGTCTCCTATAATGACTGGTTGTCCTAATAGCATATTGAGTAATGCTGCAAGTAGTAATCGCTTATTGTTGTAGCGATCTTCCAGGGTTGACCAGGCCGAAGTGTAGTTGTCTTCTGATAGCTGAAGGTGTTGAATTAGCTTGGCTGCTTCTCCAGACAAATAAGCCTTCAGATAGAACATTTTCTCTGCCTTACTCATCGGTTGCTGATGTATAAGCTGTAGGTAGAGATCGTGAAACTCCTTCCATTGGAGATAGTTCCCGTTAAATACGGGCAGCGTTATCTCTGGTATTTTAAGCTTGTTAAACCGCTTGGCCTCTGAAGTCACAGCTGGTGACGTCTTGCCTAACTGTTGATCCAAGTGTTCCTGTAGTTCGATAAGTCGCGGTTGACAGCGTTCTTCTAGTTTCTGAATGTTATCAATCGAGTAATCTAAGGCCTCTTGCCTTGCCACTGTTTGGAGATGTAGACCAGAGATAATTGACCATTGCTGCGCAAGACCCGCTAGTTTTTGTTTGTAGTATAAAGAGTAGTACTTCCTTTCAAAGTAGTCGCCCTCTGGCCGCTCTGCACGGTATGCTTGTAACTTGATGTCCCTGCTCTCGAATTCAAGCCGCTCCAGCCGGGATTCCAAGTATGGTTTAGTCCGCCTGTTTGGTCCGTCCTTCTTAAAGTTGGAGAATAACTCTGTTATTTTCTCAGCTGCGACTGCCTGTTCCTTGATGAGGGCTTCCATTGCTTTTAAATTCTTCAGCGGGATCACGTCGGGGTCACCAAATCGTTAGATCTCTTTACAAACAAAAATGTTATACTATAGGAGTATCCTATTACGTCTGGGCATTGCGACCTAATACTGTATTTGATATTGCAGGTGCGAACAAAACCCATACGTCAGCAGAATATTCGGTGGGAATAGAAATGTTGGTTGGTAAAATTGATTATTTAGCAGAAAGGAGTGTGGGACCGGATTATATGGACAAAAGCTATCTATACATACAGTATGTATGAAAAGAAAGGAAATGGGAAAATTATAGTGAGGCTTACAAGAAAAATACTTATTGAATAAAACTAAGGTTTAAACAGTAGACATAACCGCCATTCAAGAAATGCGATGGGATGGGCGGGACAAAAAGAAGATAAAAACTGCGACATCTACTACGGCAATTGCTATCGACGGCAAAAGCAGCGCTTATTTGGATGCGGATTTGTTATCGGAGACAGACTAAGGGAAGAAGTCCTGAGCGTCCGGCATGTGAGCGAACGCCTCGTAGCAATCCGCATCAAGGCTAAATTCGCCAACATTAGCCTTATATACGCGCAAGATGAAAGATGACAATACCAAGGATATCTTCTAAGAGCTCCTTAACAAGACCTACGAGCAATGCCCTAGCTATGACATTAAAATTGTCCTCGGGGATTTTAATGCAAAGGTAGCAAGAGTTGGTATCTTTGGTGGAACGATCAGAAAATATAGCCTGCACGACACCACCTCCGATAACGGATTCAGGCTAATCGACTTTGCGGCGGGGCGAAACATTGTCGTAGCTAGCACGCAGTTCCCTCATCTCGACATACACAATGGGACTTGGAGAACTCCAGATCAATCAACAGTCAACCAGATTGATCACATTGCGATCGCCGCAAGACACTCCTATAGTATTATGGATGTCCGTATGTTCCGAGGAGTCAACAGCGACTCGGACCATTACCTTGTTGTAGCCAAGGTACGGTTGCCAATATCCCAACATACGCCAAGATAAGCTGATGCTGTGAAATTCGACGTCAGACGACGTCAAATCGCCAAGTCCTTTCCGATCGAGTGTCTCTTAATCTCTTAAGAGGTCCAATACCGCCAGCATCAAGCATAGAAGACCATTGGAAACACTGCCAAAATGCCATAAGAGATGCCGCTTCTGATGGGCTGAGTTTCACTCGTCCACCACAACGAAACCCCTGGTTCGATGATGAATACTGACAAGCACATGCAGCTAAGCAAGATGCATATAACGCGGCGCTGCTTAGAAGGATCAGAGCTGCTCATGAGCTTTATGAGCGGAAGAGGAGAGACGAACTCCGGCTTCTCAGGAGGAATAAGAAAGAGCATGAAAAGCGCGCGATCAAGGAAATTGAGAGATGCTACTCCAGGAATGAGGTTCGGAAGTTTTACCAAAAGGTAAAAATAACATGCCACGGAAACAAACCCCGATCCGAAGCCTGTAGAGATGAACAAGGGAACATCGTAGTAGAATCGCAGTCTATGCTGAGGATTTGGAAGAACCATTTCTGCAGACTGTATAACGGCGATGACGGACCAAATACCGCTGTTAGGCAGTATCAACCTTTCAACTTGGACGATGACGACCAACAATTCCGTCCACCCGACCTGGATAAAGTGAAGATAGCTATATCTAAGCTGAAGTCCTTCAAAGCTGCAGAACCGGACGGCCTGACTGCCGAGCTCTTCAAAGCGGCAGGCGATGACTTGGTAAGGAGCATACACCAACTCATCTGTAAAATATGGTCGGACGAAAGTATGCCCGATGAATGGAATCTCAGCATTGTTTGTCCGATTCTCAAGAAAGGAGACCCTCTGAACTGCGCCAACTACAGAGGCATCAGTCTCCTTAACATCGCATATAAGATCTTATCGGACGTATTGTGTGAACGCCTGAAATCGTTCGTCAACAACCTGATAGGTCAACATCAGTGTGCCTTCAGGCCAGGAAAGTCCATCATCGACCAAATATTCACACTACGGGAGATCTTGGAGAAGACCCATGAGCTTCAGATCGATACACACCACCTATTCATCGATTTTAAGGCCGCGTATGACAACATCTATAGAGACGATCTATACAGAACAATGTCTAGTTTTGGCATCCCTGCTAAACTCGTCCGTCTGTGCAGGATGACGATGGAGAATGCACGCTGCTCCATCAAGGTCGGTAAAGATCTCACCGAGACACTTGATATCCAGAAAGGATTTAGACAAGTCAATGAGCCGTCGTGCGATTTTTTCGCCATCGCACTTGGAAGAATAGTGCAAGACTCACGAGCAAACACAAGAGGCACTATCTTTCAAAAGTCCGTCCAACTACTCGCATACGCCGACGATATTGACATAATCGGGAAAAAGCAGCGTGACGTCAGTGGCGCTTTCACGTATATTGAGACAGAAGCGGCGAAAATGGGTTTAGCGGTCGATGAGGGCAAGAAAAAGTGTATGCTGTCAAGCAAAAAGGACAACCAACACCGACGTCTCGGGCAGAACGTCGCCTTCGACAGATATAACTTTGAGGTATTTAAAGACTTTATCTACGTAGGCTCCGCTATAAATACAGACAACGACACCAGCGCTGAGATCAAACGACGAATAACTCTTGCCAACCGCTGTTTCCTTGGGCTAAGAAGGCAATTGAGTGGCAAAGCCCTCTCTCGGACAACAAAAGTCACCCTTTATAAGACCTTAATAGTCCCGGTCCTGCTCTATGGAGCAGAGGCATGGACATTAACAAAAATGGATGAGGGTATTCTTGGTTTCTTCGAGAGAAAAATTCTTCGGGCGATCTTCGGTCCTGTCTGCATTGACGGTGAATGGAGGAGGAGATACAACCATGAACTCTACGGACTGTACAGCGACATCGACCTAACCAGAAGAGTGAAGATACAAAGACTGAGATGGCTGGGTCATGTAGATCGTATGGACACCAATGCTCCGTTCCGAAAAGTCTTCGAATCCGCTCCCGAGGGACAGCGCAGTAGAGGAAGGCCAAGACTCAGGTGGCGCACTCAAGTGAAGTGCTATGTTCATGTTCTTGCTTAAAGACGGATTTTGAAGTGTTATTATAGGTGCTATGATTTGTTTTTGTCCAACCTAAACTATTGCCATTATTATGATTATTACTGGGATTAATACTTTTATTCCCAAACGCGTGATTTTGATTATGAATCTGTTTAAAACATTTGAATTCATGTTTTATTTTACTTAATTGCTTCGAGTGAGTTTAATACCCTGGGTCATAACTGCCTTGTTGGTTGGTTGGTTAATTCCTTAATGACTAAATTGTATAAAATAGCGATCCCTGTCTGAGGATACTTAGTTCTTGTTCGACAATATGTATGGGGCTTTTATCCGCGAATGCGAAGTCGACTTGAAATTATAGCATCAAAATTTAGGGGATCAGAGTGGTTTGTTAGAATCTTAAGCGTGACTTTATTTCTAAATACCATATTGTCAGAGGGGCAAAGTACTTTTAACTACATATTTCATAAAATGCCAACGAATTGTAAGCAGCTTGTACATATGTAGTTTGGTTCCTTATTGCAGTTTTGATAATGTCATGAACTGATTTTTGAGTGAACGTATTTGTTCTGTGAGCGTGAGCTGTATGCCTGTATCCATGTTCTGTAACTCTCGCATCGAGAAATTTCTCGACGGAACGCTGGGAATTGTACGAAAATACACTTTCCATCATTCATCTCGATGCTAAAAAACGTTTCGTATGAAATGAAAAACTGTTTCTTTAATATGTAGATGAGAAACAATGCAGAAGTCGAAAAGTAGAGAATGGCTACATGAACGCAAGAGCAGACTTTAAAGTTAATAAGGGCATTTGAGCAGTTCCCGAACCATATCAGATTCAGATTACAAAAACTGCATCAAAAGGAGTGATCATTTACTGGAAATAGTCAAAAAAATAAAGTTGTGTCGACCAGAAACAACGTTTCCTTAAAGTAAAAGACTTTAAAAACCCAATATTCGAAGGAAAAAACCAGGGACATGAATTCCAAACGAAGTGGTACAGGTACGGGCGATTTGTACCTGCCGAAATTGTGGTGTTATGAGAACCTTGAATTTATGGACCACACCTGTGATAACATTAACATTAACATTAACATCGAATATTTCCTCTTCACGGGTATGTTAACTTAAACGTTTGCTTTATGAAATAAATAATAATGTTATTTTAAATTGCAGTTTTTTGTGAAAATACTTTTGGAGAATTGGCAACAGAGGATTATCCGGCGAGTGGGAAGGCAAGCAACATAAGCCACGAGGTGTTCGACAGTTCGAGCTTGGCAAGCACTTCCGCAGCCGCCCAATAAGTAAGTAACAAATTTGAAATTTTTCATTTAGTCATTTAGAAAAGTAACGTCCACCTGAGCCGAGGAAGCCCTTAAAGCAGCTAATAGTATATTAGATATTGACAAAAAAAAAAAACCATAAGTAAAACAAAAAGCAATCAATAGTGCACATCAACGTCAATAAAAAATAATTTGGAGGTATTCCAGAAACTGCAACGACTCCCACGACTGCAAGGACTTGCAGTGAAAAAGCATCTGAACACGGTTCTTGTCGGAGAATGCTCCAGATGATGATGACTCGATATTGTCATCAAGTAAACATTTAATTTAAAGTTCAATGGAGGCTGTTTTTGAAGATGATGATTTCATGTAATGAAAAACTTGAAATAATAAAAAAGATAAGGCTAAATCGTTGTTACTTTTATTGATCAATGAATAATTACATATTTTACTGATACAGATTTTGCCATGGGAGTTCTCGCTCTTTGAAAATTATGCCGCAAATTTGTTCTAATTGGCGAAGCAATTTTCTGAGGGTTTTTTTTGTATATAAGCAGTGTTATCTGTAATAGAAATGCTCATTGTGAACTCAAGATATTATTATTATTATTATGAATCCATCAACTTACATGTAGAAGGTATGTAAGGAACAAACGTCAAACAGTTGAGCTTCAACCATTACCGCCGACGGATTAAGGAAATTAAATAAAGTTCCAATAAACAGTACCCAAATTTAATTGTATGTCTTTTTATCATTTTCTTTTTATTAACGTGTTAATGCCACACGTTGCATGGTGTCAGAAGTGAACACGATAAATTTAAAACTCGGAAACGTACATAAGAGAACACGTGCATAGATTAACAACCCTAAAAAATGAGATCGACCGATCGTTTGGCAAAACCATCAGACTGCTTTGGCCAAAGAATGGACAACATGGAAACGCACATTCATGGTCTGACACCAAATAATAAAATGAGCGAACCGGGGCAACAAAAAATCGCAACATATTTGTGGTTTTATCGGCCCAGACGCAGAAAATATCTACAATACCCTGTACCCAAAGGCATTCCATTAGTTTTGCCTCCACAGAAAAAATATTGCTATGGAATCATATAAATTTAATACAATTGTACAAAAAGGGGACCAGACGTTTGCTGACTTTAAAACCGAATTAAGAACTCAGCTGCAATTTTGTGAATACAATTGTAAGTGTGGCGCTATTTATGAACATCGAACGTTACGTGATGGCCTAATTATCAGTGTTTACGATAAGAAATTACAACTAAAACTATTGGACGGAAAGGATGATCCATTGAAAAATGTCGTTGAAACTTGCAAAATCTATGAAACGGTAAATGCAAATAAAATTTTGCTAGATCGACGTTACAATAACAATGCATCAAGTGTGAATACTGTATCGGAAACAACAGTCGACGCAGCATGCAATGTTATATCTCGCTATTGCTTCAATTGCGGTGCGCCTTTCACACCAACTCATATGCGCACTTAAAAGGCAAATGACGTCAATTGTTTAAACTGTGAAAGAAAGGGACACTTCGCTAAATTTTGCAAGCAAAAGGGAACCAACAGCCAAGAAGGGACAACAACAACCACAACAAAAAGCTGGCAAACTGTCTCAAATGGAATGATGAAGGTAATTGTTGTAGTTTAAAGCAGGTTGATGACTTGTATACTAAGTAGAATCGTAATGTTAATGGTAATGTTTTTGGATCAAATTTAAACACTGATACAGTAAACAGAACAAGATGGACGAAAACATATCGAATTAACAACTGGTTAACCACTATTGAAAAGAAAAAGCATGGATTTGTTGTGCTCGACAATAGTGCTAATAAAATTAACATTCATGGCTTGGTTAATTTAAAATGCTTTGATGTGGAAGAGAGAACTATGAAAACGGCTGAATTTCTTGCTGTTGATGATGCGCTTGAACCGCTGCTGGGATTGCCGACTTGCATTTAGTTCGATTTGATAAAACGCTTGAACACTGTGAAATCATTACCATGTTTGCCACGGGAGAAGGAGGATGCCATACACTCGTTGCACTATAAAAAGCGCATTCCTTTGGGTCTGACTGATCGTCTAAAATTGGAACTCGAATCGATGGTCCAGGCTGGAATCACTTCTCCAGTCGATTATCCCACCTATTGTGTGAACAATGTTCAGCACGTAGAAAAACCCAATGGAAAACTTCAGGTTCACTCCGAAGGTGTGTCTATCGCAAGATAATTTTAACTTCTACTTGCGTGTAATTAAAGATGATTTGAACCAAAAGTTTCACAAATACCGCGATAATTTGCAATTCGAAAATGAACTTTTTTTAAGGACCATAGAGTTGTAATTCCTTCTCTTCCTTCACGTCCAACTTCTCTTTATTTTTGGCCTAGTATGTCCGAAAAAATTTAAAAAAAATTGTTTTGCAATGCATTATTTTCAAAAAATTTAAACGAAATATTCAAAAAGAACCGTTGGTTCAAGACTCTAGTCCTGAGTACCCAAGATTATATAGCGATCATTGACGCATATTCGGGCTTTGTCATATTTGAATATGAATATGAATATTTGATCGCGTAGGATATCCATCAGAAATCAAATGTGATAATAGCCCCTTTAGGTCAACGGCATTCGAGAAAATTTTCTAGTCCGAGGTATCCGCAAATCAATGGATTAGCGAAAAAAGGCGTTGCCATAGCAAAAAATCTTCTAAGGCGATGCTACGTGGTACAGAAAACCGATCGTTTTCAATATCGTATTCGCAAGTACAATACAACACAAGTCGCTAGAACAAAACTGTCGCCGTATCGGGTCAGCTGTTGCGTCGAAACCACTTGAACGAGGTCGATATTCAAGAAAAAATTCAAAACAAAAAGGAAAAACAGTAGTATTATTACGATCGAACCGCGAGATCTTTGCCAATGTTGAATGTGGGTGATCAAGTTATTTAAAAAAAATGGAAAAGATTGGTATTACGACCAAATTGTAGCTAATGTTAATGATAGGTCATATATTATACTAGACAACTTGGGTAATTATTTTTAAAGAAATCGAAGATTCTTAGCTAAGACACAAAATAATGAAATCAATGCCAGTGAATTGCTATTCGAAGATCACATTAGAAACAATGTAAATAACGAAGACATTAATGTTAAGGAACTCAATATTATACCACTAAGTAAGAATAGTAATTTTTATGTTAACGTAGGATAAGTAGGAGTTGCCACAATAAAAATATGTCACCAGTTAAACAGCCGGATTCACCAGTAGTTTATGATGATTCAATTGTTCGCGAGAGCTTTCAAACTAAATTAGACATAGAGGTACCTAAAGTATTGTACCTGGCGTAAGTTCCACACCTTATATGACTCGAAGTGGTCGCGTAAGCGAACCACCTATTCAGTATGGTAATCTCGCTACCAAGTAATTAAGCTTAATAAAAAGAAATACTTGGAGAATCGCTAGTAAACCAACACCGTCTGCTCATTACAGAATTTTTCATAGCGGAACCACCGAAAACACGGGCATCGTTTGGAAAGCCAAAAATCCGGGGGTATAATCTATCGAAGGAACGAGGCACAAGGTTTATCGCACTGGCTAAAGAAATACTTCAAAATATAAATGGTATAGCAGACTCACTTAGCCCGCAAGAAATGTGGAACAGCATGCACGAAGAATGCATAACACTCGCAAAGTCCCATCTGGGGGCTATATCGAAATACCATCACGTCGGCAAAGAAACATGGTGGTGGAATGACGAAACCAAACGATCTGTGTCCGACAAGAAGAATTCATTTCAAGCGTGGACAAAATGCGATCGGAGCGACGATATCGAAAAAGCTCGACTGGCTTTTGAATACGAGCGGCAGCAGCGGAAATCCTGTACCAGGAGTTGGAACAAATGTCCTCCCGATCGGCAGATAGAAGACAAGCTATACAAGAAGTTCAAACGTCGTACAATACTAAAGTGCCAAATATTTTTAAGCTCGCTGAACAAATTCGATGGAAATAACCTCGCCAAAATACATAAAAAATGTAAACAGTCGCTTATTAAAAAATGAAAAGGAAATTTGTGGACGGTGGCTTGAATACTGCGAAAGAGTCTTAAACGAACGTCTTCGGCAAATAATAAAGCGCGATAATAGCCAATGTGGATTTGTTGAAGGAAGATCGACGGTGGACGCTATCCAAAGCCTACGAATAATAATGGAAAAGCACCGAGATTCATCTAAGGATTTACACATGGTATTTATCGACCTCGAGAAAACATTCGATCGAGTGCCTAGGGATCTCATATGGGCCGCACTGAGGTCTCAAAACGTACCGGAAACGTATGTTGGAATAATACAAGACTTGTAAAGATCCGCCAAGATGAAATATCGGAAAGAGTAACGCAACTGGAGAAGAGAAATGAGTTTCTAGAAATTCAGCTGGATAGGCTTACGCAAAAAAATACTGAATCCAACGTTGTGGTGCACCTACCTGCTGAACATAACACCGACATGCAGGAAAAAGCAAAATCCATCTGCGACGGATTGCTGGACAAGAACGAAACATCTAATGTTGTAGAATCTGGGTATAGTATGCGAGCCAGAGCCCCACATACCTCAGCCATCATCGTGAAGATGTCGTCGCGAGATTATGCTTGGAGTATGCTTCGTGGAGCCAACAAATTAAATGGGACCAAAATAAGCATACACAAAGATCTGCCATTGCACGCACGGCAAAGAAGAGCGAAGCTGGTACCAATCATGCAAGTCTTACGCAAAAAGAACCCCGAAGTAAAAACTGTCTTAAGAGACGATAAATTGTACGTCGCGGATAAAGTACTCACTTGGGATTTCTGCAAAGGGTTGAAATGCGGCGAAAAATGTGGATTTGAAGTGTTAAGCAATTTATATGGAGACATTTTACTACCGAAACACCTTATGAATGAATATGTAAACAGTAACATAGTGCTCGTGAAACCTTAAGTATGTCACAAAATGTCAATGCTGCCAACGCTATCAACAAAGATGTCATTGCTGAAAACCGTTTGGGTGGACACGCAAGTATATCTTCACGTGTAGCTTGAAACTCAGAAGTCTACCAGAATAAAAATAGTATTAAATTAAGTATTTTAAGTTATAACGTAGCTGGATTAAAAAATAAATTATTATTTGCAAACTTTTTTAATTATGTCGAAAAATTCGACATCTTTGTATTGTTCGAAACCCATGTTTTAGAAAATGAAGAGAAGAAATTTGAAAACATATTTTTAAAATACGAATTGAAGTGGATCCCTGCAATTAAATCATCAACATTAGGAAGGGGAAGTGGTGGAGAATTGTATGGTTATCGGAAGGGTCTTAACTACGCAGAGGTGTATTTTAAAAGAGTAGAAGAATCGTATGTCCTCGATGTAAGAACAAATAACAGCGTATTGTTTATAATTCCTATTTACTTAAACGTTAGTCACAGGCATCGCAATTATGAAATTCTTAAGGAAGTACTACAAAACCTAAGGGAAACAAATCTGATGCTCATTGGTGATTTTAATGGTCGGATAGGACTTTCTCAAAATAATTTTGTGAGTGGTTACAAAACCCCCAAAATGCATATAAATCGCACTTCCAAAGATGAAATTTGTGACCCTAAGGTTAGAACGATACTGGATCTTGCGGATGCATACGACTGCAGTATTCTAAATGGAAGTTGTGAAGGCGATTATTGCGGAGAATACACATTTATCCGTGGAAAAGCGTGCTCAGTAATTGATTACTGTTGCATTTCAGGAAACTGGAACTTTCTTCTCAGCAACTTCAGGATAGGAATGGAGACTTTCTCGGATCATATGCCACTTGAAGTTAACTGTTTGGTATCCAGACCTCCGAATAACGGGAGTATAAGGCAATTAGGACTTTTACCAAAACAAGTGTGGAATGACCAAACGCAAAACATGTATCGAAGTAATCTAAATTCAGAACTTGAGCGATTACACACAGTGGATATTTTACCTAATGTGGATGCTTTTACAAGTATAATTAAAAACGCAGTTTCGGGCTTACCTACAAGAAAAAAATTAAATCTCAAAACAAAAGTGGTTTGATTATGAGTGTCTGAGAGCTAGAAATAGCTCTTTCAAATTACTAAAACTTTTTAGAGAATATAAAACCAGTATTTTTAAAACACTCTATGGCGAAGCAAATAAGAACTACAAGCGCATTTGCCATAAAAAAAAGATAAATTTTGATCAACAACGTATTGATATTATAAACAACTCCACATCTTCAGCGGAATTTCGGAAAGCTGTAAAATATATAAATGGACAAACAAATAGCATCGCCTCGTCGCTTAAAGCAACGCAGCTAATGGACCACTTTATCAATTTACTAAATTCCCCACAGATCTCACTACCACTCCAATATGCAGCTCCACTGATTATCAATGAATTCCTAGATAGCCCGTTTTCATTCGAAGATATCGAAGAAGTCATTAACAAAGCAAACACGAGAAAGGCCCCCGGAGATGACAGAATCCCATACGAGTTCTATAAAAACTGCACATATGAATTCATGTCTGCGCTCGTAGAGGAATTCAATAGAATCTTTGAATCAGCAAATATTCCAGAAAGTTTTAAAAAAGCGATTATCTATCCACTGCACAAAAAGGTTGACTATGACGATCCTACAAACTACAGAGGAATATCTTTTCTGAACACCTCTGCCAAGTTGTTTGCCGCCATTATATACAACAGACTTACATTGCTGGGTTGAAAATAAAAAAGTTTTGCAAGAGTTTCAAGCAGAATTTAGAAAGAATTACTTGACATTCGATAAAGTATTTGTACTCCTTAATATCGCCGAGATTTATAAACAGAAACATAAAAAACTATATGTCTTCTTCGTTAATTTTCGAGCAGCCTTCGACACCATAGTTCGCGAGGCTCTGTTTTACAAATTATACAATATTGGCTTCTCAACGAAAATAATTAACATCTTAAAAGCAATGTATGCAAATAGTGTTGCGTATGTATGGGATGGGGAGTCCATATCTGAAGTGTTTACAACAACGATGGGTGTGAAGCAAGGATGTTTTTTGAGTACGTTACTGTTTATTCTATTTATCAATGACATATCAGACACTGTAAAGGGTGGAATCGATTTCGGCATCATAAAAATTTCGGCTCTCAAGTATGCGGATGAAATATTTTTCCTTCCTAATACTGTGGATGGGCTGCAACTTATGATGAACAGGCTAAGCGTTTACTGTAAACACTGGAACCTGAGTGTAAACTTGAATAAATCGAAGATAATGATGTTCAGAGGCGGCTGTGGCAGATATTCTCAAAGCGAAAGACGTACGAGTATCAAGGAGAAAACATGGAAGTTGTTCGTGAGTACAAATACTTAGGAATTTTGGTGTCTTCGAACCTGAATATGAGGAAACATCTGGAAGCCAAACTATCTGAAGCCAAACGAGCAATCTCATCGGTATGAGGTCGCTGCATCAACAACAAGTATATAGACCATAGCTCGAAGCAAAAACTCTTATGCTCAACTGCAGTTTCAGGTCTTTTATATGAAGCGCAGGTGTGGGGATACTGTTACTACTCGTATCTATGACCTTGTCTGGAGGAAAATATTGACTGAAGTTGTTTAGTACACTACGAAAGTCGCTTCGGCTCAGGTCTCCTCCGTCGCTTACTCTGCCGTTGCAGTCGATGTCAACAAACGCAAAATTGTAATTTGCATTACAAATCGTCAACAAAATAATACTATTGAATCCTATGTAATTGTAGTATACAGAGCCATCACTTTTGGAAGCTCTAAACGCAATGTGCCTCCCATCCAGGACGTTACGACATAAGGGAAAGAGCCAGCGATTAAAACAATTTGTTGCAATCCCTTCCGAGCCTTGGAAACTGAAATATGAAGAACATTAAACGTATTCACGCGTCGTTGTATCTGGTCTTGTATCATTGTAAAAGTGTATCATTTTCTAACAATACAACAACAAAATGCACTGGTTGTCAATTTGTTGCAGTTTTACACTTTAGCAATGCTCCAACTCTATTGTTACGGTGTAGAGTCGGTTGGGGTAAATGTGAACAGTTTCTGCAAGTTTTTACTTTTTTTAACTTTGGAAAATGGGTATTATATTATAATTTACCAGATATTCTACTAAATTCCAAATTAAGGTATAAGAACTCAAATGTGATTTAAGGTAGTGTTTACATTTACACCTCCCTTGTTTACATTTACCCCATAGTTTATAAAAATACTAGGGTAAAAAATGATATCTTACTTGCGTCTCCTAAATGCTAGGAGTTCGCGTATGGAGTTAAAGAAAACAGATATGAATTTCCTTTCCGATTGAGGTTCAGCTTCAAGAGATTACATGCACTGGTGTCGCGACATTCCATATTCTGATTTTTTATTTGTCTGGATTTCGACAGTTTGTTTTGAAATGTTGAAATAACTTCAGTTTACATTTACCCCATGTTTACATTTACCCCAACTGACCCTAACATTGCATTGAAAATATTTTTTTGACAGCTGGTTGTTGTCGTTTGGTTTTCTCAATTTATAAAATTTCCGAACGAAAATTGTTAAAAAATGGAATGATAAAAAAATGTATCTATAAAGAAATTTAGGCTATAGTCAGAATTATTTTATAAACAAAATCGGCTGATTTTGACTTAACACTCAATGTTGCTACAAATATGCCAGAGTGCGTTCACTTTTTTTTGTAAAAAAAAATACACTTTTACAAGATCAAATACAACACAGCGTGAATACCCCTATTGTTTCAAAGTCAATTCAGATATAGATATGTACGAGTATGTACCAACTTTTAGTCATCTTCTTTGAGGCATTAATATATGTATAGCAGCGTAACAGTGTGGGATAAATCCTCCAATATATGAGAGCGATAACCTTGTCTGGTAGTCCAAGCTTGTATATGTTTCTCCATAAGCCAAAAATCGCAGCGTTAACGTTAAGCCTTCTTCCGATGTTATTGTATCCCTCATTCTTGCATTATGCTTCGTAATTGATATATAGTTCAAAATTTGGTAAAACAATTCTCATCCATTCATAGATATCGCCTGAATACATCTTTATCTTCTTCATCATGAAGCTCTTTGTTAGATAATCCATATGATCCGCCTGGCCTACGTGACTTATCTACATATTCACAATCACCAGAAAGACGTGATGCCAAACACTGTCTATAAGCAATACAACATCAGATTAGTCGTACATAGACATTCGTAAGGAATAAACGTGTTTCGGCTTTCAAAATGAAAAAATTGGTAAAAATCAGTTTTTGTAAAACGCGCATTGAGAACTTTTTCCGCAAGTGTATAGGTAGCCCAGTGGTAGTGTCGTTGGCCCAGTCGTTCATAGATCTCCGCGTAGTACACACGCCTTCCAGCTTCTCTTAGTAATAAGACAAAAAGTGTATACAAATTCCCTGTATAGATAATCAGAAACAATTTTTGCAAGTAGTTTGATAGCCCAGTATTGGTGGACCGAGAAACAGGGGTCGTGAGTTCGATTCACGAAAAAGTGCGGGTTTTTATTTTTCTTTAAAAAATATAAAATAAAAATATAATAACAGGCAATTGCAAACACGAAAGTGTTTTCCGGAAGATGACGCTATTCGAAAAGCGAAATCAGAAGGTGGCATGTTGTCATCTTATGATCAAACCGTAAAACCAGTACACCAAAACAAGTCCACAACGTCGACAACAACAACATCAACTACAACAAAGAGGAGGAGAAAGCTATGGCCAACTCTAAATCTCGAAAAGCGCCCTTCCCTTTCTACTTCTACCGAAAATCTGTCTGGTAAAAGTAAGGGAAGAGGCGCCAACAACGTCATCAAGTGCAGCATCTGAGTCAGACCAAGACGAATACTACCCATACGTGTCTGATAGTGGTGAAGGCCACTATATGGATGGAGAAAATATCTTTGCATCTCTGGCTGCTTCAGAGTCAGAGGACGAAGAAGAGGGGGTAGAAGCTCTAAACTCCAGCATCAAAGAGCTACAACAAAAAGTGCAATTAAGGCCAAGAAAATGGCAAGTAGGGAGAAGGAGCAACAACAACTCTTGACTTCTCAGCAATAGCTAAACAGTCCTCTACAACAACAACAACAACAAAATACTAAAACCAGTACAACCCCTGGGGAAAAAAAAGTACAAGCTACGCAAAAACTGCAAGTACTCGTACAAAAAAAGTAAGCTAACCAAAAGACACAAATTGAGGCACAGAAGGATATCATGCGAAGATATCGAACCAATTCCATACAAGCAGGAGGTGTTGCGATCTTCGTAAGAAAAGATATACGTTTTTAAAGAGTATATAATCGTGTAGTGCATAGGTATCAGGTGCTAGAAGCAAACATTGTGGACATCCCTCCCCACCGTGGAAAGCGGTTATACATGGCGTCTGTTTATGCATTGAAGGCTTCTCAATACACCCTATTCATCTGAGAGCTCGACAAACTTTTTTGATTTCTGAGACTGGAGTTGGAAGAAAACTATTTTATTACGGCGGAGATTTTAACGCCAAACATAGAGATTCGGGAAATAACACACCAAATACTAGAGGGAACCTACTGTTCAATTGGTGGGATCAGCCCTGTGTGATGTACCGACGACACACGATTACAACTGGCAGGCACGAACCAACAAACTGTGAACTGTCTTAACACTTTTGTGTATGACCATTGCGGTCTTAGTACCGATATAACCGTTCCGAACGAAAATGCGGAATTGGCACAATACAACTCGGATTTCACCCAGTTCAGTGACGAGAATATGGCAAGTTATGTCATAGCCAATGAGAGGGAGCAACTCCCGTTCCTCTCGAAGGAAGAGCTTCAAACGATCTTTGAATCAATTAGAAATTCCACTTCCACTAGAAGCGGTGGACATTCATACCACCCTATTTAACAATGCAATGAATAATGTATTGGAAAACTGCGGTGGTACATCCCATCCCTAGAAGGGATAAAGACACCGGCAATGCGGTGAATCTCCGATCGATCAGTCTCCTTCCAAGTATCATCAAGGTTTTCGAAAAAGTAATCAATAGGTAGTGTCCTGACAAAATGGGTTGAGGACAGAAATATAGTTCCGGATAGTCAATTCGGTTTCAAGGCAGGGCATGACGTTATTTATGCCGCGTTTAAACTGGTTTCTGATATCCAATGGAACAAAGCCAAGAACCAGTGCACCAGAAAGAATTGGCGTAAGTTTTAGATCGTTGGACAACGCGGGCAGCCACTTGCTTGTCGAAATGAAGTCAGGTACCTTGGGATCTGGCTAGATCAATATCTACATTTGAACAAAATAACACAGAAATACAAACAAAAAAATATAAAATAACTTAGAGATGGGTACCCTTCCGGTGATTTCTTTCAAACAAAAGGTATTTTTTAGCTTTATACTTAATAAGTTTTAAATAAAAAAGACAACAATAATAAAATTTGTTTTCTTAGTTTTAGCTTAAATATATGTAAAAATGAAAATATGTTGTAAGGATCGTCGAAAGACATTTAGACTAAGAATTATGTTTAACCTAAATTGCCCGCATGGGGCCGGTAAGTTACAATAAGATAGGGTTAATTTATTTAAGCTAATTTTTAAGCATTTTGTTTCAAGCATGTAAGATTTATTTGAATTTATGAAATAAAAATGCATATAAAATGAAATGGAAAAAAGGGGCGTTGGCCGATAAAGTAGGGGTCGTGGATATGATTCCCGGAGAAGATAAAGTGACATTTTATTTTTAGAAATAAAAATACAACAGACAATTTTAATTTTTTTAAATTTTTTGTCTTTTCTTTTAGTTTTGGTGGGCCTAAGGCCCCCTTTATTTGGCTGAATACAAGCTTGAAAACTAGGACTTAAAACTAAACTGGACAAAACCAAAAGCGAGGGATAGTGAAGGAGATCGAATTTGAGGGATAGAGTGCTGCTATAACAATCGAAAACGGAAAGGTTGGAGTTTACCTTACGCAGCATACGGGAGATTTGTTCGTTAGAGCCATATGTGGTGCGGAGGGTTGGTGAATAGAAGATTCTAATCTTACCTTCTTATCGTGCCCTTCTTCTTAATAGATTTGAGGAACGAAGGCACGCAGCAGACATTCTTTTCATTTACCGACTCCTCTCAGGGTCCGTCGATTGCATGTGTCTCTACAACTTCATTTCCTTTCACACAAACCCTCGAAACCTAAGTTGCCTCTGTCTCTTCTATCTACCGATCCATCGCACCACATATGGCTCTAACGAACAAATCTCCCGTATGCTGCGTGGAAACGAGTTCATGTATCCGGATTGAGAGCGTCCAGCGTCGGAACACCACGCTTGGCTAGCGTACTCGAGAAGGGGGCGAACAAAAGTGATGTCTAGTTCGGGTTGCAAAATTCTTTGGACCATCTTTTACCGAAGCCAAGTGATGAGTTTGCTTTATTAAATGTCACCAATATGTGAGCGAAAATTAAGGGTTTAAAAAATTTGGTATCGTCAGCACGGAGAGAAAGTACTAAGTGTTGAATGACCCTTTCCAGATCGTTAATGATTAGGATGAAGAGGAGTGGACCTAGGTGACTACCTTGAGGAGGTGGCCAAGAAAGGGGTCGTTAGGACAGACCTGAAACTAACACTATGAGAACGATTATCCAGGTAAGAAGATATCAATTTTAGCAAAGTTCAAAGCTCAGAGCGGACAATTTGAACAGGATAAGTTTATGAGATATCTTGCCAAAAGCCTTGCTGAAATCAGTTGTTATAACGTAAACTCCTTTTCCACTTTTTAAGGCTAAGAGAACAGGTGAAATGAATCGACGAGGTTAGTGGTAGTTGATCTAACTTTCAGAAAGCCATGTTGATTAGAGGAAATAAGAGATTTGCACTGGAAGCTCAAGTCTTCATACAAAATACTTTCGAGATTTGAATGGGGTTGAGAATGTATTGAGGAACACTTTTTAAGAAATATGGTTGGAAGGCCATCATTAAGTTGTTGTTATATATTTTCTATTACCGTATGATCACAACTTTGAGAAATAGAGGGGCTAATAGGAAAGTTAAGTATGTATTTAAAACTATGAAGAAATTATCAGCGAAAAATTGCTTTAAAACAGTAACAAAAATGTTAGCTATCGTATGTAGATCGGTGGATCATATGTTTTCGTATAAGGAGGAAAAGCTTCAGATTTTTTTTTGTAGAAAGAACAAGTAAAGAACTTGTAGAAAGACTAGGATCGTTTATAAGCTTTGATTGTGCACTATCAGTGTATCGCTGGTAGAGAACGTTATACAACGATTATACAACGGGGGGCTCGAAGAAGGGGTTTTATTGCGCGAAAGGGGGACATAGAGAGAAATAGAATTGAATAATTCTCTTAAGAAAATAGAGAGAACACTTTTAAGGGACATATTGGCGAAATCAAAAGAACACTTACTAAAACATGCGTTAATTTTGCGGAAATTCGCTTTATGGAAGTCGTAAGAAGATGCGGCTGCAACTGGGATGGGCTGGAGATAGGTGGAAGAGAGAAAGAAGAAGTAATGGGTGAAAGTTATCAATATTCGACAGTGAAAGGGGACAAAGCAAGACAGAGGAGTTTATGGGATCATTGGAAAAAATGAGGTCTAATTACATATAGTTGGAAACCCAACTAACTTATCATAAGCTGGAGTCTTTAAGCTCATCAAAGAACAGGCATCCTTTACTCGGTTTGCGATAAAAACAAAATTCATCATCTGATTGAGTCCAGTGCAGCTGAGATAGATTGAGATCGCCGAATACGATGATATTATCAAGAGGATCAGATAACTTAATTATTTGATCAATTGCATAGATAGGAGTTGGTAGCATTCGACAGCTTGTGTCGGTAGGATGAAAAAACACAAAACTTACAGGAAGCTGCAGGAGATCGTTATCTTGATTGAATCGTAGTCAAGCTTAGAAGAAGTTTAAACAGCGATTGGAGAAGAGTTTAGGCCATTGTGAACGGCCATTAAGACACCTCGACAAGGAGAATCATCATTTGGACAATGGTTGTACGTAAGGGATGAAAAAATTCGACGTTGTCAGCTCTGCTCCGTTTAAGGTGTGAGATCCTTTTAGAGTGCACATAGTTAGCGAAAGCAACAAGGTCGTCTGAGACTTTTTGGGGAGATATATTGAAAGCCTCCTGGAACTTGATATATATGTTCCTCAGACTTGTAAAATCAGTAGGAAACCTTCCTGCTATATGGAGACCATAACGTTAATTTTAGTTTTTGCCCCATAGTAAACTGAGTCGGATTTGTCATGCACGAATATTTTCGTACGTCTCTTTTTCCCTAAGCCTAGAAAGTGCATCACGACCGTTGTGTTAAAAGTTTCTGAGTTATTTTAACCGTGGGAGGCAGAAGGGGGTCGACAATGGGGCTAGTGGACGAAGATATTGAAGGCCAAGCAGCGGTATTTGGCACCGGTTGGGATATTTTGATCGAATGATGAGTGATGAGGAGCGGTCCGCTATCCACATAGCGGGACCACCGTATGACGTAATGTTATCAGATGACAAGGCCGTAATATTGGCTCGCAATCCAGAGGTACTAACCAAAAGGAGGAGGAAGGCCGAACAGACAAAATACCGGCAACTAGAACAAAGCCCTAACCACAAGCGACATCCTAAGACAGAGCCAACAAAGCAAATACAAAAAAGCAAGCAGCAACAACAACAAAAGCAGTCGCAGAAACAACAAGAACAGTAGCATCAGAAACAAAAGCAGCAAAAACAATAACAGCTGCAGCAACAACAACAGCTGCAGCAGCAAGCTCAAATTCGTGGGGGTTAATGCATTTGTCACAGCCAGAGCCAGAAGGGAGAAACGGAAACTACCATTCTTCCTGGTTCAGCTGACTCCCGATATCTGACATGCTAGCTATCTTGTTCACATTAACGAACTAGCTTCGCGAGTTGATGAAATCTATGCGCTGCTGCCGGAACTAACGCACCTCCAGTCTTAATGGGGGTGTACATGGTGGAGCAAATCCTTAAGGTCCTTGCAGTGAATGCAATACACTGAATAGAATTGAGCGGAGAGCCACACTTTTCAAGTTGTTCAAAACCGTGGTGTTTGCTTACGCAGCTAAGGCGGGATCAGCCCTGTGTGATGTACCGACTCGGCCTTCAGGCGACGGATAGTCCGTCGTTTCCTAGAACCAGTTCTTATTTGGATCTCCTGTTGTTTGACACACGATTGCAACTGACAGGCGCGAACCAACAATCTGTCTTGTTTATTCATAGGCATTCCTACAACTATAAGAAAGTGCGTTGGACACGCTTTTCCAGAACACTGACGAAAGCACTCTTCTCGAATTCATCCTACCCATCGTCCCACAAAAATCTATCCAACGAGAAGATAGACACGTATCTAAAACTAATGGACGAGACAATCAAACAAATAATGGACAGAATAATACCTCATTATCAACATGCCAACATCGAAAACTTGTTCTGCAATTCAACTATAAACGCACTGCATCGACACTGCATCGCACTCCTCGAATTCATCCTAACCATCGTCCCACAGAAATCTATCCAACGAGAAGATAGACAGGTATCTAAAACTAATGGACGAGACAATCAAACAAATAATAGACAGAATAATACCTCATTATCAACATGCCAACATCGAAAACTTGTTCCGCAATTCAACTATTAACGCACTGCATCGACATAAAAGTAAACTGCTGTAAAGCCATACTAGAACATACTAGAACGAGGTGCGGTTAATTCGCCAATCGTAGATCAGATTAGGTCCAAAGATTGGGGTCATAAACATTCTCTTGCAACGTGACCTCGATAAAATTGAACATTATTGCGGCAACTGGAAGTTGAAGATCAACTTTTAGAAGTCGGAAACCATTTTGTTTAGGACGCCTTTTTTCGGGAGTCTCTGTGGACACCAAAAAAAATTGGCGAACATTTTTGATCATGGGACAACACAGGTAGCCACTTGCTTGTCGAAATGTAGTCAGATACCTTAGGATGTGGCTATATCAATGTCTATACAATGTTCAACGATGAACTCTTTGAGAGGAGCCGCAGGGCCAATCAAAAGAGGGTAAATTGGTTGACCCGCCTATTGACTAAGAAGCGAAGGCTAGTTCGAAACCTAAGGAAGCGATTCCAAAGGGCTCGTGCGGCCAACGCTGAGAACTTGGCTCACTTGGGCATTGCCTTTCGGCGACGTCTCGCTGAGTACAAGCGACTCATAGTCAGCACGAAAGAAGCTCACTGGCGGAACTTTGTGTCTGAAAATAGGGACGATCCCTGGGGCAAATTGTATAAGATTTACAGGAGTGTCAAGAAGACTGCTGACATTGAAGGCATCCGTGTGGGTAATAGTGTTTTAACCACATGGAGAGAATGCATGACTGCACTGCTTGGTCAGTTCTTTCCGAGAGAGGAGCGCGTTGAGGACCCTTTTATTGAGGAGCCTCCGGTCCCTCCGGAATTAAGGGCTGAAGAGGTTGAGCATGGGTGTTTCACTTCTTCCTTCCAGGAGGTCTCCTGGAGCAGATGGAATAACTGGAGAGATGGTGAAAGCCATCTGGAAAGCTATTCCTGAACCTGATGATGGATCCGCTTCTGTGGCGTTTGAATGAGCTCTGTGGTTGCTGCGCTTATGCAGACGACCTGCTCCTTATCCTTGAGGGTCAGTCCAGGGCTCTTGCGGAACAAGTAGGAGAAAGAGCTCTTTCAATCGTTTCTGAATGGGGAGAAAGCGTTGGTGTCAAGGTGTCAACGGAGAAGACGGTTTCAATGTTGCTGAAGGGCAAATTGAAAACGAGACGTCGGAATCCTTTGATTCATATGAATGCCGTTAGCATTAAGTGTGTGGCTGAGGTCAAGTACTTGGGCATAACGGTGGGTGAGCGCATGAAATTCATGCCTCATCTCAAGCAAATGAGGAAACGCATGTTGTGTGCTGTAGGCCAGGTAGAGCGCATTCTGCGGTCTGACTGGGGGCTTAACAGGCGTTCTGTTCGTGTCATATACGACGGTCTTTTAGTTGCCTGTGCAACTTATGGAGCGTCGGTGTGGTATGACGCGGCAACGAATGATGATTGCTGCCGTCAGATTTTGGCTTGTCAAAGAGTGGCATTGATTGGTTGCCTACCTGTGTGCTGCACTGTCTCCACAGAGGCAATGCAGGTCTTGTTGGGAGTGCCACCTCTCGATCTGGAGGTGATACGTCGTGGTATTGCCTTCAAGATTAGAAAAGGTCTCCCGCTAAATGAGCAAGATTGGGTCTCCCAGAGGGAAGTGGAAGGCCTATCCCGGAGGGAGCATAAAGCCTTGCTTAACGCATGCATGATATCTAGATGGCAATCTAGATGGGATGCTAGCGAAAATGGCAGGGTTACTTACAGCTTTCTTAGGGATGTGCTGACCATGCAGAGGTTTCCTGAACGGAACTTTACTCTCAGCCTGGGCTTTTTATTGACCGGGCATGGCTTCCTTAATGCATTTTTGCATAAAAGGGGGCTTAGCGGCTCGGCGAATTGCTCATGTGGAGCTTCCCACGAAGATTGGCTGCACGTTCTTTGCGAGTGCCCAAATTATTCGGATGTTAGGGACTTGCATGCTATGGGCATCACCTTCAATGGTGAGACCTACGATGTCAGTGGAATTCTAACTGACACCGTATGGTTCGAAAGAGCTAGAAGAAATTGAGGTACTAAAGGCCGCCAGTCCTGGGCAGTGAGGTGCCCAACTGGAAGTGACCGCAAGGTTGCGAAGCTCGACCGGAAGCTATATTCTGGTACCACGGGAGGTCAGGGGCCCCTGGGAATATTGTTTCCAGCCTGACCTAGGAGTTGGCCCCCTTGTGGGAGTATCGTGGTGGCTGTGGTCTACACCCAAAGTCGCGGGGAGAGTAGAATAAATGGTGCTTGGACATCTCATGGTTGAGCATATGTCGTAGCCTGCTACGTTCGATTGCTACGGAATCATTGGTCTATTCGATGTGGAGTTGCACTGCAACCGGATGCCATGATCCACAGAATGGCTGAGGTATTAGATAGGCCTCGACCCTTCACCAAAGGGGAAGTTCGTGCCTTACACACGACTTCGAATCTGGTACTGGTGGTTGTACTTTTATCACCCGAAGGGCGCTGATCAACGCTCTGTTTTGATATCTCGTGCGAAGACGCACCGTAGGCTTGAGCCTTCACGGCAGTTTAACACATGTGACATCTATACTATGTCAACAACGATGGAGGCATAGCAGACGGTAGTGAGGAGCGTCTCCGGTTCATTCGGGCGTTAGGGAGGCACAACATAAGGGATGTTGCTCGGCCGCATCAACAATTTTGGTGACTTATTGAAAAGGAGGAAACTCCATCGTCGAATTCCTCTAGCACAGGGTAGCTTCATTAGGGAGCAGAGTTGGTCAGCCCTATTCTTTAGCAATAGCCGGCTTAGATAGCTTTAGGCAAATTTAGAGTAGAAATTAAAGAAAAAACAAATTAAAAAATAGAACATCAAACTGTAAAAAAAATATTAACAATTTTGTGCTTCTTATAAGTATACTTAGTATTTTTAGGTTTAAAATGTATGTATAGGTAGCTTTAGATTTTAGGTTAGTTTTACATTTTAATATAAATGTAATAACAAAAAAAACTTCCATTTACTATATTTTTGTAATCAAAATAGTTTTTGTAAGCAAAGTTGTTTAGGAATTATGTTTGTCTTAGAGGGGGTCTGCCACTGACAGGACAAGACAGTAACTAAAAATAACTTCCTTACTAGTTTTTTTTAATGAAGTTTGGCACCTCAGCTTATTTCTCGTTCCTTCATTCTTCTTTAAACTGTCAATAAGAATATTCTTGAAAGTAATAATTTGATTTCATCCCTTGGACAACCCTTGAGATTAATTGCCGTTTGATAACGAGGAGAAGATCTAACGCGATAGGAGTCATCAATGGTTCCACTTGCGTTGAGACTTAACTGGGCAATGGAGGCGAACGGATATCAGGACTTTAAATTTAAACATTACAGCGATTATCTGAACTCTATGACAGAGGCAGCGAGTATCTTAACCCAATTGTCGGGCTTTGAGTGGAGGGCAGACAGACGTGCAAATCACTAACATGCTTACCAGGCAGCTTGCTGAGCAAAACAACAATCAAACAAACTGCTTCGTCTGGCAGCAAAACCATCGGTTGATAGATTGTGATGTGTTAAGGCAATTTTCAGTGTCTGAAAGAAGGGAGATTGGATTGGATTTGCGATTGCTGTTTGCGATGCACTTCGACGCGGAAGAAGTGCACAGAGCAGAAAGCCTGCGGAGGCAAAGATCGACGATTGACTATTGTCAAGAGCGGACTTGTTTAATTGTAATGAGTTTCGTACATATTTCCCAGTTTGCTTACACTTCTTAGTACTCTTTTAAATGAATTGCTGGGTTTGGAAAAAGTATAGTAAACAATAACGATGCGACAAAAATCATGTGCGGTGATTGTAATTTGTTATTCCACGGTCCAAGTGTGAATGTTCATTTGGCTGATATTGAATACAATGCTGAAAATAATCTAACACATCGTTGCAAAGAATTTTTAATTCTGCGTCGCTCTACAGTGCAGCAACAACATATTAGTCCTTCGAGCTCACACAACAACGCTTACAGGGAAAAAAAAATAAATAAATAAAAATAAATCTTCATTTCAAACTACGAATATTCCTACGCCTAATGAGAAAGCTTTTGCCGCTGTTCATTCAAGGCAAGTTCGAAATGCACGGTGAACTCGATGGACCAGAAACAGCTGGAGGTCAAGAAGAAGGTTATGCTGAAAAAGAGAGATGCGAAGAGCAAGCTATGTTCTTCTCTGTTTGTGGCGGGCGGTAAAACCAGTATTTTAATTAATGATAGCTTGACTAAATTCAACAGACAATTGTTTACGGCAGCTAAAAAATTGAAAAAGCACGAAAAGATTAAGTACTTATGGTTTAGCAATTCAAATTCCAGGGCGACAACATGAATGAATTTTTAGATTTTATAAACGATAGCCTCTCTACAAGAACCATAAGTAGTATTTATTATAGTGAGTTTAATTGTAATTCGATTAACAAACAATTATTAATTTTGCATCAAAATGTTTGTGTGAAAATTTCGATTTGTTGGTATTGGAAAGTGAATTGAACATACCCACTCTGAGCTCTATTACATTTTTGTATCTCATTGTCATTATTAATACTTTGCCTAATAAGATTTCTTCTCTATAAGACTGTCGAATAGATCAGACGTGTGGCTTTGCTTTATTTCTAGTAGTAGGTAATTTCATTGCTAATCGGTAAATTTCTATCAGGTTATGGGCCATCCGCAGCCTATTTTTATTGGAAATAAGTAAAAATTGCTTTATAAATTGCTGCGATCAATATTTTCTGTAATTTTCACTAATTGTCATTTTTTTGCACTATACTAAACTTGATCGTGTTAACTTGTCTCATGCTTGAAGTTCAGAAAGTTGAATTAACCAAATCGTTTGAAGATAGTTTGGAGTCCGACGACGGATTTGATTATAACCTTTGCGAAGATTCTGCGACCAGTTCAATTAGGGAAATGACATCACAATTGCCGTTTAATCGTCTAAAAGGGGGAGAAAACTACACGGAATGGAAGATCGGCGCTAGAGCCCACATAATCATAAAGGGCTTGTGGGAATGTTGTACAAATGTTCTACCCGACACAGCAAGTGCTACCCAAAACAAGCTGATCTGAAAGCAATAGGTGAGTTGATTTTATTGCTGGAGCCGTGTAACTATAATCATATAGAAGGAGCAAGCACATGCAAGGAAGCGTCGCAAAGTGGCTTTGCAGTAATAATTGGTGTCATTAAAGCAAATGACAATCCTGCCATAGAGGATTATGTCAACCAAATTAGTTCAATATGGCCTAAGTAGAAGCTGGTTCCTTGATGTCGGTAGGTTTGCCTATAGAGTACAAGCCGATAATTCTTGCGGTAACAAAACGCTTCCACGAAAATCACATTTGACTACGTCAAAAATTTGTTGTTGCAAGGTTTAATCTTTGAAGATGACAAATGTACTAAGTTCAAACGAGGCAGCCTTAGTTATAAAAAATAAAATTGTCCCAAATCAAAGAACAAAAGAAAGTGATAGTGGCAAAGAACAATACGATTTCCATCGATTGACGTTGCCGATCAAAATAGCGTCTATTAAATGGTGGTAAACAAAGTAATTTAACAATCAACGATGTTCATTATGTACCAAATATTTGTGCGAATCTGTTGTCAGTGAGTCAAATGTGTAAGGGTAATAAATCAGTTTTGTTTAAGAAAGACGGGTGCAAAATATTTGGAACATAATTGGCACTGCAAGCTTAACAAATAATTTATTTAAACTAGATTCTGCACAAAACGTAAAATCTTTCGATGCTAAGGCAAAAAAGGAAGCAACTGCACAACAAAATAGAAATAGAATATGATTCTCTGGCATCGGCGATTTGGACATGCTAGCTTTGATTACATGATATTTCTAAGAAGAGAATTAAAAAATGTTTCGATTCAGAGAAACAGTATGTGCGACATGTGCATTAAAGAAAAACAAAGTCGCTCTCCATTTACTGATGAATAAAATCGCTGCAACGAGATTACTCGAATTAATTCACAGTAATGTCTGCCAAGCCTCATCTGTGGAATCTATGTCACTATGTTTTTGTCACTTTGTGTCATTTATCGATGATTTTTCGAGAAAAGTCTTCATATATGTCATCAAAAATAAAAGCCAGGTTTTTGTTTGCTTTGTTAAATTCATAGCTATGGCTGAAAAACAAACAGGCCACAAAGTGAAGTGCTTTAGAAGCGATAGTGGCAATTTCTTTGAGAAAAATGGCATTCTACATCAAAAATCTACTGTTTATAGTCCACAACAAAATGGATTATCGGAGCGCACGAATAGGACGATAATGCACAAGATACGCTGTATGCTGATTGATGCTGGTTTTTTAAAGTCGTTGTGGGCAGAAGCTGCAATGACAGCAGCATATATCATCAATCGAATTCCATGTAAAAGGACCGGTGAGAAGTCACGAGAAGAAATTTGGTCAAATCAAAAACCTAATTAGTCAATGCTTAAAGTGTTTGGATGTCGAGCCTGCCAGCTGTGAGACGAAAAAAATTCCACAGCAAATCTATTGGATGCATCTTCATCGGATATGCTTCAGATGCAAAAGAATACAGGCTTTACAATAAAAATTCAAATTCGGTTACAATAAGCAGAGACGTGACATTCTTGGATTCGAATGGGAATAATCAGGTAATTGATTCTAAATTTGATAACACTTTGTTGGATTATTCCGAAGATGATGAGGAAGGTATTTGCGAATCAGTGGAGAATAAGTCTCTTGTTGACCTCAGGCCTCCGAAGATGCTGGTACATCAAATCTTCAACCAGTTAATGATACACTTACTCCTCTTTTTGATGAAAGCGACGACTGCGTGTGGCAACCAAGTGATCCAGATGATGAAAGTGATATTACGGAACATATTGAACCCCGCCCGAAATCTTCTCGAAACCAAGGAAAACCAAAGCCAAATTACCGACATACAAAGAAGCCGTTGTGAGTAAGAACGCTGACTTATGGAAGCAAGCGATGAAGGAAGAATTTGAATCACATCAGAAAATTCGAAATTAGGAGTTAATGGAGTTATCCTCCGTAAAGATGCCCGCCAAATGTAACTGGGTATTCAAATCAAAGCGAGATATCCAGGGAAAAGTCATAAGGTATAAAGCGAGATTAGTTGCCAAGAGGTTTACACAAATCGAGGGTATGGACTTTCACGAAAGGTTTTCACCAATAGTACATTTTACAACAGTTCGATATTTGACGGCGATTGCAGCTAAGTTTGACTTACATATCCGCCAATTGGATGTCGTTACAGCGTTTCCTCATGGCAAGCTGGAAAAAAAATATTCTAGGTTTTTTTAATGGAACAAAACGTGTTTGCAAACTGGTGAAGTCAATTTGTGGCCTAAAGCAATCGAGCCGTGTTTGGAAATTTACTTTAAACCAAGTTTTGTTGAATTTTGGGCTAAAGCGTTCGTCGTCAGATCAATGTGTCTATTACTCCATCGAAAGTAAATCAAGAACAGAGGCTAACTGAGGTGCTCTTCAAAAGTTTCAAAATGAAGGACATGGGGGAACTATCAGTTTTGGGAGTTCGAGTTACAGGAAACAAGAAAACAGGTACTATATCTCTTGATCAAAGTCATTACATCAAAGATATTTTATCTCGTTTCAACATGAGTGACTGCAATCCTATAGTGGCACCTATGGATACTTATCAAAGATTATCCGCTAAAATGTGTTCGAGTAACGAAGATGAGATAAATCAAATAAAGGATGTACCGTATCGACAGCTAGTTGGTGTATTGCAATTTTGCGTTCAAGTATCAAGACCTGATAATTGTTTTCCTGTGAACGTCTAGAGTCGCTATAATGCTAAATCAGGTAAAGTACACTGGGGTGCTGCAAAGCGTGTCCTACGTTACTTCAAGGTTACAGTAGACAGAAAGCTTACATATAAAAATCACACAACTGCAAGGATATTACGATGCGGATTGGGCCAGTGTGAGCGGCTGTCCACTACTGACTATGTATGTACGTTGCAGGGTGGCGCGATCTCTTGGTGTACCAAACGACAGAAAACCATCGCAATCTCAGCGATACAACAATGTATTCGGCTAAAAAGGCTTGAAAGAGAACTCAGCTGAGACGATAGAGCTGTTTTATCACAACTTTAGTGCGGTTACGCTGGCCATCAATAATACATGCTCTGCACCAAATAAGCACGTTGATGTGAAAGCAAAGTTTGTCGATCAAAACGTTAAAAGGGGCTTGATAAAAATTACTCATATACCAACGAACCAGATGCCAGCTGACACTAACCTTGCAGTTATTTCAAACTTGCCAGATTTTTTGTTTTTGTCTGTTCAGATGAGTGCAAAAATTGTAGTATTCCAAATTATAATTTGTATCCTAATGCCAATAATACTCGTACATATTCTGCTGGTGGAGCTGGAGTATTCATAAAAGTATGCCCTGACCATGTATTTGGTAGATTCGAAAATATTTTTTTGGACCTCATTGCTGGAATTAATTTCGACTTACAAATATCATTGTATGAATGGTATACTTTTTGATAGCATGAGGTGTGAAAAACATAGAAATAATATTCAATCAAAATCTTACCAAAATAGTTGTTCACCTTATGATCAATAGTCTATGTCTAGAAAACTGGGAGAGTGTTTATGCGGAGTCACAAATTTCTGAAGCTTATGATAGATTTTTGGTGATATTAAATAATTACTTAACTACATCTAGTACATCCGTTTTACCAAAAAAGCCTGATAGAACCGTAAAACCTTGGATAACTCATGCATTAGTTAAAAAATCAAACTAAAGCATAAGCTAAGTAAAAAAATGTCGGATACATCCATCAAACAATAATTTGAGAAACCATTTTATTCGGTTTTCGAAACAGCGAAATACGTAATGCTGGAGATAGTTATTACTATTCTCAAATTAATTCTGCTAAGGGCAATTTAAAGAAATAGTGGAATGTGATAAACGACATTCTTAATCGCAGAAAAGCTACCAATATGGAGCAACCAATCATCTTAAAAGATGGAAACTCAAAATTTTCAGATCAGAATTGGAGAGAATTCTAATTTAACTAATCAGGATAATACTTGTAACTGTCGCACAGTGTTTCGTGTAGAGCAAGCTAGCTGGACAATATTATTTTCTGGTATATTTGGATTGTACGATTTTAATTAGGTTATAGCGTAATAATATAAACCGAATTATAAACAGTTTTATTAAGGAAAACACAATTTACAAAACATAAAAAAATATTTATATCATATATATATTGTTGTATATAAACAACAAAGTGTTACGCTTGATTTATATTTCATAAAAATCAGAAATAATAATAAAAAACGATATATACAAAAAATAACTAGAGGCTCCTTCAAATTAAATACTCACTATAACAAGATTTTAAAAAATAAGTAACTAATAAAAGACGCTTCCGGTGTATTGGATATGTTGTAGTCTTCACTTTGGGAATGAAAGCTTGGTGATGGTGTTGGTCGAGGTCCTATAGTCAGCTACAATTAATTTCAAGAGGATCTAATTTATCCACCTTTTTTTGGAACCTCTCTGAGGTTATTAATTACAGGATCAGATGTTATAATCAACATTGATAATAAGTCTGTATTCGTGGTAACACGTGAGCGCTTTCTCGTGTTATGTTCACGGAACCTACGGAAATCTTTGTTCCTTGCTTCTTGGGCTTTCTCTGAAAGCTGTCCAATAAGAACAATTCCGGTTTTGATGACCTCAGTATTATGAATGAGTATTTTGTGTACAGTAGCAGGCATATAATACCACGAATAAAGACTTGTGAATAATTTTCTGGTTTCCATGCAAAGCTTGTTAAATTGTTCTAAACTTATCTCGAAACCAGAAGGCAACGTTTTCAATAGTACATTAAATTGCTTAATGAGTTACCATCCAATCCCGTGATCAGACCATTCTTTTCAGGCGAGCAGTGTTCCCATCATTTGTTGAACCAAATCCTGGCTCTGGTTTGTCAACAATGAGGCGAACGAGTTTCGGTCAAGGCGTTACATACTTTGCCATCAGTCATTGTTAGCAGAAGTTCGTGCTTGACAGAAATTTGAGAATCACCCAGATCACAAACTGTTGGAAGTAAATTCTTTATTTCTTCTTAAACTTTGTTGATCTCTTCTACCGTCAATTTAGTTGTTTCCTTGGCAAAAATAAATAAATAAACATCGTAGATAAAGGCTGAGGATTTTGCCAAATTATGTTGCCACCATCATTGTGTAATTATATAGGAACAAATCAAAAAACGAATAGAAATTCGTCAGTTTAGTTGCTGTTCTCAAATCCTTGTTTATAGGTACTATGGCCAGCATTGCCGTCGCAACCCCATTTACTAATAAGTGTAAATCATGAAATAGGTAACACGCTGTTTATCACTTCTCTCTGTGCTTGCACTAAGCACTCAACAGTTTTATCTAGCATGGCTTGTAAATTAATTTCAGCACCAGGTTCTGAGATGAAAATGTGCTCGTCAAGAGGATAACAATTCTTCTTCGACTTTTCCAAACAGTGATATGATGTGAATACGTGATGCTCTGCCTTTATAGACCACTTTCTAGTCTGCTTGTAAGAGTGCGTTGTAGAATTGGTATCAATGTAATAGGCCAATGCCTCGTCACTACTTAACTCTCTGGGAGTTTCCAAAGAACTAACATTTGTGTAAACAAAATTGCACTACGTGGACTGTTACTTATTTTGTGGCCCTCGCCCAGTTATTAAGTACATCAATAACGTTGTCTAATAAAAAGCGGGGGTAGAGTAAAACTAGACTTATCATAAACATCATCAGACCTTTCGCCACTGATCGTTGCTTTGATTTGTCCAGCTACAAGCTGCCGGTCATAGGTCTTGTTGAGTGGCAAGACCACCGGTATTCCATACCAGGACTTAAAACATGGTACCGTGGGAGTTAGAAGGCCCCCGGACTTCGGTCCTGGCCTAACTTGCAGAGGTAGGACGTCTTGTGGCAGCGGTGGCTGTAGTTTGGACCTAAATCGCAGGGAGGATGACCCTGATAGGGCTCAATACCCGGAGTGGAGTGGCTATAAGTACTGGGTACTGAGACCCTAAGGTCAGTAAGAGGTTTTAAGTAGGCCTTAACTCATACCAATGGTATTATATTGTAAATTGACAAATAAGCCATGGCAAGGCGTATCTTTGCTCTCATGGATGTATGGGCATCCCGTAAACTTAAGTCTACACTACAGGCGGTCACGCTAAACAACAGACACATCTGTAACTTATATTGTATTTACGTCTTTGATTGTTTTGGCTAAGTTCCTTTTTCCTGTTGAACACATAGCTAATTCTGTAGCTGTCATTAGCTCGCCAACACTACGCGATTGAATGATATCATCAACTCCTCGAAATCTTTGTGATCTACCAGCAGACGTTGGTTCTTGTGATCTAGAAGGCTGTGGGTGGGTAACACACACATGGAATTGAAAGTTTTCACCATCTAACCAACTTTTATTCCGACTTAGAAAGCGCCGCTTTGACTTCCCCGAGGTAGCAATTTTTGAAGAAAAGCTGGCTAACTGCATCTTTATTTCTCTATCAGGTTCCTCATGTGACCACTTTGAAATGAAATTTTTACGATATATAATCAAACAGACGGCTGTTTCTATCGTATTTATTGTGCTTGAAATTGAGTAAGATAATTCTTTAAAAAAAACACGGTTGTACTAAAATGTATATTATAATAAACTACAATATTGTAGCTTCGATATATCTAAAATCTAGCCTGGATACATGCGGATACATGTATTTTTCAGTCTATTATAATTGCAAAACTAAGAAAAAACTATTCACAGTTTTCAATAATTAAAAAAAAAATCATATAATTACAGTAAAAAACAATTACGTTCAGTTAGTTGTGGGCTTTCAATCGTGATTGTTGTGTATTACTGATTTAAAGTTACCAAAAATTTCTAAACGTCGTGTTGGACTTAGAGGATCCTACTCGTATATCCTCAGACAATAAATATAGGAAAACCCTTATTGCGAATATGTCGCGTAGTGAACATTTTTTTGGTCTTCTTGCGAATTGCCCGATACGGAAAATAGAGATGAGGACTGTATGCGGTTTCCCAAAGTGAAGAAGAAAATATATTTCCCCTAGTAAAAATTTTACACAAAAGCGGTGACTTTGTTCATAAATTTTTTAGAGACCTTGAAATCGGTGACTACTCCATTCGAAAAATTTCTATTGGCATTAAAGTTTTTTGTGAATCTATTAATTCGTTCCATATGACTGTCAGTGCTTTGAAATTAAATAAATGCCAGTTTTTCTCCCACGACTTTAAAAATGCAAGATCATTCAAGGTCATTCTATTCGGTCTAGATGAACTAAACGCATACTCCCTTGAAAAAGAAATGTTATCATTTGGTCTCAAATGTCATGATATTAAAATGATAAAAAAAAACACATAAAAATTTCACAGACGTTTTCTGTATTGTTAATTTTGAAAACGATTCAAATCGCTTAGCTGAACTACGCAAAAGCATTAAGTCCATTTTCTGAACTCAAGTGAGGTGGGGGTTTCAAAGACGCATCAAAAACAAATTGACACAATGAAACAACTGTCAAATGTTCGGCCATGGAGAGAAAAATTGCAACGAAAGTTTTCAACTACAACAGATTTGTAGACTTTCCCTCTCTTCCGAAAGTTTCTAGCAAGTCTCATCAGTTGAGAACACTCTATTCTCACAAGAAGAATTTAACTCCTTAACGATGGAAATGGTTTCAAAGCTTGGCCAATGCAAATCGAAAGTGGAACAATTTAATGTAATTGCACAGCTTGAGGTAAGTATTTATGTTCTAAAGCTAATTAATAATCAATATTTGCTAAAGCTATTATGTTGGAAAGCCAGATGCATACAAACAAAAGCGTTGAGTTTTTCAATTTTCTTTGTAATAAAAATGTCGATAAAATAAAAATGTTGGGGCGGTGTTGCCATTGTAATAAAGAAAACAATTCGCCATAACGTACTTCCAATTGTAAATAACACGGTAGTTGAAGCGACTAGAGTAGAAATTATTTTACCAAATTTCTCCAGATTGAAAGTTTTTTCGGTATATTTTCCGATATATTTTCACTCCAAGCTGTAAATTTCAAAAATGATTGTAGAAAGTTGCTCGACAATGATCAACTTTTAAATATATATTAGCAAATTTATCTATGAGACACCCCTTTAATATTATGCACCCTAACAGGCCAACTTATATCGCAAGCTCAAGCAGATTTTCTCCATCTAAAGAGACATATTTTTAACTAATATGGTATGCCTAACTTGTTAACACATCCCCCGTTCCTATTAATGCCCTAAGTTCGGATCACTTACCTGTAACATGTAATATTTTACTTACCCCTGTGTTAAAAAATGTGCAATATTTAGACTATAAGAATGCTAACTAGAATCTGTTTAGATCTTACCTCACTTAAAGTATTCGTAATTGTCCGATAGATCTTAATTATATTCATTGTAGTCAACAAGTAGATTCACTTATTAATAACTTCGAAAATAAAATGACTGAAAGTATTCGTTTAACAGTGCCGTCCAAAAATCCATGTCAAAAAGTGATCGTTCTCCCACCTAATATTTTACAACTAATCAAAATCAGAAATTTATACAGAAAGCGATAGCAAATATATAGATTATCCAACGATCTTAGGAAAATGAATATATTAAATAAACTTATAAAGATACATATTTCAGAATATAGAAACTCTATATGGAATAACAAATTAAGATCTCTTAATCCAAATTCAAAGCCTTTTGGATTATCACTAAAAAATTTTAAAAAGAGAAATATCCAAGTTCCCAATCTCGAGATCTCTGACTCCATTATAACATAAGCTGAGTCCAAAGCGGAACTACTAGCAGATGCATTTATGGAAAATCTTTCTGATGATACTGCAATATACTCCTCCCATGAACTAGGTTCAGCAGAAAATCTCCAAATAGGTTTAAACAAAATATTTAAATACTATAAGCACTGAGAAGTGAAAATAAATGTTTTTAAGAGTCATGCTATTTTCTCTGAAAAATTTAAAAATTAACAGCAATGAAATACCCTGGGTTAACTTAGTTAAGTACCTCGGTGTGTACTTAGACAAAAAGTTAACTTTTGCGTACCATATTAAAAATAAATTGAATGTTGCTATTAAAATGCTTTACCCTATTATAAATCGGAGATCATTACTGAGTAATCTTTCAAGCGTTGATAACATATGCTTCACCTGTTTGGCGGAAATGTGCTAAATCACATATAAAAAGACTGCAAATAGCTCGAAATAAAGTATTAAAAATGATGTTGGATCTTCCATGGGACTTCTCAACAATGATTTTGCATGAAAAGCATCCGAGCATTATGTAGACGCGTTCTGCAATCTGCGACATTAGCCAACCCCATAAGCGGAGCAGCAGCGATGCAGTAAAAATGGGAAACTCGTTACGCATAAGTTCGTATAACGAGGAAAGGGTTAATAAAAGGATAAGAAGAAGAAGAAGATTTTGCATGAAAAGGCAGGTGTCCTTCAAATTGCAAGCAGAATTGAAATTCTCAACGAAAAATTCTATTCAAAAGGTACATATGCTAAAAATCCATTGATTAACATATTAGCACGTCAATGAAAATGTAGTAAATGTAATTGTAGCCTTGTATTAAGCTATACTCTAAAGCTTGTTTGTAATTATTTGTTAATCACTTTTCTCCGTTTATCATTTATTTATATATTTATTAAATCTGTTTAAATTCAATGTCTAGGTATTGATTATTAATTTAAATATATTAAATTATCTATTTATTTACTTATAATATGTACGAGTACCTATATTTATTTATTCATTTGCTTTTCTGTTCATTTATTTATTTACACATTCATTACTTATTTTGTATCAATTAAATTACGTAGGTAAACAAATAAATGTATCTTGTTTCGTAACTTAATTCACTACTTACTGTACATACTTCCTTAATATAAGTTTTATCCTTTAACACACAACATGTAATTCTATCCCTGTTTTCTTTATAGTTTTTCCTTCAAACTAAATTTAAATGCAATTAGCTAAAATTTATCTTTCTCAGTAGTAAGATAAATTTGTACCATCATATCTCTCTGCAAGCTGTGCTAAAAACAAAAAGAAATATGTATATTTTCCTATGAAGCAATAGGAAAGCGCCGACAAACCTCTTTGCTTGCAGTGGACATCTGATGTAGTCAGAGAGAAAAGGAATTTAAAGCTAGTGACTGTTAAAATTTCGCCACAGCATAAATTGATTGATGCAAAACGATACGTCCTGCAAAGAGTTCGAACAGTTCGGAAGTTGGGATTACCAAAGCAATCTTTTGATGTCGATGTGGAAGTTCGAAGACTTCGAGATGCCAAACAGTTATCCAAGCAGATCCAAATTTTCGTGATTCGTTAAATGGTCAAATTGAGAACCTTTTGCAAAAAAGCTATGCAAGGAGGTTGGAAACAAGCCTGGAAAGATTCGGTTAGTTTGGGATGGAGCTGCGAATACACATGGAGTTTCTTTAAACTCTATGCTCTTAAAGGGACCCGATCAGCTTGTTGCTTTGCCTAATGTACTGTATTCTTTCCGAACGCGTCGAGTCGCAATAAGTGGAGACATTAGTGAGATGTTCCTCCAAATCCGAGTTCGGAAGGAGGATCAACGCGCACAGCTTGTGAAGGTTCCAAGGACTAGATATTCTAGTAATAGATGTATTAACCTTTGGTGCATCTTGTTCGGTAAACGTAACACAATACGTAAAAAATATAAACGCAAACTAGTGTAGGCAGCAGTATCAAAGGGCGGTGCTTGCTATTTGGATGATTTTTTGGATAGTGTCGACAAGAGGCAATCCAGCTGGAGAAGGAAATTTATTACATTCATTCACAAGGAGGTTTTAACATCAAAGGTTGGATGTCTAAATCGAACGTTGTCATGAAAGCTTTAGAAGCGTTATCTGGAGGTGAGAAGCAAATTGAAGTCGTGGGCAAAGCAAAAACAGCAGCAACAGCAAAAGTTCTTGGTATTTGGTGGAAGACAAAAGCGGATATGTTTACATTTTCAATTCGTTCTGCCAAGTTAAATGAATATATCTTCAGAGCTACAAAGCCGCCTACTAACGTGAGCTTTTAAGGGTTATTACTCGTATGTCAGTCTTTGACCCTTTGAGCTTCTTAGCAAACTATTTTGTGAATTTGAAGGTGCTTCTTCAAGTGTGGAGATCAGCCACCGATTGGGACGAGATTATTCCGGAGCGCTTATGTGGGCAATGGGATGACTGGTTGTGCAGACTCTCTATGGTAGAGAATGCTAGAGTGCTAGAATCTATGGCAGCAGTGGCGTAATTTAGGATTTGTGTTGGTGGTTCTGTGGAATGTGCTTTTAAATGAGCTAAGACCAAAGTAGCTCCTCGAATACCCATATCGATTCCTCGAATGGAGTAACAAGCAGCACCAATGGGAGTAAGGTTGGCCAAGCCCATAGTAAGGTGCCATTCGTTGCAGACCACAGACAGAATCTTTTGGTCAGACTCACGAATAGTTCTTTCATGCTTGACAGCTGGTCCAAAGAGATGTAATTCGTTTGTGATGTTTCGGATTGGAGAGGTGTTGTATAAATCGAAGATCGCGGAGTGGAGGTGGATTCCAAGTCGCGAAAACCGTTGCAGATGACACAATAAGATGAAAAAGAATGCCAATATTTGACAACGATGAAAGATGGTACAGAGGACCCTCATTTTTATTTAAACCTGAAGACTTATGTCTTGGCATACTACCAAAATCGGTCATGGAGGAAAGAGACGACCTGACACCTAGGTTTTTACTTCAGCATAAATTATTCAGCAATCATTTAATTGATGTGGGAAGAGACGAGACCCTACAGCTGGGGTTCTACGTTTCATCGATAACCTGAAGAAAGTCCTAGCAAAAGAAATTGTCTTCAAGTTTGGTATGTCACATGAGGAACTAGTGAGGGTATAGTTGTTGTAAGTAAGTTTGGTTCAGCATGAAGTACATATATGGAGTCGAGTTAATGGTGGAAAACTGCGTAATGTAAATACTCTTTATAAGTTTTTCCGTAAATGATGATAAAGGGCTGCTAATATTGTCAACGTGAGCTGTATGGAGTCTTTTGCAAAGCGTACTTTGCTATTACCAGGACGTCATCAGGTAACATCTTCGTTAATTAGTCATCATCATAACATGTACCACTATAGCTGTCGCGAGACCGTCGTAAACTAGATCAAATAAATATTTTGGATATCTCGACTTCGTGGCACATAAACGCATAAGATGTCGTTTAAATAGGGATAAGAAATGGGACAGCTATCAGCTTCGAGGCTCTCTGCTTAGTCAAGGCCATTTCCATATGTTAGTGTAGACTAGTTTGGACCTATAGCTCTTAAGGTGGGAAAGAGTTAAGAGAAGAGATCAGGTATTCTTTTCACCTGCCTTACCATCAGAGGTATTCATCTTGAAGTTGCACATAGTCTTTCGACGGGTGCCTGCATAATGTGTATCCGGGGGAATCCAAAAGCATTCTACTTCCATAATGGGAATAATTCGCGGAAAGAGAATTGGCTGAAGCTTTCAAAAAGTTGAACGCAACGGATATCCAGAATATGTTTTCCAGCACGGGAACGAAATTGGTTTTCAATCTTTCGGCGGTAATACACATGGGAGGAAGTTGGGAACGGTTGATTGGCTCAGTCAAGGAGATTCTTCCAAAAGCTTTGCGTAATCAAATGCTGCAAGACGATTCACTTCTTTCGATGTTCATAGAGATCAACTCGTGACCTTTGACATTCGTATCCCTGGACAACGATGATGCTGAAGCGTTGACTCTGTACCACTTTCTGATAGAGACTTACCGATTAGCAATGATATTACCTACTACCAGAAGTAAAGCAAAGGCACACGTCTGATCTATTTGATAGTACTATGGAGAAGAAATGTTTTATTAGGCAAAGTATTAATAATGACAATGAGATACAAAAATATAATAGAGCTCAGAGTGGGTATGTTAAATTCACAGCCGAAGGCCTTCTATGCTCTTGTTATCTAGCTAACTTCTAATTTCAATTATAAGTTATATGTACTTCTAAATAATAATAACAATAATAAGAAAAAACTGGAGGAGATGTCAACAACTTGCCAAACTTTTTTTTTTTGAGACGAGGGGTACGCAATTACTTACCAACTATAACGAGGAGAGCTAAGTGATTCGAGAGTGTCAAGTCGATAAAGGAAAGTGACGTAGTCATTATAGCTGACGAACAAGTTAGACGTGCATCGGTTAAAACAGCTACAGGTGTGTATGAGCGACCTTCAGTAAAACTAGCGGTTCTGGATGTCAGTGGTCAGAAATAAGGTAAGACAACTTTGAAGAAACAGTGGCTTCAACGGGGGGGGAGAATATCAATGACAGTAAGCGACAACAATTAAAAATAATTTCCTTACTAGTTTCTTCAATGAAGTTTGGCATCACCGTTTATTTTTTCGTTGCTTCATTCTTCTTTAAACTGTTATTTAGTTTTGAATTGGTGCAGGAACAAGACATTTTTCTTCGAAGCAATTTTAGGTTTGAAATACTTCTATATTTGCTTTACTTAATTTTAATAAAACAATTTTAGACTAAAGGAACGTCGTTTTTTCACCAATTCTTAACAGGCCCAGTAAGTTAGTATAAGATGATTTTAAGTTAATTAAACTATTTTTTTGTCTAGCTTTTAAAAATTGATGAGTTGTCGAAATAAAAATGCATTTAAAATGGAATGAACATGACACAACGCCAGATGATGTTTGCCAACCTTAATACACAACACAATGCCATTCGTTCGTAGGCCGCCGTTGTAAACGGACTTGATTCTGTTTTCTCTTGTGCGCAGTAAAAGTACTCGTACGATTTATATACTCGTACTTAGTATAAGTAAAGCCGAATTGGCCTAGTGGTAGTAGCACCTGATTAGCAAAAGTAGTGTTGCGGGTTCAATCCCAGCAGGCAGATAGTGACTTTTTTTTAAAAAAAAAAAATCCCTTTATCGTGTTTTTAACATTAACAAAAATATAAGCAACGGGACGTTCATCAGGCGACGGATGATAAAGAGCAGTCCACTCTCCCCATAGCGGGACAATCGGATGGGCTGGTCAAGCTACAAGCAGACGAAGAGGCAAAAACAATTATGGAGATGACAGTAAAACGGAGAAGGAAAAATAAACCAACTCCAAATGTAGTCAACCGCCTGTCTCTATCAGCTCCAATTGAAAAGTTGCAAGGTGGAGCAAGGGAGGGAGCTTCTACGTCAGCAGCAGCAGTCAACACGTCGTGACGAAGTAGATTGCGACAAATACCCATATGTCTCCGACGGTGGAGAAGGGCGTTATACGGGAGATACGAATAACTTTGCGTATCTCGCAGCCTCACAGAGGAACGAAGAAGAGGATGTTGAAGCTCTTAAAAGCAGCATAGTTGAGCTACAGAAAAGAGTGCTGGCGATTAAGGCTAAGCAAAGTGCGAGAAGAGAAAAGGAGAGGCAAGATCTCCAGTTCGGCCTACTCCAACAACAAGCACAGCAGCCACAAGAGAACCAACAACAACAGTTGAAGCAAACTCAGCAACAACAGTCTAAATAAAAACAACAAAAGCAGCAACAGTCAGAAATGCAACAGCAGCAAAAAAAAGCAACAACAACAAGTACAACCACAAAACCAGCAGCAGAAAAAACAACAACAAACACAACAACAGCTACAGCAAAAATCAAGCAAAATAAGAGTGCCACCAATCAACACTTATAAAATGGATTGATTGATGTAAGTCAGCCATAGGCAATAATTTTTTTATTAAGAGTTTAAGTATAGACAAACATGCGATTCACTGTAATACAGTGGAACGCTATAACAAAATAAAAGCTTTGCTAAAGGATACAACGACGGAGTTCTTCTCCTTCACCCCTAAATGTGATAAGCTCCAAACGATGCTGCTGAGGGGTCTAGAACCGTCGGCTGATCCGGAGGAGCTCCTCGCACTGTTGAAAGAGAAAGAGTGCGACGAGCTCAAATTCGTAGGGGTTAAGCCGTTCGTCACAGCTAGAGCCAAAAGGGAGAAACGGAAACTACCGCTCTTCCTTGTTCAGCTCACTCCCAATAGTAAACTTGATAGTTTAAGGAGCATTAAATTCCTAAACTATCAGTCTGTAAAATGGGAAAAAGTAAAAAGGAGCGATAGCATTTTGCAATTCGTTCGCTGTCAAAGGTTCGGGCACGCCGCGTCGAACTGCGAGATGCAGCCTCGATGTGTGAAGTGTGGAAAGGACCACAAATCAGAGGAATGCTCTCTGGGTAGAGATGGTACGACAGAAAGAAGTCAGCTCTCGTGTGCTTTATGCAAGAACGCGAGACACACCGCAAACTATCGGGGTTGTCCTAAGTTTCAATACATAAAGACAATAAATTTAGCCGGGCAGCAAAAAGTGGAGGTTAAACGTCCACCCGTACATACTAAAACACCAGCCGTCACTCCTAAAATTACCTACGCCCAAATGGCGGCAGGTAGAGGTAGTACGGCACAACAAGCGAAGGTTGTTTCTCAGGCCCCTGCGCCTAGAGCACCTGAATCAACTTCTGATATGCTAGCTATCTTGCTCTCTATTCAGGGGCAGATCGCTCAGCTTCAACGTCAGATAACGGAACAGACCACGCGTGTAGACCAAATCTACGCGTTGCTGCCGGCCCTAACGCACCTCCAGTCGTAATGTGTACGAACATGGCGGAGCGAACCCTAAAGGTCCTTGCTTTGAATGTAAATTCTTTGATAAGGATCGAACGAAGAGCCGCACTGTTTAAGTTGCTCAAAGACCAAGTCCCTGATGTGCTTTTGGTTAGCGAAACTAAGCTAACCAAAAAACACAAAATGAATCACAAAAGATATAAAATATTAAGAAGAAACCGACCCAACTCTACGCAAGGAGGTGGTGTTGCAATCTTCATTAGAAAAAGTTTGCGATTTAAAAGAGTGTACAGCCGTGTAGTGCGTAGGTTCCAGCTGCTTGAGGCATGCATTGTGTACATCCCGCTCCGTAGTGGAAAACGATTGTACATGGTCTCCGTCTATGCACCTGAAGCTACTCAATCCAGTTTATTTATCTCAGAACTCGAGACACTTTTTCGATTCCTCAGGCTGGAATCCGAGGAGAATTACTTCATAATCGGTGGAGATTTCAACGCCAAACATAGAGATTGGGGAAATAATACTCCAAACACTAGAGGGAACCTGCTACTTAATTGGTGGGGTCAGCACGCTGTAATGTACCGACTCGGTCTTAAGGCGACGGATGGTCCGTCGTTTCCCAGGCACGGCTCCTATCTGGATCTGCTGCTATTCGACACGACTCAACATACTATAAACTGTCTACGCACGTTCGTATATGACAGTGACCATTGCGGTCTTAGTACCGAAATAACTGTTCCAAATGAAATTGCGGAATTGGAAGAGTTTGTTCAAAGGTATTCTTTCAACTACAGTAGGGTACATTGGACTCACTTCTCAAGAACATTGACGAGAGCACTCTCCTCGAACTCGCTACACCCGCCGTCCAATAGGAATTTGTCAAATGAGGAGATTGACAATTACCTTAAACAAATGGACGCGACCATAAAACGAACAATGGACAGTACGATACCTCGGTATCAACATTCCGAAAACGAAGACACATAACGCAATGCAACTATTAACGCACTGCACGAACACAAAAGCAGACTACTATCTAGACTAAAAAACTTGTATACTGAAGTCGTTGATCAAAACCCTCCAAACATTAATAAAAGAAAATTACAGGGCGTCTGTAAGTTTGTATTGGAACAATAAAATTCGAGCTGTAAATACTAGCAACCCGAATATGTTTCCGCAAATAAATAAAATATTTCGGAGGAAAGATCAAAACGATCTTCCATGTCTAAAGATCCCTCGAACAACAGACAATGAACAAATACTGATAACTGCAGGCGTAGATCCAGGAGAAGTGGTAGACGACGACGACAACTTCTTCCTGGTCGAAGACCCGCAGGAGAAGGTTGAGACCATAGGATCGATTTTCCAGGAAGTATACAAGGCAAATGTTGTCATTGGTTGTAACCACGACCTGGAAAATCAGGTTCTTTTGTACAATTCCTACCTTCGAAATGATATAGAGCACTGGCGATTCGAGAGCTCAGGTTTCACTGAGTTCAATGACGAAAATATGGCCATCGCCGACCAAAGGGATTTTCCCCCGTTCATTTCGAAGGAAGAGCTCCAAACCATCTTCGTATCACTAAGAAGTAAGAAATCAGTGGGAACCGATGGAATACCGAACATTGTGCTTCGACATCTCCCACCAGAAGTGGTGGACATTTATACCATCCTGTTTAATAATGCTTTGAATAATGCTTATTATCCAATGTATTGGAAAACAGCGATGGTGCATCCCATTCCCAAAAGGGATAAAGACATGTCCAATCCGGCGAATCTTCGGTCGATAAGTCTCCTTCCGAATATCAGCAAAGTTTTCGAAAAAGTGATCAATAGAGTCCTGACTAAGTGGGTTGAGGACAAAAATATAGTTCCAGATAATCAGTTCGGTTTTAAGGCGGGACATGATATATCACATGCCGCGTCTAAACTGGTATCCGATATCCAGTGGAACAATAGCAAGAAACAGTGCACAGGCGCCTGATTGACTTGGAGAAGGCTTTTGACACCGTATGGCTAGAAGGCCTTTTTTTCAAGTTGAACAGGCTGGGCATATGTAAACCACTGCTGTATATTCTCTTTGATATGCTCTCCGGTAGAAAGTTCATCGTGAAAAATGGCGATGCGACTTCTGCTAGAACGTTTAACATTAAAAATGGTCTGCAACAAGGTGCGGTTAATTCACCGATCCTTTTTATCATTTACACAAGCGATCTTGTGAGTTCACTTCACCATGCCATAGCGTACGCAGACGACTTAATCGCGTACAGATCAGGTCCAAAGATTGAGGTTATAAACATTATTTTGCAACGTGACTTCGATAAAATCAAACAATATTGCGACGACTGGAAGTTGAGATGTTGCTCGGCAGCACCAACAATTTTGGTGGCTTGCAGAAGAAGGGGAAGCTCAATCGTCGAATTCCTCTAGTGCAGGGTATCTCCATTAGGGAGCAGAGTTGGTCAGCCTAATTTTTTTAGCCGTGCCCGGCTTACATAGGTGTAGGTAGGATTAAGGTAGTTTTAAGGGTATAAAAACTGAAAAAAAAATAAAAAATAAACAAAAAAAAACAACAGAGATGGGTAACCTTTTCTAAAAAAAAAAAAGTGGTAATCCAAGCCAAGTTAGCTTAAGTAGGTTAAGTAGACTTAGGATTTGTTTAAGTAGTCTGTAAGTTTTTGTTTATAAGTTTTATAATAATAAATAAAAACTGTCCATCTACCCATGTCCATTTTCTTAGTTCTAGTTTAAGCGAATTAAAATAAATAATCATACACTCTAAGGAACGTCGAAAGACACTAGTTTAAGAATTATGTTTAACTTAAAGTGTCCGCATGGGGCCAGTAAGTTAGATTAAGATAATTTTAAGTTAATTAAGCTAATTTGTAAGCGTATTTTTGTATAACAAGTAAGAATTAATGAATTAATAAAATAAAAATGCATTTTAAAATTAAATTTAAGATTTGGGGGGATTGGGTACTGACCAATAGCGTGTTTAGTTGTCTTGTTCAGTTACGTTGTGGGCTATTCTGCCCTCCTGGCTTTTCCCTACACATTCTTCTTACGAGTATTAAACTAATATTGGTCCCGAAACTTCTTCATGCTGACTATAATCGATCGTGTCTGCATCATCAGCACTGTGCTTCGGCATCAACTCTATCAATACCATCAATATCTACTTCAAGCTGTTGTACAGGATCATGTTCAGTTTCAGATCTGATACAGTTGGCTAATAACTCTTCTAGAGGCTCGTTTGTCAAAAGATTACCGGTAATAATTCTGGAATCCAGGAAATGGTCTCAAAGAAATTTATTTAAATTAAATCACGTTATACATATACGTTCCTATCTTTGTTCTCAGAATTTACAAAGAAAAGTTTGTTTTCACTTATTTGCATTTTAATCCATAGTCCCTGGTTACTTTTTCTCAAATCGGAAACGATAGCGAAAACATAATGTTCCATTGATTGAAGACTTTTTATTATAGTATTTTACGAGTACATAACCTTTTTTTATTCAGGATCATAGTTGTAGTTAAAAGGTTATTTCAAATTTTCAAATGTTCATCTTGCTATTCTAGTTTGGACGTAGTTGGCGGGAGCCAAAAGATTATCAGTGCTCTTATCGTATTCAAATGTCTTCTGCATCTTCATTTCATCCGCCATAAGAACATAAGCAACAAACACAGCGCGTTTTGGGCCCTAGAATAAACAGCTTGGGCTTGGGAGATATCATTGACATCCCATTTAATTCGTTTTTTGTTGTTTTGTATGTAAAAAAAAGACGAATGTTACGAAGCAGCAACAAGCCTCGAATACAGACAGATCTACTCTTGAAAACCTCTGCAAACGAATCAAGGGAAACGAACTTCGGATATTCCCGTGGAATGTTAGGTCCCTTAATAGGTTATGTACAGTTGAACAACTACAACTAAAAAGTAGACATTACTTCAGATATTCAACAAATGTGAATAGATGGCCTGGAACTAGACAGTATTTAGAACGTTTCGAGGAGCAAACATAGACTCGGACTACTACCTTATTGTCGCTAGCTTCGGTTGCTGATATCCCGAACATCGCAAACACAAACTAATAGTGTGAGGAAGTTTGACGACGATCGTCAACAATTGTAAGGGTTCACCAAATCCTATTTCAACCGAATAAACCTTAATCTGCAGCAGCACGTATTGTAGACCAGTGGCTAGACTGGGAATAAGCCATCGAAGATGTCGTCTGTAAAGACCAACAAGGGAACATCGTAGTAGAGTCCTAGTCGATGCTGAGGAAGTGGAAGAGCATTTGTGAAGATTGTATACCGCTATCAGACAGAATAAATCCGTTTGCTCGATCTGGATAAAGTAAAGATAGAAATATCTAATAGAATACGGCCTGACTGCCCAGCTCTTGGTAAGAAGCATATACGAACTCATCTGTAAAATATCGTCAGACAAAAGTACGCCTGATGAATGAAACCATTGTTTGTCTGATGCTCAAAAAAGGAGTCCCTATTCACTTATTCACTGCGCGCTGCACTATGATAGTCAGTTTAAATCTCAACGAGACGATTGATTTCAAAAAAGGATTTAGACGAGGCAATGAGCCGTCATTCGATTTCTTCAACATCTTTCTTAAAAGAATATTCGATTACGCACATATGTCGATGATGTTGACATAATCGGAAGAAAGCAGCGTGGTGTCAGTCTCACTTTTGCAAGTATTAATCAGACTCCAACGACGGAGGAGGGCATACAAACTTAGACTATATTTTATTTGTAACGAGAGCTACATTTTGTTCCAATGATGCAACTTTGTCTGCGTCTCCAGCTAGCTCGATCTTTTGTTAGCTGCCTCCAGTTTCGAACGCTAAGTTGACTGAGGTCCCCTTCCAATTGAGTGCGCCACCTGAATCTCGGTTTTCGGATTCGAAGACATTTCGGACCGGAGCATTGGTGTTCATCCGCTCTAAATGACCCAGCCATCTTAGTCGTTGGATCTCACTCATCTGGCTGGTCGATGTCGCTGTACAGTCCATACAGTTCGCCATTGTATCTCCTCCTACACCCACCGTCAATGCAGACGGGACCGAAAATCACTCGAAGAATTTTCCTCTCGATGCAGCCAAGAGCACTCTCATTCATTTTTGATAATGTCCATGCCTCTGGGTTATAGAGCAGGACTGGGATTATTATAGGGTAACTTTAATTGTTCAAGAGAGGGCTTTACTAGTCAATTATCTTCTTAGCCCAAAGAAGCAGCGATTGGCAAGAGTTATTCTACGTTTGATCTCAGCGCTGCTGTCGTTGTCTAAATTCATAGTGGAGCCTAGGCAGACAAAGTCCTTAACTATTTATTGCCCGCCAACCCCATTTTTGCCACTTCCGCCTCAATACTTGCAAAGGCGCCACTCACATCACTTAAACATTAAAGGTCTCGATTAGATGTTTACCTTGATGAAGCAGCATGCATTCTTTATCGTCAATTTGCACAGACAGACGAGTTTGGCTGGGATGCCAGAGCTACACATTGCTCTGTTTAGCTCGTCTCTATAGATACTGTCATAAGCGTCCTTATGATCGATGAATATGTGGTGTGTATCTATCACACACGATACGGCAGATAAGATCTCGTCAGCGATGTAAAGAAAACTGCTTAAGCAGAATGCAGAAATATAGTAAGTCTCCTTCCGTAGTAAGGAAGTTAATTGGCGCGTTTCTTGGATTAGAGTGTGGTTTCAATAATACTGGATCTGACTCTATTTTAAAGCTTTGCTCCACAGAAATATAGATTAGTTGACCATAAACTGGATCAAAGCGATGCTAGAAAGCCGAAAAATTACTACTTCACCAGGACCGAATTCGGCATCTGAAAAAGCCGTGAAGGACTTTCCACAGGAAGGTGTAATTTCGCCCCTCCTGTGGTCTTTGCTCATAGACAACCTGCTAAATAAATTACGCAACCTATGCTACAACACTATTGATTATCTTATTACGATTATGATTACCCAATCATTATAATTATAGACAGAGAAGCAAACGAAGCCGCTGCACGTATGCAAAATTCGCTTAAGACAATCCTAGCCTAGTGCACCACAGACAAACAATAAATCCAAATAACGCTGTCTATGATCCCTTCACTACAAGAAACTTATACCTTGGTTTCGTTGCACTTAACTACACATCGTTGAGTACTCTGGCGAGCTCATATCCGTGGTAAAAATCTAAATAGGAACTCTCACTTAAACAATAAAGTTGCTTTAATTACTAAATCCACGCAAAAGACCGCCATTTCAAAGCTCAAAGAGTGCAGCGTCTTGCATGTCTGAACATTTTTGGAGCCTTTCATACTTGACTGACGGCTGTTGTAGAAGCTAACGCCTCTACACTTATTTATCAACAAAGTGGCTATACATAGTTCAGGCCCTTATTGCGGTTGTCAATCGTTGATTGACAATCGACTATTGTCAATTGACAGCTGTTTTTATTCGATCGAAATTTCCTGATCCTTGGTCTGTGGCTTGAAGAAAAATAAATTGAATTGTGAGAATTTTTATAAAAAAAAAACCTGAAGAATAATAGAGTTTCTTACTGTTGGCTTGAGCATAGTTTTTATTTCCGTTAAGAGATTTTGAATGCTAATATTTCACAAAATTGCAGAAGTTAAATTGTAGTTATGTATGTATTGTATTTGATTTTTCGAACGAAATACTTACACCCTTTCCTTCAATTTTAAAGGGTTTGAGGTATCTCTTATCCGTTTTCTTTATCTGGCTATTTCAAGATTAAAATTATTCTAATTTTCTTCGTCTGAATCACTTAAACACAATTCGATGGAGTTCGTTTTATTAAGTTATTTCAAAAATATTGCAGCAATGAAAAAATAGCAAACAACTGTCAAAACAAATTGTGTTCACAATAGTCACTTTTTTGGTTTTTATTCACAATTATGCAATCCTTTGTCGACTGACTTACACAATACGAAAGATGAAATAAATCGATATAAACTACATTTGTCGAGTCGATTAACAATCGACAACCGCAATCGGGGCCTCAGTGACTTTATTTGGTACAAACCAAAAGACGAGATCTTTGCGACCACCCGGACCTTAAATCTTACCCTCTGAAATATCAGAACTTAACTTGATATACGCGGTAACAGACCGCCTTCAAAACAAATTGTGCTTCTAGAAAGAAAATTTACGGAGATTCGCAGCAAAGAAGCATGGGTCAGCAACAACCCACAAAACAGCCAAAATGGCGTAAAGTGGTATACGGATGGTCCTAAAATGGAAACGGGAGTGGAAGCTGGAATACACGGACCAAATACAAGCATATAAATTGCTATGGAAAAGAGTCCCAGTGTATACCAAGCTGAGCCACATGCCATTGAAAAATGTGCTATCTAATCTTCAACTCCGGTATCAATGACGCAAATATCCATATATTCACGGATATTCCAGTAGCTATGCACATGAACTGATTCAGAACCCTCTGAAAACTTATCTTAAGAGAGAAGACCAAATTATGGTGCGATTTTGGACATGAGGGCATTGATGGTTTCCCAGAAAGGGTTCAGAGACTTCACATCGGGGGGATACTCCAGTTCTGAAACAGGCCTAACGAGCCATCCTGCCCTTCAACAAAAATGCCAAAAGATGTTAAAATTCAATAACCCATCTTGAGTCACAATATTAAATGAAGTTAGTTCTGTTTTGACTGCCAATGTATTTAGTTTTTAATTTTGTGAGCAGTGTAATGTCAGTGGCGCTTTCGGGAGTATTGACGTGGAGGCGGCGAAATTGGGTCAAGCGGTCAACGAGGGCAGGACGAAGTATATCCTGTCAAGCAGGGTCACCCAACACTGACATCTCGGTCATAACGGCTATATCGGTGGATACAACTTTGAGTTAGTTAAGGATTTTGTAAATATAGGCTCCGCTTTCAATTCAGGTAACGAAAACAGCGCTGAGACCAAACGAAGAATAACTGTTACTAATCACTGCTTTTTTTTGCGCTTCAAAGGCAACTGACTTTAAAAGATCTTTATAGTTTCTGTACAATCAGCAAGTCTGATCGCTTGGTGAAAAAATGTTACTTAAAGTTGTAAGGGAAATTCACATCCAAGGAAACAAGCTACGGAAATTGTGGGTTCTTTGAGACTTTTCCGGTAATGAAAGAACGATGCTAACTTGGTTTAAGGTTTCTACCCGTAAGATACGACCTTATACTGCGGTAGCGGAAATAAAAACGAGAGTATGTCAACGAATTGTGCGTACAGGAGTTCTAACACTTAGCTTTTATTAATATTTATAGAATACAATTGGTATAAAAATTAACGAAAGTTAATTATCAAAAATATGGCGGATCGTAGGCCGCAAATTAAAAATATGATCGAAATTGAATACAAAATTTCAAATTTAATAATTCAAATTAGATTACAATGTAAAAATAAATGATAATGATGAAGTGCTCCAACAGTTTCAGTTTTGCTGTATGGCGCAGAGATATGAACTTTGTCAGAAATAGATCAGGGTGTTCTAAGTTGCTGTGAGGAAAAAGTTCTTCGGACGGTTTTCGGTCCCGCCTGGATAGGCGATGTGTAGAGGAGGAGATACAATGACGAACTGTACGGGCTGTATAGCAATATAGACTTAGTCAGAAGAGTTACGGCCCAACGACTGAGATTCATGTAAGGCAGATGGACACAAACGCTCCGGTTCGAAAAGAGGACTTCAATAAACTTATCGTGCGAAGCTGCAGGCAGCTAGCCAAAGGTCGAACGGGCTGGAGACGCTTGTTAACAACAATAAATAACATGTACACATTTAAATAATTGATTAAAGAAATAAATTTTGATAAGCTTTTAGTCTTTGAGACCTAGTCCTTGAGTGTCGTTAGAATGTTTTACATTTGGCAGCACTTTTATGAAAATGTCTGCTAATAACATATATTCTTCATTGGAATCTAATTCAGTTCAATACTTCTGCTATGAATTTTTTTCTGTGTATTTAGAACTATAAATGAACTAACATAGATGGCAAACTCTACTACTACAGTTGCAAGCCTGGACGTTTTCACAAATGCACTGTAAGTGAATCACCAATACTAATCCAAGCCTGATACCTGTCAAAATAACTAAAATGACAGCAAAGTTCACGCAACGTCCACTAGGTATAAATAAAAAAAAGCAAACATAAAAGAAAAAGTATTTTAACCTGGTCAATATTTATTTCAAGGTGGTGAAAAAGAAAATATAGAAGAACATATAAAAAAATACTTTTGTTTTGCTTTAAGTGTACCAAAAAATGATGGTTTCAGACCTAAATTAGTAAGAGACCTTGAAATCATAATTTAAAAGATTTATTTCAAGATGTAAATGAATTGCAAATCAGCTTATCAGAAAACTTAAACTGGTATTGTAAGTCAATTGTTGAAGCTTTAAGTATATTTAGGAGCTCTTGAAAATTGTTTGTTGTTGTTTAACACGCATTAAGTAAACATTGTAATTTTATTAAGTAATACGATCCAATAAATTATAATTTTTATCGTTTAATTTAAAAATTTCAGGAATGTTATTTATTTTTATTTACTATAAATAATAAAAAGGGTGGTGTTTTTCTTGTTAGTTTTCATCACCCGAAATAGCAAACGTGTACCAGTATTGTTGAACTATTAAGATTTTTTGACCATTTCGCAAAATTTTACCATTATAGCGTGGTATTTGTGGCAAATACAGCGTTCAATTTACACAGATTTAGTTTTTCTCTTTCTTTCTTATTGCAATGAATTAAAAAACTGAGTAACGAATTGGGAATTTGGTAAAAAATGAATGGCACAAAATTGTTAAAAAAGTATTTACTAACGAGTCCCTTAACAAAAAAATACCAATCAGATTTGAAAAGCATTGTTTTGCAAAATCTATGTCCTTTTGTCCAATAGCAATGGATCTTGGAATAATAGTGGGTTTTTTTAGTTGTTTCTTTGAAAATAAATAAGTACTAATAAAGCACTTTAATTTTTTCTTACTCTTTGTAGTAATTTCATCGCTCGAGTTCTGACTCCCCGACAAATCATTCAATAACCGCGCATTTTATTTGGAATCAGAGCATGAAAAATGGTAGCTTTTAATTGTTTACTTCAAAATCGGGAACTTTTTAGGTTAGGTATTATTTTAAAATTCAATTTATTGGAAGTAGATTTTTTTGTTTCAATTTAGATATTCATGTAAGAAAACTGCCATATAGCATTTTTATTTTTCTATTTTAGGTTAAATGTGTCCAGTTACACGTATGTATATATTTACAACACTTTTGAAGAATTAGTTTATTCTTTATAATACATAGAAATAATAGAAATAATAGTTAGATAGATAGTTTGCTTATTGTTTTGTTTGCTGCTTGCTACTTAACCAATATTTTAAAATCAATTTCACAAAAGGTTTGCACAATTAAAAATATTTAAAGTGATCATTAATTCTTTTCATGTATTCATAAGAAATTAAAACAATAATCAAATTTTATGTATTTTTAATCTTTACATATTTCGGATTTTCAAAGCTTATAAATTAATATTTTTCGGAACATACCCTGCTGATAAAATATTTATGGTGAAACAAAAATTTTGCCCACACCGGGACCGGGGTGAAATGATGAAATGTCAATATTGTACTGAAAAAGGAGCAAATCTGTATGTGAAAAAAATTATTTCCTTTGTATTTAATAAATAAATAAGTTTTTATTTTATAGATCGACTAATATGGCAAGCTGGAAGAAATGCAGTTAAGGATGCATGTGCATTTGTACCGCCCAGGATGCAAGGAATCCAGGTAAGTTTGCATTATGCATGGGAAAAAAAAATTGTTTGCACAATATTTAATATATTACCGGTGTGGACATACTTGCGTGGTATGTGTATATATTTGCATTTATTAATTATTTGTTTCTCATTGACAGAAGCTAGATGATCAACACAATTATTTCCATTTTTTTTTGCCGAAAACCTGAGCCTCAAATATAAATTTAGTGGTTCGTGAAAAAAAATTACAACAGTATATGTTATTTTTACTTGTGTACTTTGTTTAAAAGAAGTTAATGTTAACATAATGTTAACTTTTGTTATTTGAGTGTATCTGTAAAGTGAAAATGTAGAATGGGTGCAATATGCCTCCTGGGGAAACCGAACACTCAACCAAAATAAATCGGTTAACGAACCACTATGCATACCTCAAGGGTGGTTTTGAAATGCATTACCTATCAAAAGTAATAAATGGACCCAATTTTTTTAAAAGTATAAATATATTTTTTTTATCAAATAAAACAAAACAAAATATACATACTACGTTTCCAAACCGTAAAATACCAACTTTTCTGTTGTCCACCCTTTTGCCAGGATCGAATGGCGGGACTGCAAATGTTGAATCGCTAAGAAAAAAGGCATTAAATTCACAGCTAAACTGAAACAATTTCATTTGTTAAGGCGGATTCGCCAAGATGTTCGAACTGCAAATGTTGAATCTGCGAAAAAAAGCATTAAATTCACGGCTAACTTGAAACAATTTCATTTTACTCACATGTCTTTAGTTATTTAGGGTTGTTTCCACTCTTCCAAAGCATTTGCCAAGATGTTGAATAGTACGAATAGTAAACAAACTATTCCAACTACTTTTGACACATACACAAAAACCAATCCGTTGGTGGCAGCAGTATTTTGTAGAATATTGCTTCTTCTTGTTGTAGATGTCTTCAGATTCCTTTTTTTGTTGTCCTGGAAAATATAAGAAAGCAATTTATTGTCCAACATTAAAATTTGTTTGAAACGTACACGAAATTAATGTTGAAAACATTAGAAATATCAAAACAATAATTCACCTCGCCATTTTCTTATGGATGACGTAATCTTAAATTTTGACGTTCACACTCATTCACGGGCAGGTTTCGCATGGATAGGGGCCCTCAATAGAAACCGGTCTTTGGAACGCCGATATCTGGAGAGTTTGACATCTATGTTAGTTCATTTATGTTTAGAACCATGTGTTGTTTGTTGGAGGTTGGATTGTTGATTTGTTGTTACAGACCCTAGTCATCTCTGGAGCAATCGGGAAACTGTTCCTTCTGAAGACGTTTTAACCAACCAAGTCCATAAATTCAGACTCGGTGGTGGAGAGTGCAACAGTGCTTTGACACGATTACCAAGAACTGCAGCGCCTTGCTCTGTGGAAGCGTACCCTGTAGTCAACTTTCGTTGGTCGATATCGCCTGTCCAGTCCGCATCACAAAAGCCACGGAAGTTTGAAAATTTCTTGGTATAGATGATTTTTTTATCATCAGTTCTTTTAGGATATCTTAGGACTCGTTTGACTGCCGTCCAATTGGCTTTTACAGGATTAGTACTATACCTGATAAGTAAATTTACAGCATAGCGTATATCCGGTCTAGTTGTTTGTGCTGCGAAAAGAAAATTCCCGATAGCCCGATAGATCATTCAATAAACCTATCTTTGTTTAGTTGTTGTACAATTCATCTGAAAAACTAATCTGATTTTTATGTATTTGGTCGAAAATAAAATCCTCAAAAACCTTAGCACGCTTAATTTAAAAAAACACATGAAACATTTAAAAACAAACAAAGTGTTGCCATATCCGTAGAAATAGAAAATATGTTTCATTCTGCTACAAAATAGAAATACGCCAAATGGAATGTTCTGAGTCTGTCGATCGACAAACGTAATTGGGGCGAATGTCTTTGTGTTATGAAAAGATATCGGTGGACAACAAACGAAAAGTTCATTTCAAGTTATAAAATTGATGACATTAAGTTTAAAAAATGATATCGGTCAAATGATCACCTCCTGAATTGACGCGCTTTTGTGCTCGTTTTACGGGATTTTAAATTGTTGCTCACAAGAAATCTGGCCCCAATTTGAAGTTTTTTTTCTTTAATGTTGGCCTGTTTATATCTATAACTATAAATAGCGATTAGCATGTTTCTTACAAACGAATTTTTTTTTTAAATAGCAATAACAATGATCATACAAATTATTACTTTTTATTCCAAATTCAATTTTACAAAAATATAGTAATGCTTAATGTATACGTGTAAGCATATTTATTGTCAATCGAAACAACTGCGTTTTAATTCCAAGATATCCTTAGCCATGAAATTTCGCAAATGCCAGAGATAATTTTCGATTTCTTGCGGATGGTTTTGAGCCTGGTTTCCTAACCAGTGGACAGGCAGACGGGATGCATCTATACCCGGCGTTGGTGGCTGACATGCTGTGAGAGTTTTTTGCCATGGTCCTATATGACAGTTGTTATTTTGGAGGCCTTCAATGTATCTACAAAAATATATAATTATGAATATACACTTCAGAACAAATTTCTTAAAATTTCATTAATATATTCATACAAATATAAATGTTTAGAGAAACTATGTACCGGTTTATAGAGAAATACAACCAAGCTATATATATGATAAGCTTTTGTCAAATGCAGTTAAACAAGTTTTGTACCTATGTATATATTTAAAGTATTAGACAGAAATTGCTTAAATGATGCAAAATGCATTTTAAAATAATTTTAGTAATCCAACTAACTTTTTCAAAGCAATGAAAAAATTTCAAGATTGCAAAGAATAAAAATGTCAATGTATCGATTGTTATTGGTTTAATGTCTAGAAAGTGTATGGATAAAGAAAAGACTGTTGTGTACGACGTTAAATCGATAAATTTGGGTCCTTGCAACATCCTCGTCGGTACGCACTATTTTCATGCGGCTCGGCGCCACTGCATCCTCTTAATTTCTAATTTTTGGTAACGTTTTTGATGCGTATATGTCATTGCGATAATATTAAGACTATTGAATAAAAATAATACCGACTGTTTGCAATCTGACTATTGGTTTGACAGATACATTTAAATGTCAGAAATTGGTACTGGGTTAAAAAAAAAACACCGTTCATATGTACTTCTAATTTTTATTGCCGCTATTTCGCATTTTCTACTATATTTGACGTGCGTAATTGGCATACGCCACATAAAAAAATGTCTCAATCATTTGGTAACATCGATTTTGTAACTGCCAACGAAACGAATGTTGGTGTTGGTTGGTCGTGTCGATTTAAACATAAAATCGAGAGTTTGTCTTAAAGACTACAGAAATATATGTTTTCTTCTGAGATAACTGTAAACACATCTCTCTGTCTCACATAATGCTGGAGATAAAAAAAAAAGTGAGGTTAACGCTGAAAACGAACTCTGTTTTCAGAAGATACATACGACAGTTTTACAATCTTAACGACGTTATCAAAAACTGGTGAGAATATTGCTAGTACCATCGTACAGTTTGCGGGTTAAACATATTAGACAAGCATCTTGAACGTTCGAAGTCAACGGAAAATAACTACAGTGTAGAATTTCTTAAGTTACATTGATATTTATTACTACGATCCATCAAATAGGGGGCGTGTTTTTTGGTATTCTTTACAGGTTTATGTCACCGGAGTAACTGTACGACCATGGAAAACAAGCTCCAAAACACAAATAAGCCTCAGATTTATTAGATGGATCTACTGTTGACAAGGTATGCAAAGTAATTAAAAACAACGAACTTCGGATATGCGTGTGGTATGATAGGTCCCTTTACAGGCCACGTGCAGCCGAACAACTAGCGGAGGCCTTAGACTGCTGCAAAGCCCCTGTTTGGATGTAGATTTATTGTTGGAGGCAGACTAACCCATTACTGCATAAAGTTATTAAAACAACATTTGTAAGTTTTAATGCAATGCGTGCTTTATTTATTAACGTAGAGAACGAAAAAAACTAGTTAAACAAAAAAATAGTCAAGGGACGAAAAACCACAGGACATCCGATATATCGGATTGTATGCAATAAAAATAAAATATATTTTCTTTTAAAAAGTATGAACATTTTTAAAACATATTTTTGGATGCAATGGTCTCTGCCATCATAATTTGTATCTTGTATCATACTTTGGACTGATTTTCCTCTGATGGATGGTTTTCCATGTGTGGTAAGCAACAAAAGAGCTATATTTCGGCGGAAATTTAATAAACATGCGCTTTCTTTTTTATCTGGATGCATTTTGCGCATAAGTAACCATGCATTTGAGACACTTACGTCCAATAAGTAGCAGAAAATTGGCCACCACCACTTTTTTTGTCTCATTCTTGTGCGATAAGCAGCAACATTTTGATCCATTTGATCTACACCTCCATTCCATCATTATAATTGCAAAACAAGTCAGGCTGGATCACCGAAATTTTTCGTTTCTTCTCTCTTGACCATCTTCCACATTTACCCTCTTTTATCGAGTCAAAATTTGTAGCACATGTCACCACCCTATTGTCCTTCCACCTAACCAAACATACTTTATTCCCATTGTCGGTTCTATAATCATATGTCCCTCTTTCTAATTTTTGCATATTCGCCTGAGTTTTCATGGGACGTTTTGATATTCTTTGGTCCCGTATTGTTCCTGTAGCACAATATCTACGATCTGTGAGATGTTGAAATAAAGTAACAGAGGAAAAGTAATTATCAAAAACGAATTTATATCCCCGATTACATGGAATCTCTGCCAGCTCAATTAGGTGTAAAACAGTGTCCCCTCCTAGTCCAAATTTCTTTTCTCTGCCATCTTTTCCTGTATATATTTGAAATGAAATCAGGTAGCCACTGCTAGTGCATAAAGCCCAGTTCTTAAATCCAAAGCGAATAGGTTTTCCTCGAATATATTGCTTTGCAAAGTGTCATCCGTAATAAGGAATCATAGATTCATCTATTGATAATTTTTCTTCCAGACCTCCGTGTTCTTTAAAGTTTTTATTCAATTCTATTATCAACGGTCGAAGTTTATATAATCGGTCGTTTCTATCAATCTGATCATTATCGTTCAAATGTAAGTTCCTTATTATAGATTCAAAGCGGTTCAATCTAATACTATTTTGTAAAAGTTTCGGCACATACTCATTGCTTAACCAAAAGAAGCGTTTATTTGGGTATTTAGCATATCCAGAAAGAAGAAGTGCTCCAACAATAACTTTCAATTCGTCCAAATCCATATGCAAATTTATATTTTTTTGGAATGAATATAAATCTGTCTACTCTGTAATACTAACAAGTACCTCATTAGAAAAAAACAGTTGGAAAAATTCTAATGGTGTTTCGGCTTTCTTAGCTTCCTTAGATAAGGGTCTTTCATTGCAATCTGTGGTAATATCAAAACTAGGCTGAACTTTATTCCATATAACTGTTGGCGCTTTTTTTTTTAGCTAATTTTAAATTTGAAATTTCTTTCTTAGAATACTTCGAGAGAGGCTCTTCGTCACTTACATCGAAGTCGCAGTTTGTAATAGCACTATTGAACTCATCTTTAGAATTGCCATTACTGCTAAGAAACTTTTCATTATTGTGAATTACGTATTCGCAATTACTTCGCAGCATATTCGACCCTAAATGGTTCAAATCGCCTGCATCGTCAGAATTGCTGGCATCAGTATCGCAATCCGTGTCTCTGCCATCTTCAGGTGGTTCAACATATTTGTCCACAAGGTCAATAATATCATCTTTTTCAAGTTCTTCCATTACTTGGGCTAAGGACAATCTGAAAATAAATTTACAAAATTATGCCTACACATATTTAATTTTTTTTTTGTATGGACATTGCATACCATCCGATATATCGGATCGTAAAAATATGGCGTCACACTGTAAAATCTCTGCAATTTTTATAAGAAACGAATGCCCAAACATACCAAGTAACATTATAAGAGCAATAATTTGAACAGAATTTTAAAAAAATTTAAATGGTACTGGAATAAATGCAACTTTACTTACCCAATACGCCTGTTGATAAAAAAAGATGGATCCATTATCACTGAAAATCAATATTTAATCACTAAAATCAATTACGTAAACCAAATCACTTGATAAACACAACACTAATAATACTCGTAACTTCAAACGTTTGACACATCATTTTCGAATTTAAATCGTTCGTTATGGTTACCAAGCCTACTTTGGTGCAGATCCGATTAAACGGATTATATGCAGTAATGGGCTAAGGTGAGAAGTCTTGAGTTTCTGGTATGTGAACGAGAGCCTCATAGCAATCCGTATTACGGCTAAATCTGTCAATATTAGCCTTATATGGGTACGCACCCTCACAGAGGAAAAAACTGACGACACCAAAGAAAGCTTTCACGAACTCTTGAACAAGACCTACGGGCAATTTCTTATCTATGACCTTTAAATTGTTCTCGGCGATGCAAAGCTAGGAAGAGAGAACATCTTTGGTAGAACTGTCTGAATGTAACACCAGGCTAATCGACTTCCATCAGATATTCCGCTTCTGATGTGCACTGTTTAACTCGCTCACCTCAACGAAACGTCTGGTTTGATGACAAATGCCGGCAAACATATGCAGCTAAGCAAGATGAATACAATGCGGCGCTGCATAGAAGAGCCGTTTACGAGCTCTGTGAGCAAAAGGGGAAAGACTCAGGAAGAAAAACAAGGACTATGAGTAGGTAAGAATGACATACTCCGCCACAAACACTGAGACGAGCAAGGGCACATCTTAGTATAGTCGCAGTAATGTAGAGTGTACAACGGCAATGGCGAAACAAATACCGTTGTCATGCAGAATGAACCTTTCATCCTGGACTTAAATGAATTGAAGACATCAATATCTAAGTCCAACAAAGCTGCTAGAGCGTAGGGCCTGACTGCCGAGCTGTTCAAAGTGGCAGGCAATGACTTGATAAATATGGTCGGCTGAAAGTATGCCCGGTGAACAGATCTTCAGCATCGTTTGACCGATCCTCATAAAAGGAGACCCTGTAAACCGAGCCAAATACAAAGGCATCAGTCTTCTTATAATGCAAGATCTTATCTGCGGTATCGTGTGAATGCCTGAAGCGGTTCGTCAACAACCTGATAGGTCCATATCAGTGTAGCTTCAGGTCAAGGAAGTAAACCACCGACTAAATATTCACACTACGGCGAATCTTGGAGATAACCCATGAACTATTCAGGATTCAGAGCAATGTCTAGTTTTGGTATCCCTGCCCCACTGTTCGTCTGAGCAGGATAACAATTGAGAATGCACACTTCTCTATCAAGGTCAGTTAATGTCTCCCCGAGACGCTTGATGTCCAATAAGGATTTCGGCAAGGTGATGCGCTGTCATGCGATTTCTTTAAATCATTCTTGAAAGGATAGTGCAAAACTAACATGCAAACACGAGGGACACAATCTTTCAAAAGGTCGTTCAATTATTTGCATAGGCCGATGATATTGACATTATCAGGAGAAAGCAGCGTGATGTCAGTGGCGTTTTCGCGAGCAGTGAGATGGAAGTAACAAATAAGGGTTTAGTGGTTAACGAGGGCAATACCAGTATATGCTGTCAAGCAGAAAGGCACAACACCGACGTCTCGGACAGAACGTCACCTTTGACGCACATTGAGGTAGTTAAGGACTTTGTCTATTTATTCTCCGCTTTCAATTTAGATAATGACACCAGTGCTGAGATCAAAAGAAGAATAGCTCTTGCCAACCGCTACTTCTTTGGACAAGGAAGGCAATTGACTAGCAAAGCCCTCTCTTGAAAAACAAAAGTGGCCCTTTATAATATCTTTATAATCGCAATCTCGAGAAAAATTCTTTAATTGATTTTCGGTCCCATCTGCATTGACAGTGAGTGGAAGAAGAAAAGAACTATACGGACTGTACAGCGACATCAACATAGCCAGAAGGGTAAAGGTCCATAGATTGAGATGGCTGGATCATGAAGAGAGAATGGAGACCAACGCTCCGACATGAGCGTTCAGGTTTGGTTTTGTTAATTTGTAAAACTTCGTCACATTTTCATTTGTTTATTTAAAAAACACAAATAAATGCTCAAATAATTGTATTTTTTGTTTTAAATTTATTTTTTCTCTCTTTGCCAATTTTTTTTTAAATAAAATAGTCTGGGTTGACTGTTTTAATTTAAGCCTGGATTGGTATAATAAGTAATACTATACAGTCTTAGTTGTTTTGTATTTAACATGCCAATTTGTTTCTAAGGCTATATAGAATACCGACAACAAAAACACTTAAAACTACAAATACCAGAAAATCAACTATGTGAAAATGTGAAAATGAAAAAATTAAGTCGCTTCAAATTTATAATTTCAAGGAAATAAAAATGGGTTTCTTACAACTCTTCCTCAGAAGGCATCCGACTTGCGAATCAAAGACGAAAAATTCAACTGCCAATCCGAATATTACATAAGAACACCATAAAACTTAATTTTAATTAAATCGTTAGTCTAGTGCTGAGCCTTAAAAAAGCCTAGTCATGTTTATTGTTGACCCCAATCCCAACCACGATCCTGAATTCTCGTCAGAGACCAGCATCATTTATGATGTAGTGTTCTTTTGCTGCAAGGCCTTTATAAAAATCGCACACAGGTAAATTCCTTCGGACACCGAAGCCTCTTAACGTAGAACACGATAAAGACATGGCCAGAGAATGGAAGCTGTGGAAGCAACAGTATTCAGATTTCGAGAGAGCTGGCATGATTAATAAACCAAATAATATCCAGGTTTCAACTTTCATGTCTGCGATCGGCTACTCTGCGATTCAGATTTTTTAACCTTTGCAATACCACATGCAGGAGGTGAAATCACGCTTGATATAGTAAAAGACCAGTTCCAAGCTTATTTCACTCCCAAATTATTATAATTATTATTACTTATTTATTAATAATTAGTTCAAACTAAATGCTAACTAAAACTAATAAGCACTAGCTGCAACTGCTATCGGCTTAATTTAAATCTTAGTGGTTTAAATTTTCAAATTGCATATTTTAACTATATTACAGATACGGTTAATGTTTTCAGGTGTTTAAATGGTCTGCTGGATGGCCAGTCTACTAGCCCAAGTAGGTGCATCATGTCGCCCGTTAGAGAGCATGTGGGGCAGGTTGGTGGTGTTTCCTTTTTTAAGAGATGTTGATGGGTTGTGCAGGTGTGCCCTAGTCGCAGTCGGACAAAAGTCATAACTGATGGTCGTGATATAGCAGGGTAGATAGGGAAGAACCTGTCCGAATTAATTGAAGTGTAGTGGTGTCTGTATTGGGAACAATCTGTTAGCAAGAATGCCTTTAGTTTGAGGTTTATTTCCTTTGATAAGTCCTTCTTGCTGAGATGTTGGAAAAGGAAGACTGGGCTATTGTGAGCATATTTGGCGGCAGCATCGGCCTGCTCATTTCCCAAAATCCCAACATGGCTTGGTATCCACATAAGTCCAAATCTGTTGTGGAATCTTATTAGATAGTCTCTAATTTTATCAATCACTTCGGTTCTGTAGTTGGGGTTACTTATTGCATTTAGTACCGAAAGACTATCGGAACATATTACATATTTTCCTTGTTTGTTCGAAAGGTAGGCCAGAGTTTCAAGAATGGAAACAGATTGTGTTGAAATGCCTAATCTGATGAGATTGTTGAAATGCCTATTCTGATGAGATTGCCATTTACATATGTGGAAGCAAAAGAAGCACCAGATTTAGTTTTGGAGCCATCTAAAAAAAAAAAAAAAAAACTGTGGCGCTGGCAGCCCGGTATGGGCCATGGCCTAGCTTCCTGACACTCATTTGTGTTGCTCATGTTATCATTTTAGTCACATCTGAGGAGGGCCTACGGTTTATCGCCGAGTCCGAACGGCACTCCTTAGAAGCTTTTTCGTAGTCAATTTTTTTACTTTCGGGAGTTTGCCATTGCCCGCCGAAAGGGTGATGGCGATTTGAAAAATTGTTGGTGACCCAGCCAGGAATCGAACCCAGACTGTCTGCGTGATAGTCCAATGAGCTAACTATCACGTCATCGCCATCTGTGAAGACTAAATTCCAGCCTCTTTTCTTTGATTCTGCAAAAATCTAAAGGAACAGTTTCTGGAATGTGGCGTATGGAGTTTTCGTTTTGTCATTTGAAGCCAGCGACATGTCAAGAGAATTCTTCTTTAACGACCACGGTGGAAACTTGGCTCTGTACCGATGTAGCCTTCTCATAAGAATTTGTAGATCCTCTATTGAACGTAGCGAGCGGGAGATGGCTGATTCGATTCGTTTTGATTTACTGTTATTAATCACAGAGTAATGCCTAATATGCCTAAGCAACGAGTTGAAGCCAATAGATACATCGTATGCCACAGATCAAATCCAACACACGGAGGACCTTCCAGTTTGCCTAGATGGTGTCACAATTGTGGATCTACGTCACATTTGGCAGCAAACTGTCCAGACAAGTCAAAAGGGACGCGGTTTTTCCGATGCAATCAATTCGGACGCATATCCCCGAATTGCCCAGTCAAGGAAGATGTAGAGTCCAGAGGTGTGCACACGGTGAAACGCATTGGATCAGATGGCAATAACGTATTAATAAGCATTGCGGGAAAACCCTATCAAGCTTTCGTCGACAACGGCAGTGACGTATCAATAGTACATAAATCGCTTGTGAACGAAATAAAAGAAGCAAAGGTGAGTTCTCCAGGAATGATACTCAAGGGATTTGGAAATGCTCCCCAAAAGACGATGGGTTCATGTCTTTTAAACATACAAGTTGGAGCAGACAATCATTGGGTTCGTTTCCAGGTTTCTGCTGGGAAGAGATTTTCTCCAGAATGTAGAGCTGCTGATAAGTAACGGGAAAATAAAGCATATGAAGAAGGTAAGTTCAGAAAAGATAGAACAGTGTAAGACACACGACCTGGACGAGAATGATGTGTTCAACATTGGACTGGTGAACCATGAAGAAGAAGACGCAGATGGGAACAACCTGCAAGTTGGCAACGACAGCTATAGAAAGGAAATCACTGATATCGTTTCAGCTTATTCCCCCAAGAGAGTTCCAAAGTCGTGCATTGAGATGAACATCGAGTTATCGGACGAAAGCCCTATTTATCAGAAGGCCAGACGGTTAGCACTGCCAGAAAAAGAAGCGGTTTGTAAGCAAGTGGAAGAATCGTTGGACGAAGTAATCATCCAGCATAGTCGGTCGGACTTTGCTAGTCCTATCGTTCTCGTGAAGAAGAAGGACGGTAGTATGCGACTGTGTGTAGATTACAGAAAACTCAACACTAAGAATGTCAAGGACCGGTATCCTCTGCCAGTAATGGAAGAGATATTAGAGACTCTCTACAAAGCAAAGGTATTCACAACACTGGATCTCCGCAACGGGTTTTTTCACGTTGATGTAGCAGAAAGTATACCGCATTCGTGACTCCAGATGGCCAGTACGAGTTCCTGAAGGTTCCTTTCGGGCTGTGCAATTCACCTGCAGTGTTTCAGCGATTTGTTAACACAGATCCACTAAATTCCTTGTCCACGTGGTGGAGAACGGAAGTATAAAGCCGTCTGCCGAAAAGATTGCCGGTGTAAGAGGTTTTCCGAGACCCACTAATGTGAAGCAGGTGCAGAGTTTCCTTGGACTGACTGGGTTCTTCCGTAAGTTTGTGCCTAACTATTCAATTTACGCAAAACCACTTTCAGACTTGACCAAGAAAGACAGCGTGTTCATCTTCGGACCGGATCAAGTTGTCGCGTTTGAATCCCTGACGGATTTGCTGTGTAAAGAACCTGTTTTTAGACTATTCAATTCAAAGCTCAAGACAGAGTTACATACGGACGCGAGTATGGTTGGATACGGTGGAGTATTGTTCCAGGAATATGAAAAGCAAATGCACTCTGTCTTTTACATGAGTTTCAAGGCAACTCCAGCGGAAAAGAATTATACCAGCTATGAGCACGAAGTTTTGGCCATAGTAAAGTGTATCAAGAAGCTACGGTCGTATCTGCTGGGAAAGGAGTTCAAAATCTATACAGACTGCAAGGCGTTCCAAGCAACAATGAATAAGAGAAACCTGTGCCCACGAGTGGCCAGATGGGCAATCATGCTACAAGAATACACTTGTGAGGTTTTGCACCGATCGGGATCATCCATGCGCCACGTAGATGCACTCAGCCGAAATCCAACTGTACTGCGAGTAGAGAATGGGATCATTGAAAGAATAAAGAGATCTAAAGGTAAGGATGAATTTTGTCAACTAATAATGGATATCCTTTCAGCAACAGGAACTTATAAGGACTATGAACTGAGGAACGACCCATTGTACAAGTTTGTGGAAGGCACCCATTTGCTCATGGTGCCAAAGTCTATGTAAAATGAGATCCTGAGAGACATTCACAGGGTGGGTCACCTCAGTGCGAAGAGAATGGAGGCGATCTGCAAGCAAGATTACTTCATCCCCAAGATTGGAAATAGCATTGATGCTGTTTTGTCCCATCCCGTGCGAGAAAAAAAAACGGAAAAGCAGAGGGCTTTCTACACCCGATCGAAAAGAGCGACATACCTCTGCACACTTATCACATAGACCATTTGGGTCCGCTTCCTTCGACTAATAAATCTTACAATTATCTCTTTGTAGTGGTCGATGCCTTTACTAAATTCGTTTGGATTTACCCAGTAAAAACAACGAAGAGCGACGAAGTGGTCAAGAAGTTACAACAGCAAAGCGAAATTTTCGGAAGTCCAGCGTGTATCATATCGGACCGAGGGACAGCTTTCACCGCTAACTTATTCATGGAATACTGTGAACAAAACGGTATTCACCTCATCCTAACAACAACTGGGGTGCCGCGCGAAAATGGACAGGTGGAAAGAATGAACCGCATCATAGTGGAGGTGCTTTCCAAGGTGTCAGTGGAGGATCCTACGAAATGGTTTAAACACGTTCCTCACATTCAACGGGTGATAAATTCAACGGTATCACGGAGTACCAAGCGGAGTCCATTTCAACCTTTGTTCGGTACCATTATGAGGCGCGAGATGACAGGCAGTTGAGAGAATTGTTAGAGGAGGCCATACTGGACGACTTCGAGAGTAGCCGCAATGAGATGAGGAAGGCAGCTAAACAAGAAATACTGAAGGTGCAGGAGAAGAACAAGAAGACATTCAATCGGAAGAGGAAGGCATCCAGATGTTACCAGCTACATGACCTAGTAGCCATCAAGAGGACACAGTTCGGCACTGGCCTTAAACTATCCATTAAGTTTATGGGGCCCTACGAAGTAACCAACGTCAAGGGGAACGACCAATACGATGTCCGAAAAGTGGGTGAGCATGAGGGACCTAATATAACATCCACTTCAGCCGATCACGTGAAGCCCTGGGCGAACGACAGTGATGACGACGAAGGAGGTGGCGATGAATCTGATGGTCTCAATTTCGACTGAGGACAGTCGAGTAAGTTTAGGATGGCCGAGTGTAGAAAACCTATGTATTCATTTGTATTAATTATTTAATTACTCATTTGTAATGGATCGTCGACCGCCAGCTGCGCTCGATTTAAAATTATTTACAGTAACCTGAGATGTCTTTCGCTCGTTTGTTCACCCAGGCGATCGCAGTTTTGTTTACCCTCATCGTGTATCATCGTTTGAGTCACCGAGAATATGTTTACATCCGTCGCCGATGGAATTGGAGTTGGCCTACATTTAGCAGCATAAAAGCCGATGCAATTTGCTCAGTGTTGTTTTAGGATACAATGACTCCACTGAGGGCGACATTAATCGTTGTTGGGGTAGGCAGCGGATGGCTGATATTGACTGCGGCGATCAAGTTGTGGACGTAGTACAAACTATTGAGGTCGACGGGACTTTGGAATTTGCTGGACTAAGGAGGAGAGTCGACGAGCGAGCGAATGATGAATGCGGAAGAGAGTCTTCTTTTGGCAGCAGTGCAGTTCGGCGGCATCGGCCGTTCAGTTTAATTTTATTTTGTCTTTAGTTTAATTTTGTCAATTATTGTCTTCAGTTTAATTTTGTCAGTCTTTGTTGCCTTTATTTTGTAAAATCAATATTTTTTCACTTTTGTCAATAAAATAATATTTCCTACATGTATATAGTGTGGAGAGGTCATGAAACTATCGGCTATATCATTTATATACCACAAAAAAGGAGAGGGCCTAGTATGGACCCTTGAGGGATACCCAAGGTGACTTGGAGAAGTGAGGAGTGTTTGGTGCCATTAGACACATATTGTTGGCTGTCAGATAAATATCAAGCAATTAATTTGCACGCGAAACTTTCGAAGGAGAATTGACTATGCAGTTTATTTCATAGTATAGAGTGGTTTACTTTGTCACACACCTTTGAGAAGTCTAAAAAGACAATGAGACTCAAAATATCACAATCTAGTCCGGCACGTTTATCTTCGCACACTTTTAGTAAAGCTGTAGTGCAGCTACGTTTTGCATGAAAGCCCGACTGACATTTCGTGACAAGATTTTTCCTATTCAGGTAAGACTTTATTTGATTACTAATTATTGATTCGAAGCCTTTGCTTAGAAAAGAAAGGATTGCTATGGGTCGATGTTTACTACTATTCGATTTTGGTAATGGAAGAATTTTGGTAACTTTCCACTTGTTGGGAAAAACGGACGTTAATAATAATAATAATAATAATATATAGGGTGTAGTGCACTGCGACCTTGTGGTCTATTGTGCCCCCTACTTTACCTTGGTGAAGTTTGCTCCCTCTTGCAGAGCCCCCTCACAGCTTAATTCACCAGGAATTATGCTGGAGTGTTTATGCTCTGGCGTTGCCCGTGGCAAGGAAAAACCTACTCAGAGCACGTAATCCAGACCAGTTTCTTTTATGAATCTGAGAATGAGCAGTGGATCCGTGGTTGGTAATTCCTTTCCTTAAATATGGTGTTTTCCCAAATATGTAAACCTTTTTTGGGTCAGTGCCCCTCAAGATTCCAGTATATGTTCTGGAGTCTCTGTGGAATCATTGCAGAATCTGCAGAGACCTTCATCTGATATCAATATTTTCCTAAGATTTTCCCTGAGTTTACAATGCCCCGTTAGGAAACCAGTTAGGATGCGTAGGTTATTTTTGCTGATACATGGTTTAAATCTTTTGAGATTGTAATCTCCTAAGAGTTTTTTGGCTTGTCTCAGACCTTGGAGATCCCGAAAGGTTTTAGCCCTTTTCTCCTTTTCGGATTTCCTAAATTCTTCGCGTAGGGTGTGTTCCCCTATCCCGCAGAATGGTTCAGGTCCTATGAAGGATTTAATGACAAAAGAGTTCAGTGCTTTGATAGCTGCTTGACTATCTGACGTTATTGCTATGTTACAGTTTCTGTAATTCTTTTCGAGATTGATTCGAACGTATCTTTCTATGGCGCATATTTCTGCTTGAAAGATGCTGGACAGTTCCCTTGTCAAAAAAAAAAAACACGGACGTTGTTAGTATAGTAATAAATATATGAGTTATGTAAAGGAGGAAAGCGGGAAGAAGAGTCTGAAGAAAGAGTGAAAAAGTATCTTCTTGTTGGTTGACGAAGGAGGCAGAGATGTTCTGTTGATTAAAAATATTGTGATTTCTTTGAGCAAACTTCCTATTTAGTTCATTAAGGTCGATATTGTTGGGAAGTGCATCTTTTACAGACTTAAGCCCGACATCACGAATATTACTCCAGAATTTGGAACTCGAGGGTTGAATTTATCTTGATAAAAGATCTTTCTGTTTGATCGTATTAGAAGAATATCGTGCAATGGCATATTCTTTATAAATAGCTGAGCATTTGTATCTTCTCCATCGAGATTGCGTTTTTTTATAAGGCTGAAAACTTCTAAAGTTAACCATGGAATGTTGGCACTCTTAGTTTTTTTGCTGTGTTTTAAGGGTACATGTTTATGAAATAAAAAGAAGATACAATTTTGAAAATATTCCACCTGAATATTGAAATTGCTTGTACTATATATCGGTGACCAGTCTTGGTTCTCGGCTTTCGTTAAACAGTGCTTCTAAATTGATTTTGGAAAAATTGTATGATTTTATTGGAATTTCTTTTGCACAAGAAAGAAAAGCGTTAATTGTGAGGAAAATTATGTCGTGATGTGAAAATGTTGGAGCAAGAATTTGATCATAAAACATTACGGAATCAATATTAGAAACTAGAAGTGAAGTGGTTGAGTACTATTTGTAAAATAAAGATTAAATGAATCTACCGTACTGATTAATTGCTTATAGTTACCCTTTAATATATTAAAGTTCCGATCTCCACAAAGAATAATTTCTGTATAAAGCACAGACAACTCCTCTAAAATACATTCGTTAACAGGTCGCTGTGGTAAACGGACGTTTTTTGGTTTTTTCTTGTGCGCAATAAAAGTACAATTTATATACTTAGCAACTTAACAACAAACGATGCTGCTAAGGGGTTTGATCAGGAAGACCTCCTCGCACTGTTGAAAGAGAAAGAGTGCGACAAGCTCAAATTCGTAGGGGTTAAGCCAACTGGATAGTTTAAGGAGCATTAAATTCATGAACTATCAGTATATACAATGGGGAAAAGTAGAAAGGAGCGATAGCATTTTGCAATGTGTTCGCTGCCCGCGGGCACGCCGCGTCGAACTGCGAGATGCCGCCTCGATGGGTAAAGTGTGGAGAGGACCACAAATCAAAGGAATGCGCTTTGGGCAGAGATGGTATGACAGAAAGAAATCAGCTCTCGTGTGCTTTATCCAAGAATGCAAGACTATCGGGGTTGTCCTAAATTTCAATACATAAAGACAATAAATTTAGCCCGGCAGCAAAAAGTGGAGTTTAAACGTCCACCCGTACATATTAAAACACCAGCCGTCACACCTCAAATTACCTACGCCCAAATGGCGGCAGGTAGAGGTAGTACGGCACAACAAGCGAAGGTTGTTTCTTAGGCCCCTGTACCTGGAGCACCTGAAGCAACTTCTGACATACAAGCTATCTTGCTCTCTATTCAGGGGCAGATAGCTCAGCTTCAACATCAGATAACGGAACAGACCACGCGTGTAGACCAAAACTACCTCCAGTCGTACTGTGTACCAACATGGCGGAGCGAACCCTAAAAGTCCTTGCTTTGATTTTAAATTCTTTGATAAGGATCGAACGAAGAGCCGCACTGTCTAAGTTGCTCAAAGACCAAGTCCCTGATGTGCTTTTGGTTAGCAAAACTAAGCTAACCAAAAAACACAAAATGAGGCACAGAAGATATAAAATATTAAGAAGAAACCGACCCAAATTTACGCAAGGAGGTGGTATTGCAATCTTCATTAGAAAAGGTTTGCGATTTAAAAGAGTGAACAGCCGTGTAGTGCGTAGGGCCCAGGTGTTTGAGGCATGCATTGTGTACATCTCGCTCCGAAGTGGAAAGCTGTTGTACATGGTCTCCGTCTATGCACCTGAAGCTACTCAATCCAGTTTATTTATCTCAGAACTCGAGATACTTTTTCGATTCCTAAGGCTGGAATCCGAGGAGAATTACTTCATAATTGGCGGAGATTTCAACGGAAAAACATAGAAACTGGGGAAATAATACTCCAAACACTAGAGGGAACCTACTACTTAATTGGTGGGGTCAGCACAGTGCAATGTACGGACTCGGTCTTAAAGCGACGGATAGTCCGTCATTTTCCGGCACGGCTGCTATCTGACTCTGCTGCTATTCGATACACGTATACAACTGACAGGCACGACTCAATATACTATAAACTGTCTACGGATGTTCGTATATGACAGTGACGATTGCGGTCTTAGCACCGAAATAACTGTTCCAAACGAAATTGCGGAAAGGTATTCTTTCAACTACAGTAGGGTACGTTGGACTCACTTTTCAAGAACATTGACGAGAGCACTCTCCTCGCATACGCTCCACCTGCCGTCCAATAGGAATCTGTCAAACGAGGAGATTGACGAGTATCTAAAACAAAATAGGAGCGATTTTCCAGGAAGTATACAAGGCAAATGCTGTCTTTGGTTGTAACCACGACCTGGAAAATTAGGTTCTTTTTTACAATTCCTACCTTCAAAATGATTTAGAGCACTTGCGGTTCGAGAACTCAGGGTTCACTGAGTTCAACGACGAAAATATGGCAAATAATGACATTGCCGACAAAAGAGATCTTCCCCCGTTCATTTCAAAGGAAGAGCTCCAAACTATCTTCGTATCACTAAGAAATAAGAAATCAGTGGGAACCGATAGAATACCGAACACTATGCTTCGACATCTTTCACTAGAAGCAGAAGACATTTATACCATCCTGTTTAATAATTCTTTGAATATTGCCTATTATCCAACGCATTGGAAAACAGCGGCGGTGCATCCCATTCCCAAAAGAATAAACACATGTCCAATCAGGCGAATCTTCGATCGATAAGTATCCTTCCGAATATCAGCAAAGTTTTCGAAAAAGTGATTAATAGAGTCCAGAGAACAAAAATTAAGTTCCGGATAATCAATTCGGTTTCAAGGCGGGGCAAGATATATCACATGCTGCGTCTAAACTGGTATCTGATATCAAGTGGAACAAAGGAAGAAACAGTGCACAGGTGCCTGCTTGATTGACTTGGAGAAGACTTTTGACACCGTATGGCTAGAAAGCCTTTTCTTCAAGCTGAACAGGCTGGGGAAATGTAAACCATTGCTGCATATTCTCTTTGATATGCTCTATCGTGAAGAATTCGCCGATCCTATTGAACATTTACACAAGCGATCTTGTGAGTTCACTTCACCATGCCATAGCGTACTTGATCGTGTACAGATCAGGTCTAAAAATCGAGGTCATTACAATGCAAGTCTTGTTAAGTGACTTCGATAAGATTAAACGATATTGCGATGACTTTCCAGTTGAAGATCAACTTTCAGAAGTGGGAAACCATTCTTTTTAGAACACCTTTGGCTGGGGCCTTTGCGCATACCAAAAAGAACTGGCGAAAGTTTTCGATCGTGAGACAACACGGGCAATACTTGCTTGTCGAAATATAGTCAGATACCTTGGGATTTGGCTAGATCAATATCTATAGTTTAACAAACATATAGATGTTGTTCTGGCCAGAGCCAAAGATGCCTTTGCCCTTACAAAGAGACTGTTTCGGGTGTTTAAGAGGGCTTGGCTTAGGACTTGTCTTCGCTTATACAGAACACGAGAATTGAAGTACATAAAATATTATCCTTACGAGGTCTTGTACAACAGGGCGAACCTAATTAAAGTGGAAAATTTCGTCATTAAGCTGACTCGAAGGCACATTGCTAGAGCAATGGCGTCACCGAACAATCTGATCTCCGGGGCTTATTACCCTAACTATCTATATCACGAGAGTGTGCGCTTTAACGGCTTCATTCCCCCAGAGGCGTTTATCTATTTTCATAAAGAAGGGCTGATCCAGGACAAATTAGCGGTGCCGCTAATCTTCCACGTTGCTCGAACAGCTGCAGACAGGCGACTCAACTACGACAGAGACGTCGCACACGGCAGCGTCTCCGTTCCAGTATGGCAGTAGGGAGTCGCGATGCTCGGCAGCACCAAGAATGTTGGTGGCTTTTTGAAAGAAAGGGAGCTCCTTCGTCGTTTCCTTCTAATTCGAGGTAGCGTCAATTGGACGCAATGTCGGTTATGATGAGTAACATAAAAAAAAAAAAGTACGTATTTAATTACGTATCGTAGTTTAAGATAATCTATGTAGGTTAAGAATTAATTAAGTCGTTTTAAGTTTTATATAATATAAATAAAGTGTCCTTTTACTAAGTTTTTGTTAAAACAATATATATTTTCGTAGTTAGTTCTATGTATAATGTACATAAAAAAATAAATATATGAAAAAAACAAATCACTTAGGTTACGTCAGAAGATATGTGTGATCAAAAAGTAAGGTGACTTTTTAAATTTCACGCGCTCAGTACACTCTAACTCAAAAATTTTTTTGTTGTTGTGTTGGTTCACTTGTCACGATCATATGTTTATAGTTTTAACCATATAGCAGTCGTTGTTTTTATGTGAGAGGCATAAAAGTTGGACGTGTTTTGTTTACTAGGCAATTTTTTGTGGTTAAAAGTAATGGAGCAGAGAGTTTGTATTAATTTTTGCGTAAAAAATGGTATTAAGTGCTCAGAAACTCTTGAAATGTTGACAGTAGCGTACGGACAGTCAACTTTAGGCAAAAAAAATGTTTATAAGTGGTATAAATTATTCCAAGAGGGCCGAGAAAATGTTAATGATGAACCTCGCTCCGGACGACCTAGCACGTCAAACACAGACGAAAATGTTAAAAAAGTTAAAGAAATTGTTTTGAAAAATCGTCGAATCACGATTAGGGAAATAGCGGATGATCTTGGCTTATCGTTTGGCTCAAGCCAATCAATTTTAACGGATGTTTTGGGTATGAAACGTGTGTCATCGAAATTCGTTCCAAAATTGCTTAATTTTGATCAAAAGCAGCATCGCATGAACATTGCCCAAGACATGTTAAACGACGTCAATGATGGTCCTGATCTGCTCAAAAGGGTTATAACTGGCCCCCTGTGACTTTTTTCTCTTTCCAAAGTTGAAAATGCCCATAAAAGGACGAAGATTTGCAACGATTGAGGAGATCAAGGCTGCATCGCTGGAGGAGCTCAAGGCAATACCAAAAAGTGCGTTTCAGAAGTGCTTTGACGACTGGAAAAAGCGCTGGCACGAGTGCATTGTATCAGAGGGGGATTATTTTGAAGGGGATAAAATAAATTTGGATGATTAAATAAATATATTTTTTTAAAAATGAAGTCACCTTATTTTTTGATCACACCTCGTAGTTAAGATTTATGCTTAGCTTAGAGAGCTCTTATAGGGCCAGTAAGTAAAAATAACGGGAATTGAAGTAAATTCAGCTCGTTTTTCAGCGTTTTTTTGTTTAGCACTCAAGTATTAACAATCTAAAATCATTTTCATGATCATGACACATTTTCTTCAAACTACAACCAATCTAAAAGAATGAGAATGGGAGATTCATTGGATTTGGTGCAATCGATTAACCATTCTTCAAACAACCTAGCACGTCCGGTACCACTAGGAAACTCCGTGTAAAAAGTGACCTGGAAGCGATGCTAGATTCGTCAAGTGAAGATGACGACCTTGTCCAAAGATCAGACAGTCCCGGAACAGACCTTAAAAAGGAGTTAGTGTCATATCGCAGCAAAAAAAGGGACAAATTTATCGGAAAGTCCTCTTATCTAGTGAAACGATAATAAAGAGTTTAAGATGTTATCTGCAATAGCACAAAGAAATTTGTCACCTCCCCCAGCCAGTGTTCCTAGTCAACAATTGTTTAGTGGTGCGGGATTAATTTACGACCCTTTACGAAATCGCCTAGACCCAGAAAAGGCAGCCAAGTCGCTGTTCATTAAATATAACTCACCTATGTTTATATTGAAGCATTAAACGTTTCTTTTCGTTTAAATAAAAATGACTAAAATAGTAATAATTAAAGTTTTTATGTACCAAATCATACATCCGCATCCGCGGATGTGAGCCCTTTAATATCTGTATCCGCATCCGCATCGGCGGATGTCAAAAAGTCTGCATCCGCAACATCCCTAATATGTATATACACCCTATAGAAGTTTTTCACAATTTAGTGTTATATCAACAAATATATATTCTAGTAAATCGTTCAGGTTAGATATCTTAAACCTTGCGTTTATAGTAATTACTGATTTTAAAGAGGTCGTAATTAATATTAGGATGCAGCCAAGTTTCTGACAGACAAATAACATCGACCATATTATTGTCAAGTATTAAACGCAACTTGTTGATTTTGTTATTTAGACTTTGAACATTCAAATGATCGTCCGTAAAAAAGTTTCTAAACATAATTTTTAGGAAATTTTGCAAGGATAAAAATTTCAGAAAATTTTAAGAAAAATGCATTTTAAGTAAAAAAAATTGGAACAGCAAATTTTCATAATTTTGAGTTTAACAGGCCATAACATTGTACCTGTATGTACTAATTTAGAAGTTATAGCGTTTAAAGAGGTTACAGCTCCAAATTAGAGGTCACCCACTTTGATGGGCTGTAACTTTCAATGGAGGGGGAGTTACCCCCAGTTCGGCGGAACTTCAGAAATATGCCATTAAGGGATTATACTGCTAAACTGGGACACCCTGTATAGATGTTTCTTCCTAGTTTACGTTCTTTTATGAAAATGCATCCGGATCTGGTGGTAGCAGAAAAAATTTCATTACGATTTTTCATACGCTTTCATTGATATACATATATAGAGCCGTTGGAGTCTAGACCAACATCACGTAGGCATAGGTGCCTTTTTTCTTTTTTCCGATATTGGACGATTGGTATCAAAGCGTAGTTACGGTCTTGGGTTGTATTACTTTTAAATATGATGGGTGGGTCAATCGTGTTCTCACGACGTTGAGACCGGAAAACAGCTTTAAGAGTCGGTGGCTTACATTCAATTGCATGGCATATACAATTGAAAATCGATTTTAAATTTTCTTCATGCAGCCGCGGAAGTCCAAAGAGAATTGCGTCAGCGGCTAGTTCTCTACTCTCCAATGCGTCCCATCTTTTCATAAGATCGACGAATTCGTCACCCAGCGAGGTAGATTGATTTGTTGTGTGCATCTCAAGTTTATCCACCCGTGAATGAAATTCTGTAAGGGACTTATCAAATTTTTCTTCATAGGAAGCCTACTTTTGTTCAATGAACGATATTTGGCCCACTGTATCGCATCGTAATTTCTTTATTTCTTCCGTAAAACGATTCATGATGGCTTCAGTGTGCTTGTTGAAACGCTTGCTTTAGCTAAGCAAGATTTTAAGCTTTAAGATGTTTTTGCTATGCTTATTTGCTTTGGTGTTCCTATTGCTGTAACTGCGGCGGGATCAGATGAAGCTCCCCGCTTTCTTGACCGAAGAGTTACGAAGGCACCATGAGAATTCATTTTACTTGATGTTTTTTGTTAATTTGATTGTTGATTTTTATTATTTATTCTATGTTCTAAGGGTTTATGTTTATGTAATGTATGTTTAACTTATCACTTAAGGGGCGAGAACGGAAATTTATTGATTGGCACATACTTTTATTAGCCGTATTTTTTTATCACTTATGATCTATATACGAGGGCGGGTCAATAAGTCCGTGACTTTTTGAATTTCTGACCTCTTTACTGAAACAGCAACACTGCTCCTCTCAACAGGCATCTGTCAGTTGACTCCTGTCAAAATTTAAACTTGCTGCGTCATTTAGTTTGTGTTTGACAGCTATTTTTATCAGACTACTCACTAATTTGAGGAGAAAATGGAAAAAAGTGAATTTCGTGTGCTTATTAAGCATTACTTCTTGCGAAAAAAAACCATTACCGAGACCAAGGCTAAGCTTGATAAATACTATGGGGACTCTGCACCATCGATTTCAATGGTAAAAAAGTGGTTTACTGAATTTCGTTGTGGCCGTACAAGCACTGAAGATGCCGAACGTCCTGGACGCACAGTTGAGGTCTCTACACCCGAAACAATCGAAAAAATTCACGATATGGTGTTGGCCGACCGAAGATTGAAAGTGCGAGAGATTGTGGAAGCCGTAGGGATCTCGCATGGCTCAGTGGTTTCAATTTTGAATGATCACTTGGGCATGAGAAAGCTTTCCGCAAGATGGGTGCCGCGTTTGCTCACAGTCGACCACAAACGCAATCGTGTAACAACTTCACAGGAAGGTTTGGCGTTGTTTAATCGCAATATGGAGGAGTTTTTGCGCCGTTTCGTAACCGTGGACGAAACATGGATCCATCACAACACACCAGAGAACAAACAACAGTCAAAACAGTGGGTTTCTAAGGGTGAATCGGCGCCAAAGAAGGCCAAGGTGGGTTTGTCAGCCAATAAAGTTATGGCGACTGTTTTTGGGATGCACGCGGGATAATCCACATTGACTACCTTCAAAAGGGAAGAACAATCAATGGGGAATATTATGCCAACTTATTGGATCGATTCAATGACGATTTGAAAAAAAAACGACCTCATTTGGCCAAGAAAAAAGTTATTTTCCACCAAGACAATGCAAGGGTGCACACATGTGCAGTTGCCATGGCAAAAATCCATGAATTGGGCTATGAATTGCTCCCTCATCCACCCTATTCTCCAGATTTGGCTCCGAGGAACTACTTCTTGTTCCCAAACCTGAAGAAATGGCTTGGTGGAAAAAGATTTGACTGCAATGATGAAGTCATCTCGCAAACAAAGGCCTATTTTGAGGACCTCGACAAATCATTTTTTTTGGAAGGGATAAAAAAATTGGAGAAGCGTTGGACAAAGTGTATAGAGCTCAAGGGAGACTACGTTGAAAAATAAAATTATTTTTTTATCAAAAAATCTGTGTTTTAATCCAAAAGTCACGGACTTATTGACCCGCCCTCGTAGATCACACAACGAAAATAAAACAGTCCAGATCATTAAAAAATTTTAGTTCTGTGTGGTGGTAATAGTTTGACACTTATTTCCTTGTCCATTGCAATTGCACACCTGAGTTTATGTTTTTCTGTTTTAGCGTGAAGTTGCCATGCAACCGGATATATAAAGATGATTTTGGTTTGCACGTACTGTTCTGAAATCTAAAGATTTGTCTTTAGATTTCTTAAAGTATTTTATTCTTAACTATGGATTTTATTTTTAAAAGATTTTGATTACAATAATTGTCTTAGGGATTATTTTAGTCCATTATATTCACAAAAATCGATCACCTATGCAAATTATGAAAATTTAAAGCAGACAGTGCACCCTTAACAAAAGGTCGTCGGGCGAGACGATGGCAACGGTACCTGCGACCGACATCTGTGAAATGTACGGCTGCGTTGTCCACAAATATGGTGCAACCCGAAACCAATTGTCACTTGAAGATACACCTTCTTCAAGAACAGTTTTTATCAACAGTTATCGAACAAAGTTGAATTGATATATTAAATGCAGTGAATACATGATTAAGTGGAGCGAAAATCACATTAATTTTACTAATAAACATATGTCAAATCTTATCGAGTTACGATCAGACATTGTAAAAACTCATCTTGCAAATGAACCGAAACAAACTGTGCTTACTAATTTTTTTATCTAAGTTAAATAATGCATGAATGTTATTTTAAAAGCGATAATAAATAAAAACCTTAATATGAATGTACAAAGTTTACACATTATTGTTTTTGTTTAAGAAATTAGGATACTTTTGAAAACCGTCCAGAAACCTAAAGAATTCACAAATCTAAAGTAGCTGAAATGCAAACTACTTTAGATTTCTGAGCGTGTGCTGTAATTCATTCATTGTGATTTGCAGTCGACTGTATATATTTGTTATTTTCATGCTCATAAAAATAATACTTTTTAGCTCATATTTCACGATTATATTTCTAACTACATGTAAGTATGTACGTAGGCAAAATATTAATTTATTCGAATATAAAATATATTTTCAAATAATATTTCATATTCTAATGTGGCAACATCGGCGCTTGACAATCGTCGACAGTTATACCAACTCCAACTTTTGCGAATGAAAATGTAACCTAGTGAGAAATACCACGAACTAATTTTAAGATCACGAAAATTGATCCTGATCAAAAGTAGGATCCTGTGTTCTTGTGATGCACACAAATCAATGATCTATATGGATCATCGGCGATAATAAAATACGGCTATTATGTTATACGAAGTCGGACGAAGTTGGTCCGACCGCCAACTAAGACCCTCGGATCTCTTCGACAAGCGATTTTATACGCTAATAGCGTATCACGTACAGAATAATAAAAACATATGGAAGGAAAAAAAAAACCTCTCATTAATTAAAAAAATTATAAAATATAAAGAAAACAAGTTATTGGTCCTCGAATTAAGGCTTTTTTAAGAATTCGTCCGAATTAAATAAATAATTTCCAACTTCAATCGATTTTGTGGACTATAGCACCGTTTTCTAATCTATTTTGGGTTTTTAGAAATATTCACCATTTGTTTTTTTAATTTTGAAAAAAAAAAAAAAAACAAATCGTAAGACTGTAAAACAGCTTAACGTTGTGCTTCGCAAAAAAATTATTAGGAAAAATTGTTATTGGTAACATTTATATTTTCTTATTTTCAGTTAAAGTAATATTCATATTTCGTTATGGTATATTAATATTTCTTGGTATTGCCTTTGTTGCCCATTACAGCTTTGCAACGCCGTCTTATAGCGTTTAAAAGAAGATGGCATCTTTCGAGCGGTAGTAGTCATCAAGAATGCTACTGCCGGCCATTATTCGTTGTAACTTCTTAGTTTCCCATTTCCAACGAGGTTTTTAATGTTGGTATATAAATTCTCAATAAGATTAAAATTGTCTCGAAACCACTGTTTAGATGTTTCGCTGGTCGTTCTCCTACTATGCATTTTCTCCTACTATGCCCTAAAATGCATTTTCGTAATTGACATGTGGAAGCGTGATGTTTTGTATTGTATCCAGACATGAGTACTGGTTCATTTTAACCCAGAATCAATACATGTAAAGTATCGTCAAACCATAATTCTAGGTACAGCATGTCGGTAAGCAACATAATATGAAAACAATGTGTAATTAATTCACTAATTCTATACAACATTTACACAAACAGTCTTGAAGGATCGCTTCAAAAATTTAGGTAATTAACATATTCTACAACGTGACTAAAGTTTTTAACCTATATATTTTAATAAAAATAAACTATCAGGAGTCAGAAACAATTAATTTTATGCCTTTTTATAGCAGAAAGAACAAGCTAACAGATCGTTAAACAAGGCGGGCAACCATTTCCTTGTTGAAATGTAGTCAGATACTAGGTCACCTGAATACGCCATTATCAATGGTTTAACAGAAATATAGAGATTTTAAAACAAATATTGGAAACATTTTTCGCTCAAATGCGACCATTTGCAGTGGATTAAGCCAGGTTTGACATTAAGGAATTCTCTTCGAATCTTAAAAGATGCTTTTGAAATTTTTTTTCTCAAAAATGCGTCCTTAAAATATTTAAAACAATCTGCTTTCTGTATTTGAAATTGCCTTTGTTGAACTTTTTATCCACAATTTGTTCAGATACGATACCCGTATATGTTCAAATTCAGAAATAAAATTTGTTTTAAACAATTAAGAAAAAAACAAGAAAATAACACAATATGTTAAAGAAATATATAAAAAAACAAATTAATATATAACAATAGATGTATGCAAGAATTGAATGAATTTACATATGTATAAACGAGTATATCTTTACCTAATGTACGCTTCGCTGTGTAAAACGCGTTGTGGCCTAGGAGGCACTGTTACAAACATTGGTTCGGGAGGCGGAGCGGCCAAAATAACTGCAATAATACAATTCGAATGCTTTACTTAGATTAAAATAATCGTTTCGACTTTTCTTCTAACCTTTTTGTGCCTGTTGGGATTGGCTTGATCGAGGCGATGTTTGGTTTAAAGTACTGCCTTGCGTATTTTGTGCTGAAGAGATCTGCTGTTGTAATGAAATTGGGTTTTTTCTCGAGATGAAGTTCCTAAAAAAATTAATTTTGTACTTCTCTTCTGGTTTATAAGGAAACGGGTACGTTATTACTTGCTTCTTTCTGCTAAGGACATTACTTTACCACCTTTACTAAGATGAACTTCGCGAACATGTTTAATAAGGCGCTGCAATTGGGGAAAGGCTGCCATATTCTTTTTAATACGAATACATCCTCTCCACAGGCAATGATATTCAACATCAGCGCCAAGATTTTGATATGATTTTTGAACATGTCCGTGGCTATCCTGAATGCAATGCTCCATGCAGTCCACTGAATCTTCAAACTGATAATCACATTTATCCCACAAACATTCATACACCTAACAAAATTTGTGAATCTTAGTATAACTATAAATATTATCAGAGAATACTACTTGATTTTCGATAGGAGTCGGACTTCGACAGTGGTCCTCAAAGTGTTTTGCAGCGGACTCCTCATTCATTTTAATAGCTTTATCCTCCCAACTTTGTCTTACGCTGGCTGGCAGATTTTTCCATTCATTACCCACCATGCGAGATATATCCCCGAAAGATGCTTCTGGATTACTTTGACTTATTCCTTTTCGTACCTCGCATGAGTACAAAATATAGCCAGTTACTACTTTAGATTTAATTGTTTTAACGGGTTTCAATTTAGATGAAAGTGGAGTTGAAGACACGGAGGGAGCTGGAGAAGAGGTTGCGATGTCTGAACTAACTGATAGAGGCCCGCCATCAAGAGAGTCTTCCAGTACACCAAGACTTTCAACAGTCTCTGCTCTTAAATCCTAAAGTATACATATATAATTTAATATTTTAATATATTATTTACAAAAACACACTTACAGATGACGAAGTTTTTATATCATTCGTAAGACAATCTTTTGTGTCAGAGAGTTTAATAGGTTTTATAATTATTTTGAAATGAAAAATTTCATCCTGTGTGACAAGTGGTCCATAATCAAATTTTCTTAATCCACCATTCAGCTCAAGTTTACAAATTGATTTTCGTATTTCATCATATATCGATTCGCAAATGAATACATCGCTTTCCGATATTTCTGTTGGGCGGCATGTGGAATATTCATTATATTCTAAAACGGCACAGCGCCCTACAATAGCTATAATTGGGCTAATCTCTTGAACAGTGGATAAAAGGACTTCTTGCCTATAAAATGTTTTATTAGGTGGCATTGAGATTTCATTGGGCGCCAAAAGCCAAGGTCCTTGAAAGAATGACTTTCTAAATAAAAAAAGCGTATATTTATATATTTAACTAAACGAATTCAATTTCACAAACCCCGACAATTCCCAAATAGAGTGAATTTGTGCAATTGACTGTTTTCCACTTAAAGTAGCAACGTAAACAAAATCGCCAATTTTAATAACACCACTACAAATAGTGTTATATTGTTGATAATAAACACTGTTTGGTTCAGCATTTGTTGGAGGAGCGCACTTTACATTCTGAAAAAATAAAGCAATTAGTTAAGTTATATTAAATGTTATTAAAAATAATTAAAGATGATAGTAATGCTTATAAGAATTTAGCATAGTATAACTTTTTTTAAGTTTGTATCATAAGAATTTTTCGACAAAGGAAAATGTATTCTGAGATAAGTTTATGTTTGTTCCAATTAATAGTATTTATCTTATAAGAATTCTTATTCTTTTATATTTAGTAATTTCGAATTTTTAACTATAATTATACATGTTATATTATATTATATTATACAAACGATGACAAAAGCAAAATAACATATTTTCGCAGAATATAATACGAAAGAGTGATCATGACACCAAGCAGATAACATATGACAACTAACCAAATACACATATTTTCCCCCATTTTTAAATATATTCGTATATACAGGGTGTGTACGGTATTTGAGAATAAATTTTAAATAAAACTAAGGTCTTCATCGACATCTCGACGAAAGGTTGTTTCTGTTTTGTTGTTGTTTTTTAAAATCCCGTCTCTTGTAATTTTGTTTTTTTTATAATCCCGCTTATACAAACAAAACTAGTTCTTTTATTTTAAAAATCACGCGATTTTTTATAGCGCGTGATTTTAACACATTAGTTTTTTTATATAATTTTTCTTGTCCATTTTTCATCTTTTTTATTTCAGTTTTCACCACAATTGTTTCTTTCCTCAAATTTGCAATGATTTTGTACACGCCAGCACTTTTTCGTCCAACTAAAACTTTCAGCCTGCGATGCCACGCCTCAGCATTATTTTGTGTTCGCGGAAATTGTTTTTCTGCACTGTCATACACATACCAAAAGTTAGGAGAGTACTGCACTTGCCTACTTCCATTACGAATGTAGTTAATTTTGAACCACTCTGTAAAACTAAGTGCGTCTTCGTCATCTTTCAAACTATTTTGCAAGAAGTCATTCTAGGAAGACTTCTTCGGGTGGTACAAAAGCTAAACTTTTAACCATTCTTATTTTAATGCAAACTCGTTACAGTTCCCATAAAATAAAACACTTTCGCAGCCGAAACTGTTGGCTTTTCGAAATCAGTTATGATTATTTCGGGTTGTAAGTCAATTGTGAATTCAGTTGCAACTCTTAACAACTCGGAAAAAAATAGCTCATAGCACTTTATTGTCTTTTTTGACATAAAACAAAAAATAAGTGGAAAAACACTGTTCTCAATCTAACCGTGGATTGTAAACAATTGACGCATAACAGAGGGAACGACATAAAATATACCGTCCATCAGCCAATATTTTGCTGTTTGTAGGAGAACTAGACTAGACACTGTTCCTAACAAAATAATTTTGTTGCCGTTACTTTCCTTCTCGGACAAAACAAATAATTCGCCGTCAAGATGCTTCAAAACCTCCCGTATATTAATTTCATTTACACTTTGTTACACTTACACTTACACTTTACACACATTCGGGGTTGTGTTCAAAGACTTAGGACCGGATCGTTGGTGTCCATCCATACTTCTCAGACTGGCATCCGTTTTGTCTCAGACGTCGGTGTTGAGTGTCTTTTTCGCTTGACAACATATACTTGGTCTTGCCCTCGTTGACGGATTTTGTCTGTGATGGATTAAAACAAAGTGATTCTGCAACTTTTTTCTATGCCGCTATTTGTTTTGCAAACATCTTTTACACGGAAATCAGGGTTGTGGCAATGCTCTGATGGAGTTTTTTTTGTAATATGTTCTCCGTTTTTAAAGTTGTACTGACTCATCCCTTGCAAAATTTATTTTTTCTCTGCGAACAGCTCCATCGGAAAACTGAACATACTTGTTTTTCAAGGTGATAATCATAGCTGTCAACTATTAATTTTCGGCCACTTTTGTTTGACCTAACTTCACTTATACAACTCATTGCGGTTAATAGTTCTGCGAACTCAATCCAATACTACACAATATAATTTGGCTCATCCGCCAATTGTGTAAATTAGAGCGGCTAAACCGTTACCAAGAGATAGATTTTTTTTGTGCATGTACTGTACTTGCAATGCGTAAATATAATAATGTAGATTATGTACGCAAAAACACATGTATACGTTCAGTAAAAATCAAAAACATCCTAACGTATTTTCTTTTAGTCGATAAATTTAAATAATAAAAAATCGAATATAACCAACATCTATTGTTATTTAGTTTGATAACCATGTTTATTAAAACACGGGATTGGCGGAATTTTAATAAGCGGGATTATAATAGATCGGGATTTGAGAAGACGAGATTAAAAAAAAAAAACAGTTTTTTAGAAGACAGGATTTTAAAACTTTTTTTCGGGATTTTTGATAAACGGGATGATGGGTTTTCGTCAATGATCGCTTGCACTTGCTAGATAAATTGTGTAGGTTTAGCATTGTCCGAACCTTCTCCGGGCAGGACTAATGCTGTTTTTTCAGTGGTTTTGCCAGCGTAGAAGAATACCTCTTCAGAAGAAGGGGAGATATACCATCTGGACCAGCGGGTTTGTGAATGTTAAGGTCTTTAAGTACTCTTGCTACTACACGAGTGCGAAAGTGGATTCGTCCCACTGAAGTTTCGACGTACTCAAGTGTAGGCGGGGACAAAGCACAATCTTGAAGCGATGAGCTGGCTGCAATGTGTGCAGCAAGCAGATTGGCTTTGTCCAAAGAGCTGATAGCTGGAATGTCATTGTAAATGAGCGTTGGGATGGAGGATGAGGCGGAATTTCTTATATTTTTGACGAACGTCCAAACAATTTTATTGCCTTTGGGACACTGTAGTACTTTTTGCCTCAATTTTTGTTCGTATAGAAATTTCACACGCTTAAGAAAGGCGTTGCAGTCATTCCTGGCTCGTTTGAATTTCGGCTGTCGGGTTGGTCTTAAACGACCGAAAAAAACATTTCTCTTACTTACGCCTTTTCCTTTGGTCTGATACTCTTTATCCGGTTAGGGCTAAAGGATCTCATTTTAAAGCGAATAGTGTCTGTGATCATATCAGCAGCGGCATCCACGTCGTTATCGAGGAAACATAACGACTAGTTAAAATTCCTAAAGAAGGTGTTAACTCCGCTTCAATTGGCTTTCTTGTAATGCCATACTGTTCTTTTAGGAATTTTTTCTCTAACTGTGGTCCACACAATGGTCCGACGAGCTTATACATCACATCAGCACATCAAAAGCGTACTTATCAGGGTGAGTGGTTAGAAACAAGTCCAGGGTGTTGGTGGTATGACTATCAACGTCTGGGATTCGCATGGGCTCATTTACAAGCTGGGTTAAGTTGTTTTCCGCAGCGAAGATCTCAACTGTCCAGAATTTCGAGGCCACCCAGAATTGTGTATATTGAAATCACCCGTAATAACGATTTCAGTATGAGGATACAGGGATACAATTCTTTGTATGGAGTTGGACAGCGCATCAAACGCGTTAAAGATCGAGTTGTGGTCCAGTTTGTGGCTTCTGTAAATAAAGCAGTAGTGGATAATTTGCTTACGGACATAGAATTTTAACCACATGAAACTGAATTCCGGATTGGAAAAGGGACTACATTGTGGTGCAGTTTGGTAAGCTACATCACTACGCACTTAAATGGCGAGACCGCGATGAGAAAAAAATAGTGGCACTTGTTCGTAGCCAGGTAGCTTCAGACCAGAGTGATCTGAGAAGTATGGGCGGAGATCTACCTGTGTTTCACTAAGTGCCAAAACAGCTGGCCTGTATTTGCAGACGTGGATATACGCGGAAAAGTGATTACTTTTTAGCCCTTGAATATTGGCTACATCCACTCTGAATTTCCTAGTCATAAAACAAACAGACATACAAAACACAAACACAGACTATACTAAGCAAGGCCGTGAAGTGAAAATTTGTTTATCATTAATTTACCGGATGCGGATGCCAGCACTACGGGTTTTTGTTCACTGATTCTTTATTTAATTTTTTTGTATTATTATTCTTTTTTCTATTGGTACACTATTGCACTCGCGCGCGGATTTAAGGGGATGGGAGAATTGATTTTTTTTCTTCTTTTTTTTGTGTTCAGACAGTTAAGCGAGTAATTAAATATGAGTGGACTGATGATGCGTGTGCACTCGTCAGAGGTCAACTCGTTACTCGATGCTAGAAATAGCGTACAAACAAAGCATTATCGACTATATAACCACTTTAAATGAAACTACGCAGAAGTTTACTCTCTCCACAATGTACGACGTCTCTTCCCGTCGTTGTTCGAGCGAGTTCGAAGATTTGCAGCACCGGTAATCTTAGAACTGCCTTTTGTTGTCGAAATCAAGAAACACCTCTGGCAAAACAAACCCGGGTAAACACAAGCTTTTCTAATGCAGTTAATTTGGAGTTTAGGTTTTTAATCGAAGTCATTTCTCTGGCAATTGCCTTTGACTCAACTTAATGACAGGATTTTCTACTCTTATTAGGTTTGCCCCTTTTGTACAAAACCTTCACGAAATAGAATAGCAAATTATTGGCTAAATAAATATATCAAATCATCATTTTGTTGTACTTTGATCCTCGTATGGACTAGATATGGCGAGTTCAACCTCAGCACATAGGTCGCATACCTATTTTTATTGGAGAGAACTATTAAACTTGGAGTGTCCAGATGGAGGAATCCTTCCTAAATCAAAATTTATGAAGATAGTTTAGACTAAGAAACCACTTCCGGAGGATATAAATACGCATACTGAACTTTTGTTGGCAATAAAGCCTCATATCGTAGCGCTGATTAAAAATCTGCAAACATTGAAAGAAATATGGGACTTTCTTAAGTCTTTGCTGCAACGGCAGAGCGTACAGCATAAGATGAAGATCTGCTTTATGGATGGATGATGATTTATTTGGCTGACTGAGCTGAACACAAATTCAAATAATGAAAGTCTAGATGTAAAATATATAAGCAAGATATGACCACTAAACCCCGGTTGATTGCAATGTTTTCAGTTTTATACGCTCAAGAAAGGCGGGTCATTACGAAAGACGAATCACTCTTGGCTTTGTCCCCTTATAGTTCTTCTTCCCTCTTTCTTTACTTGTAAGATAGGCTGAAGAAGTATGTAATTAATGTTGTGTAAGACTTGCGTTATTTTCTCGAGTTTCCTTTATTTTTATTAAGTAAATACGTTCTCCTTTCCTCTTTATCCATCGAAATACCTCTTTGTTTGTTGTTCTGTCTATCAAAGAAATACTTAGAATTCTTCGGTATGTACACATTTCGATGGTTATATTTTTCTTATCACTGCCCTGTTTTACGTCTGGGTTTCTATTTCGTATAGCAGTGCCGACATAATATGACATTTTACCATTCTCTTTTCGAGTTTTTGGTCTTTTTTAACTTTACAAAAGACTTACTTTCTTAGCCCTTCTGAGCAGCCGATAGGTTCAACAAACAATTTGCCGCCATTGCAAATTTCCCCGAGACATTTTTTTTTCTCCATTCCTGATCCCAAGTGGCAGATCGTCACGCGGATCTTAACCACCAAGTGTGTGGTTCGATTTGTTTCTTTGTTCTAGCGTTTTGGTTTTGCCAGCAGCCCGGCAATTGAAAATAATTTAATTGTAGTGTATTAAATCTGGGAAATTGCATAACACGCTCTCGCTTGTTCTATTGCATATTCTTTTTCTTAACTAGGGTTAACATTATTATTATTTATTGTTCCCAGATGCTTGTAACTCTGAATTTGTTGTTGATGGATACACCAACTCACACGCACATCCAGCAGCAACAAGGAAATCCGTTTTGAGAAAGTGATACATCCCCACTGTCTCCCAATGCGCTGGATAATGTTTAAATGTAAATAAACGTATTGTCCCAATACAAACTTATAGAAGCTCTATCATTTTCTTTAAATATACATGTTTTTAAGTTTTGATAGACAATTTCAATGTATGTTATGTTGGGTCTGTCAATAAGCTGTACAAGGTTTTCAATCTCAGCGACAGTCCAGCTTTGTGTTGCTGGAAAGCATTAAAAACGAATGTCTTCGTCCAGTCTATTTACACCGAAGTATCAGCTTTTTGGCGATTTGTTTGTTGTTTAGTTTATACGAGTAAGTCACAGTTACCTGTCAATCTTCTAACTTGAAAAATTCTGTTAGAGGAGAGTGCTTTAGTCAATGTGTTCAACGTACCTTAATAATTGTAGGAATACCTTTAAGAAACTCTTCCTGTTTTGAAATTTTAAACCCAAAATTTGCGTAGACGTAGAAGATGAAGAGAGGAGAAGTGTTTGAGAAATGAAGGATTATCCGTTGCCTTGAAACCGGGTCGGTAGATAACACTGTGCCAACCCCACCGATTAGTAATCCGAAAATAAAATAATTCTTATTGGATTCCAAGCTGGGGAATCAAAATAGTGTCACATGGTGTGATATACACAAACTACACAGCGGTTGAACTTAAAAAGATTTCAATCGGAATCAAAATAATATGTGAATCACTGATTTCATATAAATCAGTTATTTCTAAATTAAAAACAGAAAAGTGTCAATTTTTTCCCATGTGCTTATAAGTGAAAAGGTGTTCAAAGTGTTTTTGTATGGATTAGGTGAAGTTGAAACTCCTGCTCTTAAAGAGGAACTAATTAAACTCAAACTTAAATGCATCGATGTTAAGAGAATAATCAAAAAGTATGAACACTACACTGATAATTTCTACTTAATATCACTTGAAAATGGTTCAATTAGGTTTTTCGATTTAAAGAAGAACTATAGTTCAATATTGCACACGCAAGTAAATTGGGGCTTGCAGAAAAAACTCCGTGGAAAATAACCTCAATGTCATAATTGCCAGATGTATGGTCATGGCAAACGGAACTGTTTCATAAAAACTTATTGTGGTACCTGTGCTGGGTCACACAAAACTGCTGATTGTAATGAACCCGATGTGATTAAATGTGCAAATTGCAAAAATTCTCATAGAGCTTCCGATCCCTCTTGCATCAGCAGAATGGCTTACCAAGAAATAAAAGAGAAAGCGGCTAGGAAAAAGTCTAATGCTCCTTCCTCGGTTCCACAACGATCACGAGCACAAGCTTCTGCTCATACAATACCTATACATAAGCACCCGGTTTCAATTCACTCTGTCAATGAGTTTCCTCTGCTCCCACAACCTCGTCATCAACAAGTTCCAGTTAAGAGTGCAAATCCAGCTCATAATGTATGGGAAAATCCTTCTCTCACAGCAACTGATGCTATTGTCAGCAATGGAGGTCACCTCAGCAATGTTGCTAGAAACACTTTGAGCAACATTTCACTAAATCTTCCGTGCAATATATCAAATGACTCTACTCTCTTCACTATCGATGAATTAAGTGCATTAACGATTGAAATTATAGAATCATTATCATCTTGGAAGACAAAATATGATCAAACAAGTAATTGTGGGCAATAAATGTATAAATATTGGTAATTGGAATGCCAGAGGGATTCGAGGCAAAACTGTAGAGTTTACAAACTTTCTAAATACAAGCTAAATTGATATTGCTTTTGTTAATGAGACTGGTCTTAATTACAACAGCAAGAAAAATATTAACTTATCAACACCTGTTTTTAAATGTTATCGAAATGATCGAGTCGACCGCAGAGGTGGGGGAGTTGCAATACTTATTAGAAGATCAATTCAACATTCGCCCTTACCTATTATAAACACGCGTCTTATAGAAAATGTAGGTATTGAAATAAATTTAACTGAAAACAAATTTATTAAACTCTACTGTGTGTATTTTCCTGGCTGTGCTACATCAGTTGGAAAATGAGCAAGTCTTAAGAGCGACTTAAGGAAGTTTTTTACAATAAATGATGACTTCCTGATAGCGGGAGACTTAAATTGCCGTCATAAAGATTGGGGCTGCGTCAAAGCAAACACTTGGGGAAATATTCTTTAAAGTCTTTCTGTCTTACCTGCTAGCTATCGTGGTAGTCCTTCTGACCTTGACCTATTTATTACAAATGTGGATAGTTTGATTTCTCCACCATTTTCAAAAAATTAGCTTAGTTCTGACCATAACACCGTATTTTGTCGGCTTCTTCGGTCAGGGGAGAGAAGTGTACAATATCGAAGAAATTTTAAAAACGCCAACAGGGCACGCTTTCGTTCCGGAATTAATCAAAAAAATTTTAGCGTTCCAAAGAATTTAGACAGTATGAAGTCTCAAGATATTGATTCAATTGTTGGTAGTTTTTCCCAAACTATTTTAAGCTCTGTTGAGGAAGCCGTTCCGAAAATACCAACACGAAGCCGCCGGGGTAACTGCCCGGCCATTTAAAAAAAATTAAGTTACGAAGCATCAACAAGCCTTGGATATGGACGGATCTACTGTTGACAACCCACGCAAACGATTTAAGGACAATGAGCTTCGGATATGCACGTGGAATATGCAGAAGCGGATAGCAACGATTAGTATAAGGCCTCGTAGAAGTAGCATCTTCCGGCAGGTGCTGGTTCCTTAAATACGAAAATGAGCCTCTGCAGCCAAACATCTTGCTGCTCTGCTAATAAGCCTTACTTCACGCCTCCCCGTGGCGCCATCTGGGAATCTCACCAGAGATTGAGAGGTGAAGGGGGCAAATGGCGAGTTTCCTGCGCCATTAACCAGGATTAGTGTCGGAAAAACAAAACAAGACCTTATCCGGGATACTCCGACATATTTGGAGCTCAGGCCGGAAAGAATTTCCAGGACTTAGTCAACGGCAGCGCTCACATCCCGGAACGGGTTACTGGCTTCGGTGTAACCGACCCCTGGTCCTAGGGGCACTCAAAATGGAACTGGTCCTCCAGGTTGGGGGTTGTGCCGCCGGGGTAACTGCCCGGCCATTCACAAAAAATTAAGTTACGAAGCATCAACAAGCCTCGGATATGGACGGATCTACTGTTGACAAGCCACGCAAACGATTTAAGGACAATGAGCTTCGGATATGCACGTGGAATGTTAGATCCCTTGATAGACCACGTGCAGCCGAGCAACTAGCGGAGGCCCTAGACTGCTGCAAAGCAGACATAACCGCCATCCAAGAAATGCGATGGGATGGGCCGGACAAAAAGAAGATGAAAAACTGCGCCATCTATTACGGCAATTGCTATCGACGGCAAAAGCAGCGCTTTTTTGGATGCGGATTTATTGTCGGAGGCAGACTAAGACAAGAAATCCTCAGCTTCCGGCATGTGAGCGAGCGCCTCGTAGCAATCCGCATCAAGGCTAAATTCGCCAACATAAGCCTGCACAACACCACCTCCGATAACGGATTCAGGCTAATCGACTTTGCGGCGGGGCGAAACATTGTCGTGGCTAGCACGCGGTTCCCACATCTCGACATACACAAGGGGACTTGGAGAACTCCTGATCAATCAACAGATTGATCACATTGCGATCGACGCAAGACACTCCTCCAGTACTATGGATGTCCGTACGTTCCAAGGAGCCCACACCGACTCGGACCATTACCTTGTTGTAGCCAAGGTACGGTTGCGGATATCACAAACTACGCCAAGACAAACTAATGCTGTGAGACGTCAGACGGCTACAATCGCAAGAGATCGCCAAGTTCTTTTCCGATCGAGTGTCTCTTAATCTCTTAAGAGGTCCAATGCCGCCAGCATCAAGCATCGAAGACAATTGGAAACACTGCCAAAACGCCATCAGAGATGCCGCTTCTGATGTGCTGGGTTTCACTCGTCCACCACAACGAAACCCCTGGTTCGATGATGAATGCCGGCAAGCACATGCAGCTAAGCAAGATGCATATAACGCGGCGCTGCTTAGAAGGACCAGAGCTGCTTATGAGCTCTATGAGCGGAAGAGGAGAGACGAGCACCGGCTTCTCAGGAGGAAGAAGAAAGAGCATGAGAAGCGCGCGATCGAAGAAATTGAGAGATGCTACTCCAGGAATGAGGTTCGGAAGTTTTACCAAAAGGTATTTTCTGAAGTAAGATTATTACTTTACGATGGGATGGGCCGGACAAAAAGAAGATGAATAACTGCGACATCTACTACGGCAATTGCTATCAACGGCAAAGTCCTCAGCGTCCGGCATGTAAGCGAGCGCCTCGTAGCAATCCGCATCAAGGCAAAATTCGCCAACATAAGCCTCGTATGTGCGCATGCCCCCACAGAGGAGAAAGATGACAACACCAAGGATGCCTTCTACGAGCTCCTTTACAAGACCTACGAGCAATGCCCTAGCTATGACATTAAAATTGTCCTCAGTGATTTTAATGCAAAGGTAGGAAGAGAGGGTATCTTTGGTGGAACAATCGGAAAATATAGCCTGCACAACACCACCTCCGATAACTAATCGACTTTGCGGCGGGGCGAAACATTGTCGTGGCTAGCACGCGGTTCCCAAATCTCGTCATACACAAGGGGACTTGGAGAACTCCTGATCAATCAACAGTCAACCAGATTGATCACATTGCGATCGACTCGGACCATTACCTTGTTAGCCAAGGTACGATTGCGGATATCCCAAACTACGCCAAGACAAACTAATGCTGTGAGAAAATTCGACGTCAGACGGCTACAATCGCATGAGATCGCCAAGTCCTTTTCCGATCGAGTGTCTCTTAATATCTCAAGAGGTTCAATGCCGCCAGCATCAAGCATCGAAGACCATTGGAAACACTGCCAAAACGCCATCAGAGATGCCGCTTCTGATGTGCTGGGTTTCACTCGTCCACCACAACGAAACCCCTGGTTCGATGATGAATGCCAGCAAGCACATGCAGCTAAGCAAGATGCATATAACGCGGCGCTGCTTAGAAAGACCAGAGCTGCTCATGAGCTCTATGAGCGGAAGAGGAGAGACGAGCACCGGCTTCTCAGGAGGAAGAAGAAAGAGCATGAGAAGCGCGCGATCGAAGAAATTGAGAGATGCTACTCCAGGAATGAGGTTCGGAAGTTTTACCAAAAGGTAAAAATGACATGCCGCGAAAACAAACCCCGAACCGAAGCCTGTAGAGATGAACAAGGGAACATCGTAGTAGAATCGCAGTCGATGCTGAGGATTTGGAAAGATCATTTCTGCAGACTGTATAACGGCGATGACGGACCAAATACCGCTGTCAGGCAGAATCAACCTTTCAACCTGGACGATGATGACCAACAATTCCGTCCACACGACCTGGATGAAGTGAAGATAGCCATATCGAAGCTGAAGTCCAACAAAGCTGCTGGAGCGGATGGCCTGACTGCCGAGCTCTTCAAAGCGACAGGCGATGACTTGGTAAGGAGCATACACCAACTCATCTGTAAAATATGGTCGGACGAAAGTATGCCCGATGAATGGAACCTCAGCATTGTTTGTCCAATTCTCAAGAAAGGAGACCCTCTGAACTGCGCCAACTACAGAGGCATCAGTCTCCTTAACATCGCATATAAGATCTTATCCGCCGTATTGTGTGAACGCCTGAAGCCGTTCGTCAACAACCTGATAGGTCCATATCAGTGTGGCTTCAGGCCAGGAAAGTCCACCATCGATCAGATATTCACACTACGGCAGATCTTGGAGAAGACCCATGAGCTTCAGATCGATACCCACCACCTATTCATCGATTTTAAGGCCGCGTATGACAGCATCTATAGAGACGAGCTATATAGAGCAATGTTTAGTTTTGGCATCCCTGCCAAACTCGTCCGTCTGTGCAGGATGACGATGGAGAATGCACGCTGTCCCATCAAGGTCGGTAAAGATATCACCGAGACCTTTGATGTCCAGAAAGGATTTAGACAAGGCGATGCACTGTCATGCGATTTTTTCAACATCGTACTTGAAAGAATAGTGCAAAACTCACGAGCAAACACAAGAGGTACTATCTTTCAAAAGTCCGTCCAACTACTCGCATACGCCGACGATATTGACATAATCGGGAGAAAACAGCGTGATGTCAGTGGCGCTTTCGCGAGTATTAAGACGGAAGCGGCGAAAATGGGTTTAGCGGTCAATGAGGGCAAGACCAAGTATATGCTGTCAAGCAAAAAGGACAACCAACACCGACGTCTCGGACAGAACGTCACCCTCGACAGATATAACTTTGAGGTAGTTAAGGACTTTGTCTACCTAGGCTCCGCTATAATAATCCCGGTCCTGCTCTATGGCGCAGTGGCATGGACATTATCAAAAATAGATGAGGGTGTTCTTGGTTGCTTCGAGAGAAAAATTCTTCGGGCGATCTTCGGTCCCGTCTGCATTGACGGTGAGTGGAGGAGGAGATACAACGACGAACTGTATGGACTGTACAGCGACATGGACCTAGCCAGAAGAGTGAAGATCCAAAGACTGAGATGGCTGGGTCATGTAGAGCGCATGGACACCAATGCTCCGGTCCGAAAAGTCTTCGAATCCGCCCCCGAGGACCAGCGCAGTAGAGGAAGGCCAAGACTCAGATGGCGCACGCAAGTAGAAGAGGACCTCAGCCGAATTAGCGTGCGAAACTGGAGGCAGCTAGCCAGGGATCTAGCTGGCTGGAGAAGCTTGTTGACTGAGACCCAGGTCCACCCCGGACTGTAGCGCCACCTAAAGTTAGTAAGTAAGATAAAAATGCAAAACCGTTCTGGAACATTTTTTTTTTTTTTTTTTATAATTTGCGCGCGCACAAGGGATTATGTACCCTTAAAATGGTTGCACATAGCGCGGGCGAAGGAAATTTAGGGCGGGAGAAAAGAGAGGTACCGATGTACGTTGGTTTTAAATGTTTGATTGTTGTAAGGGCTAGGAAATAAAGGGCTCGGCAGAGCATTCCATGAGCGAGTTGTTCGGCTTAGGAAAGTATCACGATATTTCAGGGTGCGTCCGAAAGTGGGCTTGAGGGTGTACTGATGAGCATTCATAGCGAGACGGGTGTTACGGTTGGAGGTTTGAAGGGGCGGAATGCTACTGGCAATTTCAGAGGAGCACTGGTGGTGAAAATAGCGATAAAACAGGGTGAGACAGGAGACATTACGTCGGTGGTCGAGAGTGTCAATCGACTGTGTAATATTAGCATCACCTATTAGTTTTATCGCACGGTTTTGAATCCTATCTATCCTATCAAGAAGACTTGGGAGCACCTGACCAGATGTGAGCATTGTACTCCAGTTTTGGGCGGATGAAAGCCTTATATATTGAAGCCAGATCAGAGGGGGTGAAATATTTCTTACATCGCTTAAGGAAACCTAGACATTTCGCAGCATTTTTGGCGACTTCGAATATGTGGTCATTCCAACGTAAGTTTTCATTGACACACATACCGAGAATGGAAAGTTTTTCGGTTCAACGATGCAAGTGCCATTCATGGCTCGGTATTTGAATTTCGCTTAAGCGACAGCAGACAGCATTGTGTTTTGGAAGCATTAAATTCCACTCTGTTGGTGGTTCCCCAATTGGTTATGCTGTTTATATCGGAACTTAGTGAGCTTATAACATACGCCGCCGTTCCCGTTCTACAGCCGAAGAGCAGGGACGCGATTTCGGGAACGAATATGAAAAGCAGAAAGTACTGTCGTCAGCAAAGGAGTAAATTGGATTAGAAGTAGAAGACAAGAGATCATTGATGAAAATTAAAAAGAGTGTCGGAGACAGAACGGAGACCTGAGACACACCAGCATTTATTCTGTGAATATCACACTTGAAACCATCCAATACAACTTGAATTGAACGTTCCGAAAGGTAATTTCGGATCCATTGAAGAAGAGAGTCGTCGATCCCAAATGCACGCATTTTCGACAAAAGATGCCAAACTCTGTCAAATGCCTTAGAAATATCAAGTGCAACTATCTTGCTTTCGCTAGATTGATGTAAACTTTGATTGAATTTTTCAGTCAGACATGCCATCAAATCACCAGTGGACCTGTTCCTACGAAAACCATACTGCCGGTCAGGTCATTAAGGAGTTTTCATGTTTCGAGATATTTCATGAGCTGACGATTTATCAGCGTTTCCATGACCTTGGAAAGAAGGGACGTGAGTGCAATGGGTCTGTAAGAGGAGAGAGAAAGAGATTCACATTTTTTAGGGACGGGCTGCACAAATACTGTTTTCCATCTGCTCGGAAAGAGTCCTGAAAACTAGGATTGATGGAAAAGTTTACGTAGTGGTTTTGCCAACGTAGAAGAACACCTCTTCAGAAGAAGGGGAGATATACCATCTGGACCAGCGGATTTGTGAGCGTTAAGATCTTTAAGTACTCTTGCTACTACACGAGTGCGAAAGTGCATTCGTCAAATTGAAGATTCGACGCACTCGGGTGTAGGCGGAGACAAAGCACAATCTGGAAGCATTGAGCTGGCTGCAAAGTGTGCAGCAAGCAGATTGGTTTTGTCCAAAGAGCTGACAGCTGGAATGTCATTGTAAATGAGCGTTGGGATGGAGGATGAGGCAGAATTTCTATGTTTTTGACGAACGACCAAAAATTTTACTACCTTTGGGACATTGTAGTATTTTTTGCCTCAGTTTTTGGTCGTATATAAATTTGACACGCTTAAGAAAGGCGTTGCAGTCATTCCTGGCTCGTTTGAATTTTTTCCGGTTTTCCTCTGTGGGGTTGGTCTTATAAGACCGAAAAAACATTTCTCTCAACCTGACAGCATCCTTACAGCTCAATGCGTACCACGCCTTTTCCTTTGGTCTGATACTCTTTATCCGGTGAGGGATAAAGGATCTCATTCCAAAGAGAATAGTGTCTGTGATCATATCAGCAGCGGCATCCATGTCGTTGTCGAGGAAACATAACGACCAGTTAAAATTCCTAAAGAAGGTGTTAAGTCCGCTCGTATTGCCATACTGTTCTTTTAGAAAATTTTTCTCTAACTGTGTGGTCAGTGTACGACAATTTAGCTGATATGACACAATGGTCCGACGAGCCTAGAGGTGAGAGTACATCAACAGTGTACTTATCAGGGTGAGAAGTTAGAAACAAGTCCAGGGTGTTGGTGGTATGACTATCAACGTCTGGGATTCGCATGGGCTCATTTACAAGCTGGGTCAAGTTGTTTTCAGAAGATCTTAACACACAGGGATACAGGGATACAATTCTTTGTATGGAGTCAGACAGCGCATCAAACTCGTTAAAGGTCGAATTGCTGTCTAGTTTGGGGCTTCTGTAAATAAAGCAGTAGTGGATAATTTGCTTACGGAGATGGAATTTTAACCACATGATCTGAGAGGTGTGGGCGGGGGTCTACCTGTGTTTCACTTTGTGCCAAAACAGCTGGTCTGTATTTACAGACGTAAACGTACGCAGAAAAATGATTACTTTTTAGCCCGCGAATATTTGCTATATCCACTCTGAATTTCTGAGCCATTACAAAAAAAAGACGATTGTGAAGGTAATCAAAACTAAAAACAGGCAGTTACCCTGTTTAAAAACGACTTCTTGCTCTTATTTCACCCACAGTGAAAAGTCGAATGCCCTTGCAAGTAGCTTTGCAAGTAATTTTTTAGTATCTCAACACTTATGCGATGCTGGTACGAATAGTCTGGTGAATATCACTGTGCAAGCATTCAATGCAGAGAGTCTTGACTCTCAAAATAATCTTTTTGTGAACGAAGAAGATGTTGAATATTTTATAAAAGGTCTGTGCATTAAAATGGTAGGTGGTGTGGACCTTATAAGAAACACATTTTTAAAACAACTTCCAAAGGCAGGGATATTATACATAGTTTACATTATAAACGCATGTCTGAAATTACAATACGAGGGCGGGTCAATAAGTCCGTGACTTTTTGAATTTCTGACCTCTTTACTGAAACAGTAACACTGCTCCTGTCAACAGGCATCTGTCAGTTGACTCCTGTCAAAATTTAAACTTGCTGCGTCAGTTAGTTTGTGTTTGACAGCTATTGTTATCAGACTACTCACTAATTTGAGGAGAAAATGGAAAAAAGTGAATTTCGTGTGCTTATTAAGCATTATTTCTTGCGAAAAAAAACCATTACCGATACCAAGGCTAAGCTTGATAAATACTATGGGGACTCTGCACCATCGATTTCAATGGTAAAAAAGTGGTTTACTGAATTTCGTTGTGGCCGTACAAGCACTGAAGATGCCGAACGTCCTGGACGCCCAGTTGAGGTCTCTACACCCGAAACAATCGAAAAAATTCACGATATGGTATTGGCAGACCGAAGATTGAAAGTGCGAGAGATTGTGGAAGCCATAGGGATCTCGCATGGCTCAGTGGTTTCAATTTTGAATGATCACTTGGGCATGAGAAAGCTTTCCGCAAGATGGGTGCCGCGTTTGCTCACAGTCGACCACAAACACATGTGCAGTTGCCATGGCAAAAATCCATGAATTGGGCTATGAATTGCTCCCTCATCCACCCTATTCTCCAGATTTGGCTCCGAGCGACTACTTCTTGTTCCCAAACCTGAAGAGATGGCTTGGTGGAAAAAGATTTGACTCCAATGATGAAGTCATCTCGCAAACAAAGGCCTATTTTGAGGACCTCGACAAATCATTTTTTTTGGAAGGGATAAAAAAATTGGAGAAGCGTTGGACAAAGTGTATAGAGCTCAAGGGAGACTACGTTGAAAAATAAAATTATTTTTTTATCAAAAAATCTGTGTTTTAATCCAAAAGTCACGGACTTATTGACCCGCCCACGTACTTTCCTGATGCCTGGAAAAAGCTAAAGTGGTGCCAAATTTAAAATCTGGAAAGCCACCAGAAAATCCAGGAAGCTATATAGCTTACTCAGCAATTTAGGAAAAATTTTTGAAAAAATTATTAAAGAGAAAATTTTAGCATTTATCTGTGATAATAATATCTATCCTAAAGAACAATTTGGATTTCGAAGTTCTTCCCATCAGGTGCTTAGAATTTGTAATTCAATAAAAAACCATTGTTCTTAAGGTAAGTCCACGGGAATGATTTTGTTAGACATCGAAAAGGCTTTTGACTCGGTTTGGCATGATGGTCTCATTTATAAAATGATTCATGTTGGTTTTCCCCTCCCGCTTTTTTATCTAACCGTTGTTTTAATGTCTATGTGTACAGCAATGTCCAATTCAATTGATTTTAGTTCAGGAGTTCCGCAAGGGTCGGTGTTGGGACCTGTTCTCTTTAATATTTACCTCGCTGATTTTCCAAATCCGCCTGGTTGTGAAGTGGCCATTTTAGCAGATGACGCTGCAATATATTCATCTCATCAGTTTGCTCTTACTATTGAAAGCAATTTAAGGGCATCCGTGCGGCATCGGATAAAGAATAGTGCCGCAGTGCGTCCCAGCTTGTCGTAAGCGGCGACTAAATGGGACACCAATCATATACAGGCAACTATGACACCAAAAATGAGCCTGTGACACTTTAACACCTTAAAACTTTCCCACAAGTTTGTATGCAATCAGTGGGTTCCCACGTCTGGAGACTACCGGTGGGGTAAAAGAACAGTCAATCAATTCGAAATGAGCATACAAGTGTCAAACCACTCAAACTTTAAACTTCATGGAAATGATCGCAATTAATAGCACTACCCCGCTGGGCACCACGATTGCAACGCACTCGGGTGATCCCAGAGCAAGCAGAAGTGCTTGTGTCAGAGCCCGACGGATTCCGGGGGCGGGCAAAATTAAGTTTCTAAAATATTTTCATAAACTTCGGTTTGCAAGTTGGAACGTCGGATCGTTGACCTCAAAAAGTTTAGAACTGGAAGCGATTATGCGTCGCAGAACTCTACAAATCCTGTGCGTACAGGAAACGAAGTGGTGTAATACAGGAAATAAAGCGCGTTTTCTAGATTTAAAAACTAAGGCATTTAAGATGTTCTACCATGGAACGGTCAGTGGACGAAACGGTGTTGGAATCGTTGTTACAGCGGATCTTCTAAACAACATCGTTGGTATCTTGAAAATAAGCGACCGCTTGATGAGTGTTAAACTCGTCATACACAATGAAACCTGGAACATTGTTAGCGCGTACGCTCCACAAAATGGATGCGACCAATCGGAAAAAGATACATTTTGGTTAGAGTTCGGTAATTTGCTTAGAAATATACCTATCGATGAGGTGCTCTTCGTTGGCGGAGATTTAAATTGCCACGTCGGAGAAACAAATGTTGATTACGAGGACTGCCACGGCGGTAAAGTCTTTGGAACCAGAAATTCAGCTGGCGAAGACATCCTTGTAGCGTGTAGGGCGTACGGCTTAACCGTCTTAAATACAATGTTTATTAAACATCAACGACATCTCATCACCTATAGCAGCGGAGGCCACGAAACGCAAATAGATTATCACCTCTGCAAAATGTCGATGAGAAACCGTGTAAAGGGTTGTAAAGTAATACTTGGAGAATCGCTAGTAAGCCAACACCGTCTGCTCATTACAGAATTTTTCACAGCGGAACCACCGAAAACACGGGCATCGTTTGGAAAGCCAAAAATCCGGTGGTATAATCTATCGAAGGAACGAAGCGCAAGATTTATCGCACTGGCTAAAGAAGTACTTCAAAATATAAATGGTATAGCAGACTCACTTAGCCCGCAAGAAATGTGGAACAGCCTGCACGAGGAATGCATAACACTCGCAAAGTCCTATCTGGGGACTATATCGAAATACCATTACGTCGGCAAAGAAACATGGTGGTGGAATGACGAAACCAAACGAGCTGTGGCCGACAAGAAGAGTGCATTCCAAGCGTGGACAAAATGCGATCGGAGCGACGATATCGAGAAAGCTCGACTGGCTCTAGAATACGAGCGTCTTAAAAAGATCGCAAAGAAAGTCCTGGCTCGAACTCGAGCGGCAGAAGCGGAAAACCTGTACCAGGAGTTGGAACAAATATCCTCACGATCGGCGGATAGAAGACAAGCTATCCAAGAAGTTCAACCGTCGTACAGTACTAAAATGCCAAATATTTTTAAGCTCGCTGCACAGAGGCGAACAAATTCAATGGAAATAACCTCGCCGAAGTACATCAAAAACGCAGACGGTCGCTTATTAACAAATGAAAAGGAAATTTGTGACCGGTGGCTTGAATACTGCAAGGAGTTGCTTAACAAACAGTTTCCACGTGATATTGTGACGACAGCTGGTCTATTCGAGGAGGAAGTTTCGGACTTTTCAATCGAAGAAATAAGTATAGCAATTGGAAAAATGAAGCGGGGGAAAGCGGCGGGACCAGACAGCATTCCATCAGAGTTTTGGTCGAAGATGGAGGGGATCGGCAGCGTTTGGCTATCGAAACTTTTAAATAAATTAAAATGTGGACAACCTATGCCGAATCAATGGGGAAATAGCTTCTTGGTTCCATTATACAAAGGAAAAGGCGATACTCGAGAATGCAACAACTACCGTTCAATCAAGCTTATGTCACACACAATGAAAATCGTCGAAGGAGTCTTAAACAAACGTCTTCGGCAAATAATAAAGCTTTGTAATAGACAGAGTGGATTTGTTGAAGGACGATCGACTGTGGACGCTATCCAAAGCCTACGAATAATAATGGAAAAGCACCGAGATTCGTCTAAGGATTTACACATGGTATTTATCGACCTCGAGAAAGCATTCGGTCGAGTGCCTAGGGATCTCATATGGGCCGCGCTGAGGTCTCAAAACGTCCCGGAAACGTATGTTAGAATAATACAAGACATGTACGGAAACGTGAAAACTGCGGTTAAAAGCTCTGCTGGACTAACGAGAGAATTTCCAGTTAATGTCGGAGTGCATCAAGGAAGCGTACTTAGCCCTTTCCTCTTTAACGTAGTATTCGACTATCTTTTAAAAGACTGCATGCGCGAAGCAAATGTAACGCCAATTCTCTTCGCTGACGACGCAGTTATACTTAGCGATAACGTCGAAGATTTACAGAACGCCTTAGATTCATGGAGAAATGCGCTAGAGAGAAACGGGTTTAAAATAAGTCGTTCAAAGACAGAGCATTTGACGTGCCCATTTGCGCATCCGTTTCGGATATAATGTTAGACGGAATAGTTCTTCCGAAAAGCACTATCTTTAAGTACTTAGGATCAATCGTTAACATGGAAGCGAAATGTGACGACGACGTAAACCTCAGAGTGAGTGAGGGATGGATGAAATGGCGGGAAAATTCGGGAATCTTTTGCGACCGAAAATTTCCACTTAAATTAAAGGGGAAACTCTACACCACGGTTGTTAGACCAGCTCTTATATACGGTTCACAGTGCTGGACAATGTACGAAGCATTTAAAAACAAAATTACGGCAGCGGAAATAAAAATGTTTAGGATGTCCAGTGAAGTCACTCAACGCGATTGTATTAGATCTACGCGTATAAGAGGAAATCTACATATAAAGAATTCGGTAACCGAACAGCTTGAGGCGAATAGAATAAGCTGGTATTGCCACGTTCAAAAAAGATCTGCGGAAAGCCGGTTAAAAAGGCACTATCAACTACGGTCACTCCAACTGTAAGAAAACGAGGTCGGAAAAAGAATTCCTGGATTTCTTAGATGGCAAATGCGCAACATCGTCTGGGGGTTAACCACTGAAGCGATCCAGGACCGAGCATTATGTAGACGCGTTCTGCGGTCTGCGACATTAGCCAACCCCATAAGCGGAGCAGCAGCGATGCAGTAAAAATGGGAAACTCGTTATGCATAAGTTCGTATAATAAAAGGATAAGAAGAAGAATTGAAAGCAATTTAAGGGATGGGATGGATTTGTTAACCAAATATTATAAAAGATGGAAAATAAAATTAAATGAAGAAAAAACACAAGCGATCTTTTTCACACGAAAAAAAAAGTTTGTTTTGTCTCTAACAGCCATATCCGAATCAACGGAAAAAATATAAAATGGGATCCATCTATTACATACCTAGGCATCTACATAGACACAAGGCTTGTATTTAAGGAACACACAAATAGGTATTGCAATTAAAATGTTGTACCCTTTTATAAATCGTAAATCCTTACTTTCACATGAAAACAAAATCATTTTGCATAAAACTATCTTTCAGGCAATTTTGCTGTTTGGTTATCAAGTATGGGGAGATTCCGCAGCATGCCATATTAAAAAGTTGCAGGTCGCACAAAATGGATGGTAACGATTAGTAAGTATATGGCCTCGTAGAAGTAGCATCTTCCGACAGGTGCTGGTTCCTTAAATGACGAGAATGAGCCTCTGCAGCTGAACATCTTGCAGCTCTGCTAATAAGCCCTACTTCACGCCTCCCCGTAGCGCCGTCTGGGAATCTCACTAGAGATTGAGAAGTGAAGGGGGCAAATGGCGAGTTTCCTGCACCATAAATCAGGGTTAGTGTCGGAGAAACAAAACAAGACCTTATCCGCGCTACTCCGACATATTTGGAGCTCAGGCCGGTAAGGATTTCCAGGACTTAGTCAGGGTCTTGGAAAAGAGATGGTGGCGGACGAGCCCTATATGGGCCAACGGCAGCGCTCACATCCCGGAACGGGTTACTGACTTCGGTGTAACCGACCCCTCGTCCTAGGGGCATTAAAAATGGAATTGGTGCTCCAGGTTGGGGGTTGTGCCGCCGGGGTAACTGCCCGGCCATTTAAAAAAAATTAAGTTACGAAGCATCAACAAGCCTCGGATATGGACGGATCTACTGTTGACAACCCATGCAAACGATTTAAGGACAATGAGGTTCGGATACGCACGTGGAATGTTAGATCCCTTAACAGACCACGTGCAGCCGAGCAACTAGCGGCGGCCCTAGACTGCTGCAAAGCAGACATAACCGCCATTCAAGAAATGCGATGGGATGGGCCCGACAAAAAGATGAAAAACTGCGACATCTACTACGGCAATTGCTATCGACGGCAAAAGCAGCGCTTATTTGGATGCGGATTTGTTGTCGGAGGCAGACTAAGACAAGAAGTCTTAAGATTCTGGCATGTGAGCGAGCGCCTCGTAGCAATCCGCATTAAGGCTAAATTCGCCAACATTAGCCTTAGATGCGCGTATGCCCCCACAGAGGAGAAAGATGACGACACCAAGGATGCCTTCTATGAGCTCCTTAACAAGATATACTAGCAATGCCTTAGCTATGACATTAAAATTGCCCTCGGTGATTTTAATGCAAAGCTAGGAAGAGAGGGTATCTTTTGTGGAATGATCGGAAAATATAGCCTGCACAACACCACCTCCGATAACGGATTCAGGCTAATCGACTTTGCGGCGGGGCGAAACATTGTCGTGGCTAGCACGCGGTTCCCACATCTCGACATACACAAGGGGACTTGGAGAACTCCTGATCAATCAACAGATTGATCACATTGCGATCGACGCAAGACACTCCTCCAGTACTATGGATGTCCGTACGTTCCAAGGAGCCCACACCGACTCGGACCATTACCTTGTTGTAGCCAAGGTACGGTTGCGGATATCACAAACTACGCCAAGACAAACTAATGCTGTGAGACGTCAGACGGCTACAATCGCAAGAGATCGCCAAGTTCTTTTCCGATCGAGTGTCTCTTAATCTCTTAAGAGGTCCAATGCCGCCAGCATCAAGCATCGAAGACAATTGGAAACACTGCCAAAACGCCATCAGAGATGCCGCTTCTGATGTGCTGGGTTTCACTCGTCCACCACAACGAAACCCCTGGTTCGATGATGAATGCCGGCAAGCACATGCAGCTAAGCAAGATGCATATAACGCGGCGCTGCTTAGAAGGACCAGAGCTGCTTATGAGCTCTATGAGCGGAAGAGGAGAGACGAGCACCGGCTTCTCAGGAGGAAGAAGAAAGAGCATGAGAAGCGCGCGATCGAAGAAATTGAGAGATGCTACTCCAGGAATGAGGTTCGGAAGTTTTACCAAAAGGTATTTTCTGAAGTAAGATTATTACTTTACGATGGGATGGGCCGGACAAAAAGAAGATGAATAACTGCGACATCTACTACGGCAATTGCTATCAACGGCAAAGTCCTCAGCGTCCGGCATGTAAGCGAGCGCCTCGTAGCAATCCGCATCAAGGCAAAATTCGCCAACATAAGCCTCGTATGTGCGCATGCCCCCACAGAGGAGAAAGATGACAACACCAAGGATGCCTTCTACGAGCTCCTTTACAAGACCTACGAGCAATGCCCTAGCTATGACATTAAAATTGTCCTCAGTGATTTTAATGCAAAGGTAGGAAGAGAGGGTATCTTTGGTGGAACAATCGGAAAATATAGCCTGCACAACACCACCTCCGATAACTAATCGACTTTGCGGCGGGGCGAAACATTGTCGTGGCTAGCACGCGGTTCCCAAATCTCGTCATACACAAGGGGACTTGGAGAACTCCTGATCAATCAACAGTCAACCAGATTGATCACATTGCGATCGACTCGGACCATTACCTTGTTAGCCAAGGTACGATTGCGGATATCCCAAACTACGCCAAGACAAACTAATGCTGTGAGAAAATTCGACGTCAGACGGCTACAATCGCATGAGATCGCCAAGTCCTTTTCCGATCGAGTGTCTCTTAATATCTCAAGAGGTTCAATGCCGCCAGCATCAAGCATCGAAGACCATTGGAAACACTGCCAAAACGCCATCAGAGATGCCGCTTCTGATGTGCTGGGTTTCACTCGTCCACCACAACGAAACCCCTGGTTCGATGATGAATGCCAGCAAGCACATGCAGCTAAGCAAGATGCATATAACGCGGCGCTGCTTAGAAAGACCAGAGCTGCTCATGAGCTCTATGAGCGGAAGAGGAGAGACGAGCACCGGCTTCTCAGGAGGAAGAAGAAAGAGCATGAGAAGCGCGCGATCGAAGAAATTGAGAGATGCTACTCCAGGAATGAGGTTCGGAAGTTTTACCAAAAGGTAAAAATGACATGCCGCGAAAACAAACCCCGAACCGAAGCCTGTAGAGATGAACAAGGGAACATCGTAGTAGAATCGCAGTCGATGCTGAGGATTTGGAAAGATCATTTCTGCAGACTGTATAACGGCGATGACGGACCAAATACCGTTGTCAGGCAGAATCAACCTTTCAACCTGGACGATGATGACCAACAATTCCGTCCACACGACCTGGATGAAGTGAAGATAGCCATATCGAAGCTGAAGTCCAACAAAGCTGCTGGAGCGGATGGCCTGACTGCCGAGCTCTTCAAAGCGACAGGCGATGACTTGGTAAGGAGCATACACCAACTCATCTGTAAAATATGGTCGGACGAAAGTATGCCCGATGAATGGAACCTCAGCATTGTTTGTCCAATTCTCAAGAAAGGAGACCCTCTGAACTGCGCCAACTACAGAGGCATCAGTCTCCTTAACATCGCATATAAGATCTTATCCGCCGTATTGTGTGAACGCCTGAAGCCGTTCGTCAACAACCTGATAGGTCCATATCAGTGTGGCTTCAGGCCAGGAAAGTCCACCATCGATCAGATATTCACACTACGGCAGATCTTGGAGAAGACCCATGAGCTTCAGATCGATACCCACCACCTATTCATCGATTTTAAGGCCGCGTATGACAGCATCTATAGATACGAGCTATATAGAGCAATGTTTAGTTTTGGCATCCCTGCCAAACTCGTCCGTCTGTGCAGGATGACGATGGAGAATGCACGCTGTCCCATCAAGGTCGGTAAAGATATCACCGAGACCTTTGATGTCCAGAAAGGATTTAGACAAGGCGATGCACTGTCATGCGATTTTTTCAACATCGTACTTGAAAGAATAGTGCAAAACTCACGAGCAAACACAAGAGGTACTATCTTTCAAAAGTCCGTCCAACTACTCGCATACGCCGACGATATTGACATAATCGGGAGAAAACAGCGTGATGTCAGTGGCGCTTTCGCGAGTATTAAGACGGAAGCGGCGAAAATGGGTTTAGCGGTCAATGAGGGCAAGACCAAGTATATGCTGTCAAGCAAAAAGGACAACCAACACCGACGTCTCGGACAGAACGTCACCCTCGACAGATATAACTTTGAGGTAGTTAAGGACTCTGTCTACCTAGGCTCTGCTATAAACACAGACAACGACACCAGCGCCGAGATCAAGCGAAGAATAACTCTTGCCAACCGCTGTTTCTTTGGGCTAAGAAGGCAATTGACTAGCAAAGCCCTCTCTCGGACAACAAAAGTCACCCTTTTTAAGACTTTAATAATCCCGGTCCTGCTCTATGGCGCAGAGGCATGGACATTATCAAAAATGGATGAGGGTGTTCTTGGTTTATTCGAGAGAAAAATTCTTCGGGCGATCTTCAGTCCCGTCTGCATTGACGGTGAGTGGAGGAGGAGATACAACGACGAACTGTATGGACTGTACAGCGACATGGACCTAGCCAGAAGAGTGAGGAACCAAAGACTGAGATGACTGGGTCATGTAGAGCGCATTGACACCAATGCTCCGGTCCGAAAAGTCTTCGAATCCGCTCCCGAGGGACAGCGCAGTAGAGGAAGGCCAAGACTCAGGTGGAGCACGCAAGTGGAAGAGGACCTCAGCCAACTTAGCGTGCAAAACTGGAGACAGCTAGCCAGGGATCAAGCTGGCTGGAGAAGCTTGTTGACTGAGGCCCAGGTCCACCCCGGACTGTAGCGCCACCTAAAGTAAGTAAATAAGGTCGCACAAAATAAAATTTTAAAAATGATGCTCAACCTACCAAAGCATCACTCAACATTGGAGCTGCATAATAGGGCGAATGTTGATTGATAGGATTGCAAAGCTTAAAGCTGAATTTTTAAGAAGATGTAGATTTGCTGACAATCCTATGATAAATGAATTATATCGTTAAATGTTTTAAGTGCTTATAAAATTAAGAAAGTAATATGTAAACTTATCTATTTGTTGTTATTAATTTACTATTTGTTTAATTTTCATTATTAATTTATTATAATTTACTTATTTATTTATTCATTTGTTTATGTAATTGTCTAATGATTCATTTATTTATTTATTTGTTTGTTTATTTATTTATTTATTTACTTCTTAATTTATTTATATATGATTTATTTATTACTTATGTATTGAGAGAACAATCTAGTCTATTATATGTATACATATTTTTTTTTTTTCGTTTGGATTGGAGGGGTTTTTCTGTATTTTCCTTCAAAATTTTGTTAATTTTCTCGAAATAATTTGTAATTAATTAACCATATTTCAATAGAAAGATATTTTGACTTTATCAAATTATTGTAATATAAAATGTTCGGTTACTATATCTATGTAATTTTTTTAATATATGAAATAAAATAAACTAAACTAACTAACTTAACTGCTATCTTAAGCTAAAAAGAATATTGCATCTATATAGGAGATTGTTGAAGAAAATCTAAATTTATCGATTCGTCGTTTACTTCGTCTTTGTCCGTCCACTTTATGGAAACTTTTACAAAGATTGTGGTTTGAAGGCTTACAAAAACCCAACTCGTGCAAGGGTCCGCTGTTTATTCTGTTCAGCAATGAGGCTTACTTTTAGCTCAGTTTGCATGTGTATAACCAAAAATATGGTTTTTGAAACGAAGATAATCCATATGAGATGCAAAACGACGTTGGGCAGTTTCGTGTGGTTTGTGGACTGATAGAGTCATCGGACTATAATTTTTCAATAATAAAGCTGATCCGGGTATAAAGATCAAGGCTATAGAGCCGTAATTAATAACTTTTTCATTCCCCTATTGAATGGCATGAATGTGGTTCCTGCAGAATTGCGCTACGTGCCATAAAGCAAACATATTAAAGGAAGCATTCGATGAACGCTTAATTTGGAGTAATTGACCTGTAAATTGGCCTCTTTAGTTTACCTAGCCATATCAAAATAAATGTTGGGCTTCCTTCGTTCTTGGATATAGTTTTAGGTCGTGGTAAGTAAACATAAATAAACTTACCGGCTTCTCTTTTTCTATCAATGCTTCTTGCAATTTCAATTCTGCTAATTCACCCTTATGTTTTTCTATGCGTTCCTTAAAAACGGACATTACACGTCTGAGTTCTAATGGAGTATCCCGCATAATAAAATTAACAGGATCATTCTCACGAACAAAAGGCCAATTCTTAATTTTTTTGAAATATCTCGCTGAAACATTGTATCGTGATTCGCAAACAAAAACATCTTTATCGGCAAACCCACCAGGTCTAAATTTAATATAGTCTTTAACATTCATGACGTAGCATTTATTCAAGACCTTGCTTAATGGTATAGTCTGTCGTTGGCAAGTTTTGAATACTTCCTGCAAACAAAGAATAAATAATAAAATAATGAAACTGTTTTTTTTTTTTTTTGTGAATTAAAGACCACAAAATTTACCTGTTCCAAAAATTTTCTTGTTGTAAGATGATATGTTTCATGGGGTCTCATAAATAAACAGCCATGCATCATTTTAATATTTTCGTTTGAAGTCCACAAACGTTCAATATATGCGATACTAGGAATTTTTTCAACTGACTCAAAATAGACAAAATCTCCAGGAGAATACACTTTCTGATCAATAGTCAAGCTTTCACCATGCGTTGCCTTTTTAAAATCGAATTAAACAATTTGTTTATTTAGTATTTTTTAATTTTTTACCGCTTTGTCCTCATCTTCTTGACCCTGTTCCTCTTGAAGTAACTTGGCTTGACGAAGGATATCGATATCAGCTGCTAAATCAACAGCAGTATACGCAGAAGCCGGAGAGCTAAGGGTATTCTTGCAAAGCTGTAAATATATACAACATCTTTTTATTGTTTGAACCAAATGAGTCAAATAAAAATAACTCACTTCATCCCTTTTTTTAATATAAAATAATTGCAGCTCAATAGCATCTTCAAATATTTCTGAGTCTGTGCGAGATAGTTTACGCGCACGTTCCAAGCAAGTAAATACATCTTCTTGAAATGTATCCAAACGTTTATAAACGCCTTTATCCAAACGACGTTTGATGAGATCCAAAGAAATCCCACGTTGCTTGCTAAAAGAAGGTGATATATAATATATAACATATATAATTTTAGATTTTACCCGTTTAGATCCCCAGAAATATCATCATACTCAGGTAATTCAGCCAAAGAATCAGAAAAACATCGGCCTTCTTCGTCTTGATGATTATACATTGAAGTAAAGAGAGATAAAAGCAACTCTTGTACAGCCAGGGGCACATCAGGAAGAATTTCATCACCTTCCCTAAAGTAAAAAAAAAGTTTGCAATGGTGTAAATATACGACTTGTATTTGCTGTTTATTGTTCTGAATACAAAAAGGCTGATACCGATGCCACAAACATATGTCTAATATTAGTTAAATGAGGCAAATATATATAACATTATGGTAACGAAACTGGTGGCTGTGCGTGATGGGACCATATGCACATTATGTTCAAAATGAGGTGTAACACCTTACACGAGCCAATTAGATACGACAACAAACTTATGAACTGGAGAACATACCGCGAGCACCTAGCGGTCAAAGCCAACTTATTGCCTTCAACACTGCTTACAAAAGTGGATGCTGACGATGCACAATTCCAGCTCAATGGCATAATCCCCTCCTCTATTAACAATAGTTGTAAAGCTAAACAAACTGTGGTGTAACGGTGGAATGAAAACCTTGAAGCTATTCGTAAAAGAATAGAAAGCTTTTAACCAAAGCTAAACGCAGTGGAAATTGGGAACATTACAAATCCCTCCGAACTTTCTACAACCAGAACCTCCTGCTGTGCCAACTGCGAGAAAGTTGAAAAACCCCGGCAGTAGCATGACTTCATAGAGCGCTCTCCAAAGATCACAATAATTGGACAGGTCTGCTAATCAAAACAGATGGCAAAATCACACGCAACCGTGAAGCAACCCTGAACACCTTACTTTCCAGGGTCTTAAAACTTTGAAATGTCAAACGGACAGTCAGATGAATTTTTTAATACCGAGAAACCTTAGCAGAGTCAACATTCTATCTGGAAAACTATTAAACCCGATGGATGAGCTATTACTCATTCAAACCATACAAGGCTCCGGGTACATACATATTTTCCCTGCCCTGCTGCAAAAAGGAAAAGACTTTCTTGTACCCACCTTAACAGCCGTATTTAGGTTCAGCTCCAATGGGGTTACATACTACGTACTTGGAGGGAGGTAAACGTACTCTCGCCTCTCCTGTGGTCCTTGGTTATAGACGACCTGCTTAATAAATTAAGGAACCGAGGCTTGGATATGCCGATGACTTCGTCATCTTTATTAAGCAAACGAAATCACTGCACGAATGCAAAATGCCCCTAGACGTGTGCACCGGAGAGATACTCTTTATCAATCCAAACAAGGCTATCATAGTTCCCTTCACTAAGAGGAGAATCTAAAACCTAGATCATTTCCGGAGCCTTTTGGACCTTCCCAACAGCTACTACAGAAGCAATAATAGGACTTACGCCCCTACACTTGTTCATCAGCAAAGTGGCTGTACGCAGCTTAGAAAATATGGTACGATCCAAACAAATAGATCTTCAAGAAAACCCGGACATAAAGATCCTACTCTCTGAAATACCAGAAATTGCCATGATCTGCGCAGTAAAAGACCGCCTTCAAGAACCTTTATACGTCGACAAAGGATTCTCCACGGAGATTCCCAGCAAAGCACAGGCCAGCAATAATCCAGCAAATAGCCAAAACGGCACAAAGTGGTATACGAATGGTTTTAAAAAGGAAACGGGAGTGCGAGCTGGAATACACGGACCAAATACTAACATATCAATTGCTATGGATAAGAGTCCTAGTGTATTCCAAACCGAATTACACGCCAATCAAGAATGCGCCAACCTAATCTACAACTCTGAGGCGCAAACATCCATATATTCACAGATGGTCAAATGCCCTTTACTCGCACATCATTGACTCCTTCAAAACCCTCCAATAACTTAGCTCAAGGAACAAGATCAAACTATTGTGTCTTCCTGGACATGAGGGTATTGATGGCAATGAAAAGGCCGACGAACTGGCCAAAAAAGGATCAGAGACTCCTTTCAACGGACCTGATCGTTTTTTTTTGCACCTCTAAACAGCAGGAAAACTAACCATTAAATGCTAAGAGCACTCAAAGTGCATCTCGTACTGAGGGGAGACCCCAGGTATAAGACAATCCAAACGAACCATCCTACCCTTTAACAAAAATGCCAATAGATGCATGAGTTTAAGCCGGCTCGATATCAGAAACCTATTGGGGTACCTTACAGGACATCACGGTTTAAGATATCACCTCAACAAATTAGGACTAGTCGACTCTCCGGAGTGCCGAATTTGTCTTAAAGAAGACGAAATAGCTGAACACATCTTATGTGACTGCCCCGCCCTCAACGGAATCAGACGGAATACCTTTTTCAGGAAACAAATCGACTACACTGAACTAAGGGATTTCCCAGCTGGTAGAGTTACTAACTTCATTCGGAAGGCATAAAACCTACTAAACTAAACACAGTTCTGACAAAATCGGTACAAAAGATATTTTTAGGTCAAAGTTACGATGGCATGATGGATGATGAAAATTCAGAAATAAAATTGTATCTTTATTTCTGTAACTGTTTGCGGTAAATGTGGCCATGCGAACACTTGCCACCGAATGTTTGCGCACACTTACCCCGAGAATGTAGTTTTTTTTTTTTTTTGCTAGATTTTAAACTAATAATTGTCAATGTGATGTATGGATTATATACACATATATATGTCAAATGAGAGAACACTCTAACTGCGTTGTTGCCTAGGTACTCGTATGTTAACAGCGATATATAGTCAGTCTTCATCTATTTGTGAAGTAATTCGCATCTGTACTAATAAGGTTAGAGCACTTAATTGGTCTTTCATTGTGTAATGTGTGTAATTACAATTGGCGACGAAGAGAAAACAAAAAAAAATGAGCGCGAAGTAAAATTATGTTGTTTTAGTAAATATCATCGACGACAATACAAATACACAAAGTGAAGGTGATGAATATAAGACTCGAAGCTCGAACTTGATAGTAGAAAATCGGAAGCAGTTAAGATATCCTATATATTATAGGCGAATTACCAAAGTACAACCACGATTTGAATATGTGGAGCATCTTCAAATGCAAAATTGAACAGTTTTTCATTGGAAACAGAATCGTGGATATAAGAAAATAGATCACTGCTTTTGATCTTCACAATGAAACCTTCAAATTGTTAAGCAATTTAATTCATCCAGCGGTGCCGAGCAGTACCTTGACAGGAAAAACGTTTTAAGCCAGCAGTGTCGGGGTTTGCAGAGCATAACAGATTTTATGCATCTTGTAAAGAGGAACGGTAAACTCTTCAATAATACGAGTGAGAAGTTTAGCAAAGAAATGTGATTTTGGAGAGCATTTGAATACGGTTCTCAGAGACAGATTCGTAATGGGTTTGGAAAAGGGCACAGGGAAAGACAGCATATTCTTAGAAATTCCAACGGATGTAACTCTTTCTTTAGAAAAATCTCTCCAAATTGCTCAGACAGTGGAAAATGTAAAAAAGGAATATGCTACGGAAAAGATCGATGAATTAAATAGTGAAGGAGTTTTTCGATTACAAAAGGAGGAGCAACCACGAGAATACAGTAGTCTTCAACAACAACAAAATCAAAGGAAGGCAGCTCACAACGGGTCATCGTCGAGTAGACAATGTAGGGTTTGTGGATATACATATATAGGTAAGAATCATACCTTGGAGCAATGCAGATTTAAGAATTATTTTTGTAAAATATGTACTCAGAATGGTCATTTGAGAAAAATGTGTGATGTGAGTAGTAACGTTAATAAAACAAGAAATCATAATTTTGTTGGTGACCTAGAATTTTTATCAAATTGTAACAATACTAATTGCCCTTTAGATTGAATAAATGATGAATTGCCAATTTTTTTCTTTAGAAAGAACTCCGAGCTGAAGCCGATGACAGCAAATGTAACTCTAAATGGAATCCCCTTAAAAATGTCGTGCATCGATTTTCGCTATATCGAAAGAAATTTTTGATAAGAACTTTGAGAATTTAACGCTTTATAAACCGAAAATAATACCTACAAATTATAATGGGAGTCCTTTAAATCTAGTGGGTTTTCGTTTGTTTGATATTTCATTTAATAACATTACAAGACCACTTGAAGTTTATGTAATATAATAAACGGAGGTCCACCGTTATTGTGAAGGAGTTGAATACATGCTTTTAAGTTAGGTGTTAAGGAACTGAATTTTTTAGATTATACGGATAGGGATACATTGCATATTCTATAAAAATATGCAGATGGTTTTGATGGAGAATTGGGGCTTTTAATAAGCATAAAGTTTCCTTGACGTTAAAAGAGTGAGCTAAACCTAAATTTTTCCGACCGCTTAAAAATTTGCTTAAAAATATATTGTCGAATCAGAACTTGATAGACTATTTGAGTTAGAAGTGTTAGAACCAGTGTCGTAAAGCCAATGGGGTACTCCAATTGTATACTGAAATAGGACGGATCAGTTTGTGAGAAAATCATTTTGAACCCGCAGCTGTTAGTAGACCAAAATCCTATTCCAAGGATTGAGGAGATTTTTGCTGAAGTGGACGGGGCAACTGAATTTTCAAAAATTGATTTTTTAAATGCTTGCCAGCAATTTATATTAGATTATGAATCTAGTAATTTGACAACCATATCCACAACAAAATGTCTCTTTAGGTATAAGAGGTTGGTCTATGGGGTTGCATCTGCTTCAGCTATTTTTCAAAGGAATATGGAAAGATTATTGTTAGGCATTCCCAGAGTTAAAATATTCATCGATGATTTACTTATTTCAGCGGGAAACAGACAAGAGCATCTGGACCGAATAGATATGTTTTTTCTTTAAAACTAAAGGAAGCTGGTTTCAAGGTGTCTATAAGCAAATGTGAGTTTTTAAAATTGTCAGTCAGTTATTTGGGGAACGTTATTAATATTGAGGGTCTGCATAAAATAAGACAAATGTTGAAGCCATAATAGCGTTATCCCCACCTAAGAACATTGCGGAATTACAATCCAATCCAATCCGCAATTAGTCCGAAAAATCTGCGTGTGAAGGCATAACACTGACATGTAGAGTTTCAAGCACAAAAACAACCGTTAAAATTTACAACCTAAATCATTCCGAGTGAAGAAAAACTCTCCGTCCTAGTCGGACTCCCACCCCTGGAAAGTCAATATCGAAACCAAACACACCTGGGTTTCAAACCACTACATCACACAACTTTCCTTTCTCCTCCTTCTATCGTTCCTCCCGCGCCCTGGCGACAGTAAAAGGGTATCATAAAAACCCCTTGAGGTGCGCGTAAATTATAAAAAAAAAAATCCTTTCTGGGGGTGGTTAATACTATTATCGGCAATTTGTACCTAATATGGCAATGATTGTAGCAGCTTTATATGGACTCCTACCTAACCGTTCTCTATGGGAGTCAGAACAACAGACAGCGTTCGACGATGTCAAAGAACAATTATCTCGTGACATCTGTTTAGTGCATTTCGACCTTAGCTTACGACTAAAACTGATTGTAGATGCAAGTCCTGTGGGCTTAGGTGCAGCACTGGTACATATTTATGGTAATAAGAATAAGAGACCCAAAGCTTTTGATATATAAAAGTACCATCAATATCTTTTTGGGAAGAAGTTCACCGTAGTAACGGTTAATAAACCGCTGGTAACCATTTTCAGTGAAAAAGGGGTATTGCGGCAATGTCTGTAAACCGGCTGCATATATATGCATTGTTCTTGTCTGGTTACAATTATGCAGTCCAATACATTAAGTCGAAGTAAAATTTAATTTTAAAACATTGCAGACTACGCTCAGTTAGAAATTTACCCAGCGAAATTCGAGACGGAAGCTTATGAGCAGATGGTATTTTTGTTAATTATATTAAGGAAAAAAGTGTAGAGGTAGATTTTAAAAGAATTCAAGAGGAAACTTAGAAAGACAAAGTTCTTAGTAAGGTACGAGAACGGCTGCCCAACCATAGTTCGAACTCATTTCCTTAAGTCACTAGAAAGAACAAACTTTCTATGGAGTTGGGTGCTATTTTCTGGAGCTATAGAATAATTATTCCCAATTGACTAAGGCATGAAGTTTTAAGTTTTTACACCAAAATTGGGTATTGTAAAAATGGAAGGAATGGCTAGATCATATTTTTGGTGGCCCTCACTTAACAAAGTTTTTGAAGAAGTTTCCAAATCATGCGAAGAGTGCATATAATAAGCAATAAGCCTTCAAATTGCCCATTGGTATGTTGGAACTGTCCGGAAAAACCGTGGGAAAGGGTGTATTTAGACTATATGGGTCCCATGTATGGGCATTTCTTTTTAATTATGGTTGATGCACACAAGTGGATTGAATGCATCGATATAAGCCAAAACATAACCAGTTCCAAAACAATAGACCAGGTATTGGCAATTTTCGCTCGCTGTGGGCTACCGAAAATAATTGTATTCGATAATGGAAGATCTTTTATTTCCGAAGAATTTTAACAATTTCTGAGCGCAAATGGCAGACAAGCAGAAAATAATGTAAAAATCTGCTTATTAAAAAAAGTTAATAAATATGTTCCCGAAATTTTAAATGATGTTAATCTCAAAATCAACTAAATGAAACTAAGAACCAAACTCGGGATCAGACTGAAGGAAATATAAATTCCAACGAAAGAAGTGATTGTTCCATTCCACAAAATGTAAATAGATATCCGTTAAGATCTCGCTTTAAATATATTTAATGGTTTATAAGATATTTTGGGATATATATATATGGTATATCGCTCATTTACTTGAAGACTGTGATAACTCAGATATATAAAAACATCGGATTTTGCGACAAACATCCCTTTGATTCAGGAAATGGAAAAAGTGCATCAAAAGAAACAGAAAATTGATGAAGATTTTAGCATTTCCTATAAAGACTGGTATCAAAAAGCCTGATAATTGTCCTTGGCTCTCAAAATTAAGTACGATCACTCTATATCGAAGATGAAAGCGATATGGATGCGCAACATGCAAGGAGATTCAAAGATCCAAATACCTCAAAATCTCGTAACGAGGTTGATTCGGTTGGCTTAATATGACTTTTTTAGCAGTAAAATTAACAACAACCGATTCTCGAAGTTTCTCTGGACTCAAGTTCGTATAGCCTTACCAATAAGACTACATTCATTATTGACGAAAGTCAATAGAAGAACTAAATCTTAGGTTTACAGCCCCGACAGACATTAATAATATTTTTTCTTTGTCTGTAGTTGATCACTATAGCGTTAGCTATACTTTTTTTTCTCAAGAAGACTTTTTAAAAAAATCGGTGGGAGTGATTACAGAAAAAAGCATACCACACTTAATTCTTTTTTTCAATTGTTTTAGTAACATAATCCACAAAAAAAAATTATGGTAATTTTTAGTTTTATTTTTGGTTTTTGGTAAAGTTTCGATATCAATTTTGATTGAAGAAAAAACGCAAGCGAAGGTCGAAAGCGTTACGCGAAGAACACTCACAGACAAATTCTGTTTACTGTCGAGAAAATCTTCACCGTAGAAAAGAAGAATCGTTCAATAAGCAGAACGATCGTGTGTATGCTCGGTCATCCAGAGAAGCATCCCAACTTATCCCGAGGGTTCAAAGAGGCCACCATCCCGCGTCTGTAATGGTATGGTGGGGAGTTTGCTACGATGGCGTTACCAAGCTCCATTTTTGCGAGAAAGGAGTGAAAACGTCGGCCGAAATATATCAATCGACCATCTTGGACCAATCAATATTCAAATAACAAGCCATGGACTTTCCAGCAAGACTCTGCTCCAGCTCACAAAGTAAAAACGACTCAACTGTGGCTCAGAAACAACGTTCCGGACTTCACATCAACGGATGATAGGCCAGCTGGTAGTCTTGACCTCAACCCTTGTCTGTGCAGTGCATGAGGTGCGTCTCGCAATCGATGAGTTGTTCTAAGATTTGTAGCCATTGAATAACCCAATAAAAACACAAAAAAATGTTTAAATATTAATCCGTTTTCATTTGGCGCTGATTTTTCTGTGTAGCAGTATTTATGACTTGACTAGGTATCGGTGACTTTGGCTCAAATGATAATGTATTGGCTTCTCAATCAGACGGTTTGGTATTTAATTTCATTAAATTACGTGAAGTGAATGGTTATTTAGAATACAACTAGTATAATTGCGTTAATAATTCAGTCCGTCAAATAAATGTCGGATGCCACCCATGGAGCGAAAACAACCACAGAGCCCAAAGCATTTAAATTGTTCGCACTTTGGTACGATGGATTTTCTCCAAATAGATGTTACCAGCTATGTTTACTGGTTCGGAAATGCGACAATGTAGATATTCGGTCTTAGTACGACTGATTCCTTTAGCGGCTTAATCCAATTATTGAGAGTTGCTTGAAGGCCTGCCAGTTCGTTGTTTATATAGCGCTTTCATTAGCGAAAAGCAGTGATGTTGTTGCGTACTCCTTACTCTGCTGATTCGATAAAAAAAAAAAAATCTTGCACGACCTTTAAAAGCAAAAGGGCTTTAAACATTGCCTTTCTGTTTTCCAACTTTTGCTTCTAATTGTCCAGTTATTCCTGCTGTGTATTTAATTTATATGTTAACGTGATTGTAGATACGCGAATAATTAATACATGCGTATCAGGTATACTTGAAAATCTTAGCGCCGTCTAAAATCGCTGGGAACTCTGTCGAACGTTTTTTCCAAGACGACATGCAGATCCTTTCGAATCGCGTCACATGCCGAACTGCCTTCCACAAGATCAACATGAGTCCTATCGTATATTTTCATAGCACGTGTCATTAGTTTGTTATGTTGTTCGTGTCACAATTGTTATTATATAGTGAAACGAAAATAGCTCCCCTCCACTAGTTAGAAATTTGATCATCTCTTTCCATTTTATTGAGCAAAATCACGAGTTATTTTCGATTGCAGTTCCTACTTCGCAGACTATTTTATTCGGTCTAAGGACAATCCTACGTTAAATACTTGTTCAATCTATTGAAAGTCTTGCTGTTCCCATTCCAGTATTTGTTCCACAATCTTAGAGTGTTAGGTTGTTCGTGCTTTGATAAATCACGAGTTATTTTCGATTGCAGTTCCTACTTCGCAGACTATTTTATTCGGTCTAAGGACAATCCTACGTTAAATACTTGTTCAATCTATTGAAAGTCTTGCTGTTCCCATTCCAGTATTTGTTCCACAATCTTAGAGTGTTAGGTTGTTCGTGCTTTGATATAGCACTTATTCTACTATTTGTCGCTGGAAGAGCTTTCATCCATCTTTGTATATATTGTTCCAGTTTTATATTGAGTCTGATCTTTACTCGAGCATCGAACTTGTCGAGTTGTAGAGGCTGAGTAAGGTCAATGATTCTCGAGATTTTCTCCAGATGAGTCCTGAAACTAAAGGGTGCTCACTTCTACCATCTTCTCCTCCTTCCTCATCAGTCCCATCACCCCTGGGCCGGATGAAGGTGATACGACCAGTGCCAATGATCCGAAGTATCCGGATACCTTGCGACAGCCGGATTAGCTAGCTATCTGCATGCAGCGGATGGACCTTCTTTTTCCGATAGTCGTTGGACCATTATGAAAAACCCTTAAGAAAAACCAAAACCCGAGGCCGGTAGTCCTTTATTACCGGGCGGTAACACGGTCACTGGACCGACTACCGACAGGGCTCCTGCAATTCCGAGCAAAAGAACATCTGTGGCAGGCCATAGTAATCTTTTACAAGGCAAAAGCAACGAGCAAAAAACAAAGCTTTCAGGGAGCGGCACCACCACTTCATCCACCCCTTGCAGGAGCAAGTCTGTGGCAGGCTATGGACGCCCTATTGCTACCATAAACGCTACATCAAAGGAGCTAGTAGAAGCCCAATCCCGAGAGATATCCTAGCAAGGCGCTTTACGCAAAACGCGATACGCATTATCAAAACCTGCGGATCTATTCCGGAGGTGGAGAGAGATACGGAAACAAAAATGAAACTAGAGTGCGTTAACAAATTCCTTAAAGACGGATCTCCACCATTTCCAAATTGCTAAAAGACTCCTCCAAGCGCCAGAGATCATTGGATCCAAAGGCCCAAAACGAGAGCACCCCCAGGACCTTCCGATGCTACATCTCTGAGGTCTTTTGGCGATGTCCTAAAGGACGAAATCACGATCGCGGTTAGTGGGGTTGGTGGTGGTGTTTTTGCCGATAAGCTTAACCTAAGCCTCTCCTTCCGCCTCCCTCCCTCAATCACCCTGGAAGCCCTGCCCTGGCTGAAGAAAAATGTAATATCTGCAATGGATATCCGCATCTTTTTCGATAGTCAGACCGCTATCAAGTCACTGGACTCATGCACTCTAAATTCAAGAACAGTCATGGACTCATTGTTGGGTGCCGGAAAATAGATACATTCCCGGGAATTGTAGGGCCGACGAACTTGCCAAAATTGGAACCACTATACCTATCACACCTGAAAAGGAACACATAGGTATACCTATCGCTACGTGCAAACAAGAACTAAAGCTGGATGCTAATAGAAGAACAAACCATAGATGGACGGTTGGATCGACATGTTTTGCGACCAAACAAATCTGGCTAAAGCTAGATCTGAATCGTTCTATGAGTTTAATTCTTCTAAATAGAAAATATCTTAGCGCCATTATAGGTGTCATCACTGGACACTGCCTCATAGGTAAACATGCAACAAGGCTTGGCATGTTTACTAACGACTTTTGCAGAAGCTGCATGGACGAGGAGGAAGAGGAGACAATCCCTCACCTCCTCTGTGCATGTCCCGCTGTCTCCCAAAGAAGAAATCTCCACCTAGGGGCCTTCTTCCACAACGACTTAAGTGACTTAAGCAACACAGACATTAAAAGTCTCCTACGCTTTATTGAGAGCTCCACGTGGCATTAAAATGGGTCAATATGCCTAAGTGGGTTGGTTTTTCAACAGCCACTTAATTCTAACCTAACCTATCTTGTGTTGGGTTGATGATTAGTACTTTTTCTTGCAACCTAACGTCGCCGTTCTTAAGAACCAAAGCCATTGATATCACCCGGATAACGCTCTTCCCCTTAGCTGGACATGTATAGGTGTTCGTTGCAATCTACCTTGTGTCGATCTGTTTTAACTGCTGCTTCTGGTATAGACGCTTTATCTCTTGTTCTACTTTGCAACTTTTTGATTGAAGTAGATAGATATGGCCCCTTGACCACTTTGTTTATTGGGTTTGTTTTTTCTCTACATAGGGTTCATCAGAGTAATTGATAGTATTGCAGAAATTATTATCTCGCTGACTCTTAGTTTGAATTACACGTCTGTCTGTAGTAGTACAGTAATTGGTTAACCATAAGAAAAAAGAATCAATCCATCGACTGGGATTTAACCCTTAATATTATTAAAGCACTAATTGAACCATGCCAACTGGGCCTTGCTTTTATTATTAAAAAAGAAAAAAAACATTATAATTGAATCTAGGTTTTGAATGAACACCAGCGACAACCAGTTTTTCTATAATTCTAAACAATCTCTATGTAATTTTGTGTTCTGCTTTGTTGATGATTAGGGGAAAAAAAAATGAATTAAAATGGATCTCATATGCCTAACCTTAATTAGAGTTAAACTAACGACTCACCTTAATGTTTGCTTCATTTGTATAGTCAATTGCTGCAAAACTAACGCATCCTTATAAATCTGTGAATCAGGCTCATTGTATTTACAGGCATTTTCCAGCATTAGTAAGAAATCTGCGGCTAATTCGTCAATACTTTCATATGAATTTTGTTTTACTTTCTGAGCTATTCTTTCCATATCAATAGGATCTTTAATGATATCGTAATAGTCTGGATACTCCTAAAACAAGATTTTTTCCAGATTATTAACTTTCAAATATGTTTTTTTCAATATTAAATGTGAATACAAACTGTAGACAAGATTCTAAAAAAAATTACCTTCTAACATCCATATCCAAGAAAGATGGATAGTAAAGAAAATATTATGCAATTCGACAAATGTATAACTTATAATACGTTTATAATTCTAATAACGAATTGTACTTACATTTTTCGATGGCAGCTTTGTAAATATGAGCGATAATTGTCTTTTTCCCTTTGGTTCTTGAAACTCTTTAATTGTTTCGTAAAACATCCAGAGTTTACTTATAAGTGGAGTTTTTTTACGCGCTGATTTTATTCTACATATAACACAATACAATATAATGAAATATTTTAGAAAATTGTAATTTAAAATGTCTTACTGCTTAGGTAGTGTTTTTTTTACTTCAATCAAACCGGGAAACTCTTTAAGTTTTTCATTTAGAGCTTTTTCAAGAACATTTGCATCTTCGTAAATAGGTGACCCTTCTTCATTATATTGTCGGCAATTAGAGAACATCAGTCTATAATCGCCAATTAATTCTTCTAAATTGTTATATTTTTCTTGGCGTATATTACTCTCGATAGTTGACATATCAATTGGATTTTGAATGACATCATAGTAATCCGGATAAAACTTTTTGGGGGGTTTTTCCATAAAAAGCTGAACAGGACGACGGTTGGCTACTGTATAGTCGATTAAATACTTTTGAATATTAAGCATTTTCTTTCTAGTTGCATTGTTTGCAGTAGCTCGGCATTTTGGTGACATATTTATCTGGCTTCCTGGTAATACACATGATGAAGTTGCGGTTGATGTGTTTATATTAGAATTTATGCGGGGCCGTCCTTTTTTCCTCGGCTGTGCCTGCACAATTTGCATGTTTGAACAATCTATTACTTGTTCATCAGAATCACTGATCTCCTAAAAGTAAAAAAACAACCTTATTATATTATGTTTAGGGTATCAATTAGCCTTTGAGCCCGGCATAAATTATCAAAAAAAAAAACTGTCGTTAAAAAATGTAACTAAAAGGATTTTATACAGAGAACTTACAAATCACCTTAAAATAATTGTAACTTAATTAAACTAAATTGCGTTTATTTTATATATATGCAATGTATATACATTTTTTTAATTCTTTATCGTTTTTCTAAAATAGAAGCTGTTGGAACGCATACTATGTGAAATGTTCGGAGAGGTCGAGTGACTTCGAATCAGCCTAAAAATAGAATCTACCCTTATAATGTTGACCTTGTGACCCTAACACACCCGCTGAAGCCGAATTAACCTCCGCCCCCGCGCAATGCAGCTCGTCCAGCACTCACACTAAAAACATAAACTTCTCAGAGAATATTCTACCCAACCAACACTCAACGCAACCAAATACACAAAATCAAAACAATACAATACAATCTCCAATTTCATCTACCACTCAATCACTAATAAAAAAGAACATATACTACACAATTCCCCCAGAATTTGATAACCATGAAACCGAGCAATAACAACCACTTTAATGATGACTCCAACCCAGCAGATCAGGCACTTAATTATTCTAGCACCATGCCTAGATCGCGAAAAGTTTAGTTCCTGAACAACGGGTTGGGTATGTTGACCCAAATTCTATTCCCATATCAAACTTATACGCTCCGAAATCCAGATATCGGGATTGCTACCCACACTTATCTAACCTTCCCAACCCCAAACCAAAGCACATCGATAGAAGACTCAAAATCCTGCAATGGAACATAAAAGGCTTTCTCAATAATTATGACGAGTTGTGTATTCTTATAAAAGAACAGTCCCCCAGTATTATTGCCCTTCAAGAGACTCACTGTCCGCACCTGTTTAAACCTAACACACCTAAATCCTATAAGGATTATTTTTATAGTTTTCCACATAACTCAACTGCCAAACAAGGTATCAGAATTTTAATTAAGGAAAGCATTCCACATAAACCAATTCCCATCACCTCGAACATTTTAACAATAGCGGTCGAGGTCCAACTCGTACCTAAATTCACTGTTGTTTCCATTTATATTCTCCCCGACCAAGCTTTTTCTAGGTATTACCCCGTATTACTGGTAGGTGATGTCAACGCCTGGAGAGTACTGTGGGGTTCCGCCACCACTAATTCCAGAGGGGCTATACTGGAAACATTCTTAAGTGACTCAAATCTTATGATTCTTATGATTCTTAATGACGGCTCCCCAACCCACTTTTCTACCCATAATACACTAACACACATTGCTTTAACATGCAGTTCACCCGAATTATATACGAGGGCTTCCTGGGAAATTTTAGATGATCTCTATAACAGCGACCACTTAATATTGGCTATAATATTGGCTATAGCCTACTCAAATACAACGACAAATCGCAAATTTAAAACTGACTCTGCTAACTGGGCTTGTTTTAACAAACACATTTTAGATTACCTGTCAGTTAAAACACCGTCGTCGAACATCAATAATGAAGCTGCGATAATCCAAAAAGCAATACGAGTCGCCGCCAACAAATCAATCCCGCAAAGTATGCATATTACCTACCAGCGGACTGTGCCCTGGTGGAGCCCAGAGTTGAAAACTTTAGGGTATGAGAAAATGAAAGCTTGAAAGACCTTTAAAAAGCATCCAAGTAACATTAACTTAATCACATTGAAAAACTCTAACGCCAAATTCCGCAGGGAAGCTAAAATCAGTAAAGCCGAATGCCTCCACGATTTTACTACAACACTCAACCCTAATACATCTACCAAAAAAATTTGGCATACCATTCGTTGTCTGACTGGTAACTACACCTCACAAGCGATAAAAGTGATTGAAACGCCTGAAGGTTCAATATCCGCTTCTCATGAGATAAGCAACTACTTTGCTCGAACCTGGTCGGATTCATCTGACGACCACAATTTTACAAATTGTTTCAAAGTTTGCAAAGCTGAATCCCTCAACCTTACTCAAGAGTATAATTTAACATCTCCTTCAGCAAGACACATCGAAGGCCCAATCACCACGCTAGAATTCGAAGCGTGTTTAATATTACTGAAAGGTAAAACTCCTAGTAGAGACAGAATTTCGTACCCTATGTTAAAAAATCTTCTAAAGTCATCTAAACTTAGACTACAGCTCTATAACAACATCCTCATTGGAGGAGTGATCCCACAGAACTGGAAATTAGCAACAATACTGCCTCTTCCTAAGCCAAAAAAAACCGAAATACGAGTAATATCAACGGATATCGTCCGATATCACTTATTCCCTGTATGTCAAAGGTTCTGGAGAAAATTATCGCTAAGAGACTGCTTTGGTTTATTAAATCAAATAACCTATTAAACTCAAATCAAGTGGCTTCTCAATCAAAAAAGATTGCAGTGATGCGCTTCTCTATCTGGACTTCTTTATCTCCAAAGCGCTTTCAGCTAGAAATCATGTCACAATCCTCTCACTTGATTTCGAAAAAGCTTTTGATAAGATAGGCATCCATGTAGTTTTAAATTAACTTAAAACATGGCATATTTTTTAATACATTAAATCATTCCTTACCAATAGAAAAATTTGTGTGAAAGCAAACAATTTCTTCTCCTCTCCCACCCACTTATTAATGGAATTCCCCAAGGATCCCCCCTATCGGTGGTGCTTTTCATTATCGCTTTTGATGATATAAGCAACATCTTACTTAAACACAAACAAATCGATCATTGTATTTATGCAGATGATTTATACATCCTGTGTAAGCACGCGGATCAAGTAAAAACTAAAACCTTACTAACAAATGCAATCAAAAACATACTTAAATGGTCTATGTTTCAGGTGCCAAATTATCATTAGACAAATGCAGAACTCTATATATCTGCCGCAAGATCTCATGTAGTGGTCTTACATTAAATATTAATAACTTATATATAGAAACCGTAGAGTACTTAAGTATCCTAGGTTTAATTTTTAACAATAAGTATAATTGGAAAGATCACTGTATAAAATTAAGAAAAAGCCTAGCTGCGAGAGCCATTATAATTAGTTATCTAGCCAGTAAGAAGTGTAATACACACATCAACACGCTCTGTTCAATTGTTAAATTTATAGTTCTAAGCAAGATTGACTACGGTCTACTCATTTACGGAAACTGTCCTAAATCTACAATAAATATCTTCCAAGCGCCGTACCATCAAGCCGCACGTAGAAGCATTAATGCTTTTCCCACAAGTACTGTAAAAAACGTATTGGGAGAAGCTGGTCTCCCTACAATAGAACAACGCATTGAAGTAACGAAAGCTATGTTATACTTAAAGCTAATGTCTTCTAAAGGTTCAATCATTGACAAAGACATCATTTCCGCTATGAAAATTAAAACTTCAAAACGCTTTCTGTCCGCTATATCTCTCGCATTTGTATTCGTTAATGAAATTGAATTGCCGATAGAGAGGATTGGTGAACACAGATTGGTATATCCAGCGTGGTTTATAAAACACACATCCTTCATAATGGACCTGGCAAAATATAATAAAACCAATACCAACATAGACATATTTCACGCACTATTTTCCAACATCACCTCGCAACTCAAATCAAACGGTTGGAATTTATTATTTACAGATGGCTCCAAAACCAACGAAAGCACATCTTTCGCAGCTACGTACGAAGACGGTTCTCTGCTTAGTACAGGGCTATTACCTGCAAACGTATATATTTTTACCGCTGAAGCCTTAGTTATTCAGAAAACCACAAACCACAAGCTAAAAATAATGTGGGTCCCCAGTCACGTGGGGATCAAGGGAAACGAACATGCTGACGCCGCTGCCAATCTTGCACACCGCACTCCTGTACATAAATAGACATGAAACGAAACATTACCCACAAGCTTAAGTCTAGACTGCTTTCGGATTGGCAGAACTACCACCACCGCTATTCACTCATTAACACAGACAGATCCCAACCGATTTACCCCGCCAGTCTCAAAACAAAAGATCACAACGTTTGTAAGGCTGCGTTTAGGCAACACAGCTTCGACCAACATCTCCTCAAAAGGGAGCCACCACCGTTATGCCAAGTTTTTAACTCCAGAATAGGGGGAATAGGGAATAGGGAATAGGGAATTGTCAGTCCTGCCTACCAACAAACCACTTACTCAACCTGGGATCAACGGCCTACGAGCTTTTAAGAAACACTAATCAAATAAATATCCTTAAAATACACAACTTCATTAGCAGTAGATCTAATTTGCAAATGTAACCAAATATCATACGAATCTAAAACCCTTAAACGTTGATTATGAAATATTTATATATCTATGAATCTATTTATCATCTAATATTCTTTTTAGTTACAGTAGAGCCGAAAGCCTTCGTAGCTAGCGCTCAATTAATGTTAGCATACTTATATTAATTATATGTTAATAAATTATAATTATAATAATAATAATAATAATTCCACTATTGACCAAATATCTTTACTTGTAAAATTGTAATTGACAATTTTAATTAAAAAAAATTTCTCAATTCAGGCGCATTTCATATCCACGTCTACGTAAACAAGTAAAATTTCCATTTTTGGGACTCTATGACCTACAAGTAGTCGTGCATGAATGTGTGACTGTTTCGTTTGGTTTAAAGAGGTATTATTGGGCCATATCCAAGAGGACACTGAAAGTAGCGTTACAGTCAATGGAGGGCAAACCGAGGCATGATAACTAAATTTGTATGCCCAGAAGTTAAAGATTTGTATTTGGGCATATAATGTCTCCAACAAATAATCCCGCAACAATTCATGCACTCGAAAACAATTTTAGTCAAGCTATTTGTGAATAAGGGGACAATCGAAATGAATTGATAAATTTAGTTGAAAGGATGGCCTACTACCAAGCCAACCGAGGCAGTCATTTGAATAAAAAATATTCCAAAGTGAGGGAACGTTTATCCTTTTCAACAGCAACAATCGTTAAAAATACTGAAGTGTTTTTTTATAGCCTTTATAAGCAACTGATGAATAAACCCATATCAGAGTCCATTGAAACCCTCATAACCCTAAAATGGTTTACTGAATCCGGAATATTACCCATAATACTCCGAGTGAAATAAGTATACTATATCTGCAAAAGTATGTCGTTTGATTTTTTTCATAAAGGCAACATAAGAGGATACGACGACGGTGAACCAACTTTTAAGCCTTTCGGAAATAAAGGAACGTTTTTCACTTATTTTAACGAAACAAAGAATTCAGCAATCTTAAGGATCAGATCGTTAAACTTTTACAACGTGTTAAGGTAGTAAAAATATAATTTGCTTATATAGTTTAAAGAGTGACAATTTGTTACATTTAGCGACGCGAAAAATTGAACATGGACGCTTATGGTTTGGGCTGGTTTCGGAGTCAGTGCCAGTGTATATGCCAATACATTCTGCAAAGAAAACAAATCAATTTTTTAATGCCAGAAGCGTATTGCAATGGTACTGTTAGTTCAGATTTTAATCAGATGCAGAATCTCTGGAGTACACTACCCACAGAGGTTTGTAGAAATGGGCAATTAAAAAGAATGGCAAAAATGTATTCTTTTTAAATTATTGATTTATTCTATGCCATGACGTTTAAATGACGTTAGTAATGAATAGCAAGGTAGACTTGTTATAAGGATATGATTATTTTTTAAAAATGAAGCTTACTTTTGACCATTTGGGTTCACTTCCAAGCCGCGTAGGTGCCGCGTTGTTTGACGGAAAAACTAAGCTGGACTGCCTTTCTCTGGGCATATCTCTACCTAGACGCCATACGGAATGTAGGTAGAAAAATCATATAAATTTCATTTCAAAATTAATGATTAAGGGAAAAAAATACAACAAATTATTTTGCACTAAATAAGTGCAAGATTGTCAAAAAATCTTAAAATGATGATTTTCCACCTTCATTCTTAAGTTTTCAGCAATTTCAATACCTTAAATATTTTTAACCTGAGATTTTTTTTTTGGTAGAGATGGTAGAAAGTTTGTAATGTCATTGAACAACATCTGTTCTTCTAAAAAATCTATTCAAGCTGGAGTTCCCCAGGGTTCAGTTGTTGAAGAAAATCTCCAAATAGGTTTAAACAAAATATTTGAATACTATAAGCACTAGAAAGTGAAAATTAATATTCCAAAGAGTCATGCTATTTTCTTTACATGCAAAAGAAAGGATTGTTTTATGCCTCTGAGAAATACGAGTAATATCAACGGATATCGTCCGATATCACTTATTCCCTGTATGTCAAAGGTTCTGGAGAAAATTATCGCTAAGAGACTGCTTTGGTTTATTAAATCAAATAACCTATTAAACTCAAATCAAGTGGCTTCTCAATCAAAAAAGATTGCAGTGATGCGCTTCTCTATCTGGACTTCTTTATCTCCAAAGCGCTTTCAGCTAGAAATCATGTCACAATCCTCTCACTTGATTTCGAAAAAGCTTTTGATAAGATAGGCATCCATGTAGTTTTAAATTAACTTAAAACATGGCATATTTTTTAATACATTAAATCATTCCTTACCAATAGAAAAATTTGTGTGAAAGCAAACAATTTCTTCTCCTCTCCCACCCACTTATTAATGGAATTCCCCAAGGATCCCCCCTATCGGTGGTGCTTTTCATTATCGCTTTTGATGATATAAGCAACATCTTACTTAAACACAAACAAATCGATCATTGTATTTATGCAGATGATTTATACATCCTGTGTAAGCACGCGGATCAAGTAAAAACTAAAACCTTACTAACAAATGCAATCAAAAACATACTTAAATGGTCTATGTTTCAGGTGCCAAATTATCATTAGACAAATGCAGAACTCTATATATCTGCCGCAAGATCTCATGTAGTGGTCTTACATTAAATATTAATAACTTATATATAGAAACCGTAGAGTACTTAAGTATCCTAGGTTTAATTTTTAACAATAAGTATAATTGGAAAGATCACTGTATAAAATTAAGAAAAAGCCTAGCTGCGAGAGCCATTATAATTAGTTATCTAGCCAGTAAGAAGTGTAATACACACATCAACACGCTCTGTTCAATTGTTAAATTTATAGTTCTAAGCAAGATTGACTACGGTCTACTCATTTACGGAAACTGTCCTAAATCTACAATAAATATCTTCCAAGCGCCGTACCATCAAGCCGCACGTAGAAGCATTAATGCTTTTCCCACAAGTACTGTAAAAAACGTATTGGGAGAAGCTGGTCTCCCTACAATAGAACAACGCATTGAAGTAACGAAAGCTATGTTATACTTAAAGCTAATGTCTTCTAAAGGTTCAATCATTGACAAAGACATCATTTCCGCTATGAAAATTAAAACTTCAAAACGCTTTCTGTCCGCTATATCTCTCGCATTTGTATTCGTTAATGAAATTGAATTGCCGATAGAGAGGATTGGTGAACACAGATTGGTATATCCAGCGTGGTTTATAAAACACACATCCTTCATAATGGACCTGGCAAAATATAATAAAACCAATACCAACATAGACATATTTCACGCACTATTTTCCAACATCACCTCGCAACTCAAATCAAACGGTTGGAATTTATTATTTACAGATGGCTCCAAAACCAACGAAAGCACATCTTTCGCAGCTACGTACGAAGACGGTTCTCTGCTTAGTACAGGGCTATTACCTGCAAACGTATATATTTTTACCGCTGAAGCCTTAGTTATTCAGAAAACCACAAACCACAAGCTAAAAATAATGTGGGTCCCCAGTCACGTGGGGATCAAGGGAAACGAACATGCTGACGCCGCTGCCAATCTTGCACACCGCACTCCTGTACATAAATAGACATGAAACGAAACATTACCCACAAGCTTAAGTCTAGACTGCTTTCGGATTGGCAGAACTACCACCACCGCTATTCACTCATTAACACAGACAGATCCCAACCGATTTACCCCGCCAGTCTCAAAACAAAAGATCACAACGTTTGTAAGGCTGCGTTTAGGCAACACAGCTTCGACCAACATCTCCTCAAAAGGGAGCCACCACCGTTATGCCAAGTTTTTAACTCCAGAATAGGGGGAATAGGGAATAGGGAATAGGGAATTGTCAGTCCTGCCTACCAACAAACCACTTACTCAACCTGGGATCAACGGCCTACGAGCTTTTAAGAAACACTAATCAAATAAATATCCTTAAAATACACAACTTCATTAGCAGTAGATCTAATTTGCAAATGTAACCAAATATCATACGAATCTAAAACCCTTAAACGTTGATTATGAAATATTTATATATCTATGAATCTATTTATCATCTAATATTCTTTTTAGTTACAGTAGAGCCGAAAGCCTTCGTAGCTAGCGCTCAATTAATGTTAGCATACTTATATTAATTATATGTTAATAAATTATAATTATAATAATAATAATAATAATTCCACTATTGACCAAATATCTTTACTTGTAAAATTGTAATTGACAATTTTAATTAAAAAAAATTTCTCAATTCAGGCGCATTTCATGTCCACGTCTACGTAAACAAGTAAAATTTCCATTTTTGGGACTCTATGACCTACAAGTAGTCGTGCATGAATGTGTGACTGTTTCGTTTGGTTTAAAGAGGTATTATTGGGCCATATCCAAGAGGACACTGAAAGTAGCGTTACAGTCAATGGAGGGCAAACCGAGGCATGATAACTAAATTTGTATGCCCAGAAGTTAAAGATTTGTATTTGGGCATATAATGTCTCCAACAAATAATCCCGCAACAATTCATGCACTCGAAAACAATTTTAGTCAAGCTATTTGTGAATAAGGGGACAATCGAAATGAATTGATAAATTTAGTTGAAAGGATGGCCTACTACCAAGCCAACCGAGGCAGTCATTTGAATAAAAAATATTCCAAAGTGAGGGAACGTTTATCCTTTTCAACAGCAACAATCGTTAAAAATACTGAAGTGTTTTTTTATAGCCTTTATAAGCAACTGATGAATAAACCCATATCAGAGTCCATTGAAACCCTCATAACCCTAAAATGGTTTACTGAATCCGGAATATTACCCATAATACTCCGAGTGAAATAAGTATACTATATCTGCAAAAGTATGTCGTTTGATTTTTTTCATAAAGGCAACATAAGAGGATACGACGACGGTGAACCAACTTTTAAGCCTTTCGGAAATAAAGGAACGTTTTTCACTTATTTTAACGAAACAAAGAATTCAGCAATCTTAAGGATCAGATCGTTAAACTTTTACAACGTGTTAAGGTAGTAAAAATATAATTTGCTTATATAGTTTAAAGAGTGACAATTTGTTACATTTAGCGACGCGAAAAATTGAACATGGACGCTTATGGTTTGGGCTGGTTTCGGAGTCAGTGCCAGTGTATATGCCAATACATTCTGCAAAGAAAACAAATCAATTTTTTAATGCCAGAAGCGTATTGCAATGGTACTGTTAGTTCAGATTTTAATCAGATGCAGAATCTCTGGAGTACACTACCCACAGAGGTTTGTAGAAATGGGCAATTAAAAAGAATGGCAAAAATGTATTCTTTTTAAATTATTGATTTATTCTATGCCATGACGTTTAAATGACGTTAGTAATGAATAGCAAGGTAGACTTGTTATAAGGATATGATTATTTTTTAAAAATGAAGCTTACTTTTGACCATTTGGGTTCACTTCCAAGCCGCGTAGGTGCCGCGTTGTTTGACGGAAAAACTAAGCTGGACTGCCTTTCTCTGGGCATATCTCTACCTAGACGCCATACGGAATGTAGGTAGAAAAATCATATAAATTTCATTTCAAAATTAATGATTAAGGGAAAAAAATACAACAAATTATTTTGCACTAAATAAGTGCAAGATTGTCAAAAAATCTTAAAATGATGATTTTCCACCTTCATTCTTAAGTTTTCAGCAATTTCAATACCTTAAATATTTTTAACCTGAGATTTTTTTTTTGGTAGAGATGGTAGAAAGTTTGTAATGTCATTGAACAACATCTGTTCTTCTAAAAAATCTATTCAAGCTGGAGTTCCCCAGGGTTCAGTTGTTGAAGAAAATCTCCAAATAGGTTTAAACAAAATATTTGAATACTATAAGCACTAGAAAGTGAAAATTAATATTCCAAAGAGTCATGCTATTTTCTTTACATGCAAAAGAAAGGATTGTTTTATGCCTCTGAGAAATACGAGTAATATCAACGGATATCGTCCGATATCACTTATTCCCTGTATGTCAAAGGTTCTGGAGAAAATTATCGCTAAGAGACTGCTTTGGTTTATTAAATCAAATAACCTATTAAACTCAAATCAAGTGGCTTCTCAATCAAAAAAGATTGCAGTGATGCGCTTCTCTATCTGGACTTCTTTATCTCCAAAGCGCTTTCAGCTAGAAATCATGTCACAATCCTCTCACTTGATTTCGAAAAAGCTTTTGATAAGATAGGCATCCATGTAGTTTTAAATTAACTTAAAACATGGCATATTTTTTAATACATTAAATCATTCCTTACCAATAGAAAAATTTGTGTGAAAGCAAACAATTTCTTCTCCTCTCCCACCCACTTATTAATGGAATTCCCCAAGGATCCCCCCTATCGGTGGTGCTTTTCATTATCGCTTTTGATGATATAAGCAACATCTTACTTAAACACAAACAAATCGATCATTGTATTTATGCAGATGATTTATACATCCTGTGTAAGCACGCGGATCAAGTAAAAACTAAAACCTTACTAACAAATGCAATCAAAAACATACTTAAATGGTCTATGTTTCAGGTGCCAAATTATCATTAGACAAATGCAGAACTCTATATATCTGCCGCAAGATCTCATGTAGTGGTCTTACATTAAATATTAATAACTTATATATAGAAACCGTAGAGTACTTAAGTATCCTAGGTTTAATTTTTAACAATAAGTATAATTGGAAAGATCACTGTATAAAATTAAGAAAAAGCCTAGCTGCGAGAGCCATTATAATTAGTTATCTAGCCAGTAAGAAGTGTAATACACACATCAACACGCTCTGTTCAATTGTTAAATTTATAGTTCTAAGCAAGATTGACTACGGTCTACTCATTTACGGAAACTGTCCTAAATCTACAATAAATATCTTCCAAGCGCCGTACCATCAAGCCGTACGTAGAAGCATTAATGCTTTTCCCACAAGTACTGTAAAAAACGTATTGGGAGAAGCTGGTCTCCCTACAATAGAACAACGCATTGAAGTAACGAAAGCTATGTTATACTTAAAGCTAATGTCTTCTAAAGGTTCAATCATTGACAAAGACATCATTTCCGCTATGAAAATTAAAACTTCAAAACGCTTTCTGTCCGCTATATCTCTCGCATTTGTATTCGTTAATGAAATTGAATTGCCGATAGAGAGGATTGGTGAACACAGATTGGTATATCCAGCGTGGTTTATAAAACACACATCCTTCATAATGGACCTGGCAAAATATAATAAAACCAATACCAACATAGACATATTTCACGCACTATTTTCCAACATCACCTCGCAACTCAAATCAAACGGTTGGAATTTATTATTTACAGATGGCTCCAAAACCAACGAAAGCACATCTTTCGCAGCTACGTACGAAGACGGTTCTCTGCTTAGTACAGGGCTATTACCTGCAAACGTATATATTTTTACCGCTGAAGCCTTAGTTATTCAGAAAACCACAAACCACAAGCTAAAAATAATGTGGGTCCCCAGTCACGTGGGGATCAAGGGAAACGAACATGCTGACGCCGCTGCCAATCTTGCACACCGCACTCCTGTACATAAATAGACATGAAACGAAACATTACCCACAAGCTTAAGTCTAGACTGCTTTCGGATTGGCAGAACTACCACCACCGCTATTCACTCATTAACACAGACAGATCCCAACCGATTTACCCCGCCAGTCTCAAAACAAAAGATCACAACGTTTGTAAGGCTGCGTTTAGGCAACACAGCTTCGACCAACATCTCCTCAAAAGGGAGCCACCACCGTTGTGCCAAGTTTTTAACTCCAGAATAGGGGGAATAGGGAATAGGGAATAGGGAATTTTCAGTCCTGCCTACCAACAAACCACTTACTCAACCTGGGATCAACGGCCTACGAGCTTTTAAGAAACACTAATCAAATAAATATCCTTAAAATACACAACTTCATTAGCAGTAGATCTAATTTGCAAATGTAACCAAATATCATACGAATCTAAAACCCTTAAACGTTGATTATGAAATATTTATATATCTATGAATCTATTTATCATCTAATATTCTTTTTAGTTACAGTAGAGCCGAAAGCCTTCGTAGCTAGCGCTCAATTAATGTTAGCATACTTATATTAATTATATGTTAATAAATTATAATTATAATAATAATAATAATAATTCCACTATTGACCAAATATCTTTACTTGTAAAATTGTAATTGACAATTTTAATTAAAAAAAATTTCTCAATTCAGGCGCATTTCATGTCCACGTCTACGTAAACAAGTAAAATTTCCATTTTTGGGACTCTATGACCTACAAGTAGTCGTGCATGAATGTGTGACTGTTTCGTTTGGTTTAAAGAGGTATTATTGGGCCATATCCAAGAGGACACTGAAAGTAGCGTTACAGTCAATGGAGGGCAAACCGAGGCATGATAACTAAATTTGTATGCCCAGAAGTTAAAGATTTGTATTTGGGCATATAATGTCTCCAACAAATAATCCCGCAACAATTCATGCACTCGAAAACAATTTTAGTCAAGCTATTTGTGAATAAGGGGACAATCGAAATGAATTGATAAATTTAGTTGAAAGGATGGCCTACTACCAAGCCAACCGAGGCAGTCATTTGAATAAAAAATATTCCAAAGTGAGGGAACGTTTATCCTTTTCAACAGCAACAATCGTTAAAAATACTGAAGTGTTTTTTTATAGCCTTTATAAGCAACTGATGAATAAACCCATGTCAGAGTCCATTGAAACCCTCATAACCCTAAAATGGTTTACTGAATCCGGAATATTACCCATAATACTCCGCGTGAAATAAGTATACTATATCTGCAAAAGTATGTCGTTTGATTTTTTTCATAAAGGCAACATAAGAGGATACGACGACGGTGAACCAACTTTTAAGCCTTTCGGAAATAAAGGAACGTTTTTCACTTATTTTAACGAAACAAAGAATTCAGCAATCTTAAGGATCAGATCGTTAAACTTTTACAACGTGTTAAGGTAGTAAAAATATAATTTGCTTATATAGTTTAAAGAGTGACAATTTGTTACATTTAGCGACGCGAAAAATTGAACATGGACGCTTATGGTTTGGGCTGGTTTCGGAGTCAGTGCCAGTGTATATGCCAATACATTCTGCAAAGAAAACAAATCAATTTTTTAATGCCAGAAGCGTATTGCAATGGTACTGTTAGTTCAGATTTTAATCAGATGCAGAATCTCTGGAGTACACTACCCACAGAGGTTTGTAGAAATGGGCAATTAAAAAGAATGGCAAAAATGTATTCTTTTTAAATTATTGATTTATTCTATGCCATGACGTTTAAATGACGTTAGTAATGAATAGCAAGGTAGACTTGTTATAAGGATATGATTATTTTTTAAAAATGAAGCTTACTTTTGACCATTTGGGTTCACTTCCAAGCCGCGTAGGTGCCGCGTTGTTTGACGGAAAAACTAAGCTGGACTGCCTTTCTCTGGGCATATCTCTACCTAGACGCCATACGGAATGTAGGTAGAAAAATCATATAAATTTCATTTCAAAATTAATGATTAAGGGAAAAAAATACAACAAATTATTTTGCACTAAATAAGTGCAAGATTGTCAAAAAATCTTAAAATGATGATTTTCCACCTTCATTCTTAAGTTTTCAGCAATTTCAATACCTTAAATATTTTTAACCTGAGATTTTTTTTTTGGTAGAGATGGTAGAAAGTTTGTAATGTCATTAAACAACATCTGTTCTTCTAAAAAATCTATTCAAGCTGGAGTTCCCCAGGGTTCAGTTGTTGAAGAAAATCTCCAAATAGGTTTAAACAAAATATTTGAATACTATAAGCACTAGAAAGTGAAAATTAATATTCCAAAGAGTCATGCTATTTTCTTTACATGCAAAAGAAAGGATTGTTTTATGCCTCTGAGAAATTTAAAAATGAACAGCAATGAAATACCCTGGGTTAACTTAGTTAAGTACCTTGGTGTGTACTGAGACAAAAAGTTAACTTTTGCGGACCATGTTAAAAATGTCTTAAATAAATTGAATGTTGCTAATAAAATGCTTTACCCTATTATAAATCGGAATTCATTACTGAGCAAACAAAATAAAATGATAATTTTTAAAGTAATATTTCAAGCGTTGATAACACATGCTTCGCCTGTTTGGGGGAAATGTGCTAAAACCCATATAAAAAAAACAGTAAATCGCTCAAAACAAAGTATTAAAAATGATGTTGGGTCTTCCATGGGACTTCTCAACAATGATTTTGCATTAAAAATGATGTTGGGTCTTCCATGGGACTTCTCAACAATGATTTTGCATGAAAAGGCAGGTGTCCTTCAAATTGCAAGGAGAATTGAAATTCTCAACGAAAAATTCTTTTCAAAAGGTACATATGCTAAAAATCCATTGATTAACATATTAGCACGTCAATGAAAATGTAGTAAATGTAATTGTAGCCTTGTATTAAGCTATACTCTAAAGCTTGTTTGTAATTATTTGTTAATCACTTTTCTCCGTTTATCATTTATTTATATATTTATTGAATCTGTTTAAATTCATTGTCTAGTTATTGATTATTAATTTAAATACATTAATTTATTTATTTATTTACCGAAAATATGTACCTATATTTATTTATTTATTTATTTATTCATTTCCTTTTTTTTAATTTATTAATTATTTATTTCGTATCAATTGATTTACCTAGGTAAACAAATACATCTTAAATTTCGTAACTCAATTCACTACTTGTTGTACATACTTCCTTAATATACGAGTAAAGTGTATGCTTTAACATACAACATGTAATTCTATCCCTGTATTTGAATGAAGGTTTTTCTTATAGTTTTTCCTTCAATCTAAATTTAGATAAACGAATGTAATTAGCTAAAATTTATGTTTCTCAGTAGTAAGATAAATTTGTACCATTATATTTCTGTGCAAGCTGTGCTAAAAAAAAAAAAATATAAATATGTACATTTTTCTATGAAGCAAGAAATATATACATTTAACACAAAAAATGTGAAAATAACTCTTAAAAGCAATGCAAAATATATTTGCTGTTGAAGTCCTTTAGATTTTATTGCTGCACGTTTGACAATTCATTATGTAAAAGTGTTTAAAAAGTCTGTAAATATGAGATGTGCATCCCACAACACTCACTGATCTTTATAAAGACAACGTGTCTCCTTAACATCCCTTACACGATCTTGCAGTATTGTGTGAATGCCTGAAACCATATATTAGCAATCAGATTGACCCATAGTGCAATTTTAACCTAGGTATTCCACGACTCTTTAATTATGATACAACAAAAGATTCGATGAAGGTCTTGTTGTTGCTATTGCAGTCCTACCCCTAATTGCTGAATTCGTGTGGTTATACATCTCCAAACCTTGTCATTCATCTAAGGATTCACACATGGTATTTATCGACCTCGAGAAAGCATTTGATCGAGTGCATAGGGATCTCATATGGGCCGCGCTGAGGTCTCAAAACGTACCGGAAACGTATGTTATAATAATACAAGACATGTACGGAAACGCGAAAACTGTTAAAAGCTCTGCTGGACTAACGAGAGAATTTCCAGTTAAGGTCGGAGTGCAACAAGGAAGCATACTTAGCCCTTTCCTCTTTAACGTAGTATTCGACTATCTTTTTAAAGATTGCATGCGCGAAACAAATGTAACGCCGATTCTGTTGGTTGACGACGCAGTTATACTTAGCGATAACGCCTAAGATTTACAGAACGCCTTAGATTCATGGAAAAATGCGCTAGAGAGAAACGGGTTTAAAATAAGTCGTTCAAAGACGGAGCATTTGACGTGCCCATTTGCGCATCCGTTTCGGATATAATGTTAGACGGAATAGTTCTTCCGAAAAGCACTATCTTTAAGTACTTAGGATCAATCGTTAACATGGAAGCGAAATATGACGACGACGTAAACCACAGAGTGATGAAATGTCGGGAAAATTCGGGAATCTTTTGCGACCGAAAATTTTCACTTAAATTAAAGGGGAAACTCTACACCACGGTTGTTGGACCAGCTCTTATATACGGTTCACAGTGCTGGATGTACGAAGCGTTTAAAACAAAATGACGGCAGCGGAAATGAAAATGTTAAGGATGTCTAGTGGAGTCACTAAACGCGATTGCATTAGATCTACGCGTATAAGAGGAAGTCTACATATAAAGAATTCGGTAACCGGACAGCTTGAGGCGAATAGAATAAGCTGGTATTGCCACGTTCAAGGAAGATCTGCGGAAAATGCGGTTAAAAAGGCACTATCAACTACGGTCACCCCAACTGTAAGAAAACGAGGTCGGAAAAAGAATTCCTGGATTTCTCAGATGGCAAATGCGCAACAACGCATTGGGCTAACCGCTGAAGCGATCCAGGACCGAGCATTATGTAGACGCGTTCTGCGGTCTGCGACATTAGCCAACCCCATAAGCGGAGCAGCAGCGATGCAGTAAAAATGGGAAATTCGTTACGCATAAGTTCGTGTAACGAGGAAAGGGTTAATAAAAGGATAGGAAGAAGTCATACTGTCTTAAATTTCTCCAAATCGACTGTTTGTTGTTCTTAAGCTATCAGATGAGATTTTTCAGGCCACTAATAAAACATTCTCAAAACTTCTACTTCCGCACATCGACTTCTACACAAGATTTTTATTTGTTATTTTTATAATTTTTTTTTAAGAGCTGCAATTTACCGAAATATGCCGCAGAATTAATCCCGAAGCCCCCACTATACTTGAAGCAGTTGAATTAACTACCAGACAATGTAACAGGACTGTTATATACACTAACCGCTAATGAATAATAATAATTCATTATGCTCATCCAATAAGCAGCCACACCGAAGAGAATATCAACAAAATCAGGGATTTTGTTATAAGATAGCCCAACAAAATAAAGCTTATATGGGTCCGTACTCATATGGGAATACAATGGAACGAATTTGCTAACTCTGACGGAAAACTCTTCAAAAGGAATGCAGTTTATTCATTTAATAATTTTTCAAAGGCCGATTTGTGTAAACTTATTAAATACACTATTAAAACCAACCGGCTTCTGAATTGGAGAAGCTTTCATAATCATTACGTCAAAATCTCCGAACACTCCATTCCAATTTAAAAAGTATATACCTCTAAGGGGATGAGTCGCCAGACTGCGCTTGGAACATACCACTACAAATCTTAAGATAAGACAATGCACTTAGCTGGCCTTTATGCAACAATAATATAGAATTTCTTCATATGCTCGGCCAAGCTAGATGCCCTGTCTCCAAATCATTTTGCACATTTCTGCATGATAATCAGTCAGCATACCAATATCTTAACAGAATAAACCACAAATATATTGTAAAACTGAACAACTAAAAAGTTTACTATATACAATCCATCTAATCTTATCTATACTAACAAAACTTTATAAAGTATTTTAATACTCCCGCAGAACTGTAAGCCCTGGAAGCTAGTGATCATCTGTTCAGGCGTTAGCATACGAATTTGTAATTTATATGTTAATTAAATTAATTATGTATACTATTTTCGATTATAACAAAACTTCAGTACTTTCATTAGATTTGCAAAATAAATACATTACTAGAAAAAACAGCGGGAATTTATCTTTTTAAAATTAATATATATTATATACTTTGTTTTTTTTATAGATAATACTTTTTAAACCATTAACCCTACTCGAATAATTTGTATTCAACTATTGTTACACAATGTAAATGTATTTACTGAAATATTCTATAGAATAAAATGTTTATGATAAGTTATTGTAAGCTATTTCTTACCGGATCCAATCCTTCTTCAACTAATTTAGCATTCATTATTTTTAGCATTTTTATTGCATCCTAAAAGATAAAAAACAGAAGTACATATTTTTCATATAGGTATGTACCTTTTCTTCTTACCTTATGTGTTCGATGCGCTGGGGGAAAAGCCTTTTTTGCATTATCGAGCATTAAATACAAATCAGCTGTAAGATCCGTAATATTTGCGTAGTCTCCTTTTTTGAGCTTTGTCTGTATTTGACACATTGAAATTGGTCGTTTTATCAATTCAAAATACTCTGGATGGAATCTTTTATACGGAAGCTTCCATAACGAATGTCCTAGTGGAGCGCCTGTTGCATTAGGATGATCTATAATTATTTCCATGAAACGCATCCGAACATAGTGTACAGAAACACAAAATAAAAATATAATAAATAAAAATTACAAAAAAATAAAATGCAAATTCAATTTTGTTACAAGAAAGCTGTCTTTACTCAAATATCAAACTAATTAGAATAGACTGCTCATTAAAATCTAGCTAGATAAGTAGCTTCTCATAAGCTACTTACTCATATATTTGTATGTACGTGAGAAACGACTCTTGTCTAGTCAGCATTTGATTGCGCGCAAATTACATTCATATTAAAATTTGAGGATTTTAATAGGATCCGATAATTTCAGCGTGGCGGTACCGTTGAATTTAGCCCGCTCTTTGGGCTTTAGAGCCCAAGAGTTTGCAAACATTTTTGTATTGATATGTTAAAAGTGGGCGATTGACTGCCTTTTAAAATAATCCTTAAAAATTAAGTAAGTCACAAAATACTGTTATTTTTTCAAGTCCTTTGGAACACTACCTCAATGTAGGCCATCTTTGTTGTTAACGACATAGCCTTAACATAAATTGTTCAGTTTAAATACGGCTGATTCTTAACCCGTTTTCTACTAGCGCTTCCTTCAAATTATTATTATTATTATAATTAACATAGAAATAACAAATTTGTTTGCTAACACTTAAGGAGAAAGAGCACTAGCTACCAAGGCTTACAGCTCTGCGGGAGAATAAAAGGGTAAGTACAGTTTTATAAAGTTACTAGGGTCAAAGGGCGTAATTGTAAACGATTTTGCATTTTAATTTTTTTCTAAATTTATAGTGTTCCATCCAGCTTAACTATACGATATTGGAAATTGGTGTTGGTTGAACTAACATTTAAATTCTTTCATCTTCTAGACAAAAATAATAGTAAGTGTGAAGGTTTACTAGTTTTTGTAAAAATTCGTGTTTACATTTACCCCCCGAAGAGAAAAATGGGGTAAATGAAAACAAGGAACTCAGCCTCTTAAGGCTGTAGAATAAAAACATCTGGGGTAAAAGCAAACTAAATCAAAATGAAAACATCAGATGAAGAAAAGAAATCGAAAATGCAATGTTCACAATTACCCCAACAAAAATTTAGTAAGCAACAAAATTTAGAGTTAGTTGTTTAAAAAGATTTTATTTCAACGTTTTACCTGAAAATGAACAACACAAAGATTTTGTAATTATGAAATTAAAAAGGAAATTCTTGTAAATTGAAGTTTAAACATTACAATTCAAAAACTGGAACTTTTGCATTAAACTCTACAGTAATCTTTCCTTCGACAACAGTTTTTATTGGATCTGGCAACAATCCAAGAACTTGGTTATTAGAAACATAACTTTTATCGTTTTCGACAACTTGAAACATTGTTTTTGAGGAACCAATACGTGGTAGCAAGCCGTTTTCCACCCTTAAAATTGACAACGATAAACTGGCCTGGCCTTAAGTTGTTTATTCCCTCAATGTCCAGACATTCTACCTCTTCTGCTTCTTCTATCCCTTCATTCCACATCGATTCAAGGCTTGGTATAGATACATCGTCTTCATCTGAAGATGAGCTCAAATTTGTCTTCCTGGTTCTTAGTTTTTTTGTTTTTGAGCTTTTTATTTTCTCCTGAAGCACAGGTTTTTCTTTCTTAGGTCGCTTTTTTGACAGCTTTTCAGCTTTGAGCTCGTCAGCTTGTTTTAAACGGGTTAGCACTTCATCTGTGGTTAGAACTTCTCCGTATTTCATTTGCCTTAAACGTGAAACTACCTTCTTAGCGATTTCCGGTTTAGTTATTGATGACGGAGACGAATTTTGTAGACCGAAGATATTTTCTAAAGTTCTTTAAAAACAAACAAATATATATTCAAATTAGAATATAAAGTTTAACTTAAGCAGATAAGTTAAAAGATAAATGCTTGATTAATAACTTACCTTGAGGAGGTGACATCATAGATTGTGGAGGTAATGGTAATTCAGTAGGCACTGTACTTGCGTTTCTGGTATTCTCGAAACTTTGGGAAGTACCTAGAAACAAAATTAGTAGACAATGAAGAGTACATCAATCAGCTAAAGTTTATTTACCTTTTGAAGCGGATGGCATCTCAATCTGGGCTGTACCTGGCAGAGGAACGGGAGGGCTGATATACATTTTAGTAATATCTAGTGCTCGCCTAATAGCTTCTACAAAGTCAAATGGAAAGGATGGTGTTGTTTCTTGTTGAGGCACTGCAATAGATGTGGTTACATGTTCTGGTGAACTAGTTGACCAGACTTTGCATAGTTCGTTATAAAAAGCTTGCTCCTTTACGCTGAAAGCATTAAATTTGGTCGGATCAAATGGGAAAATCCCAGTGGATTTAAATCCTTATACAATGTTTGCAGACGTAAGATTATTTTCCCAAATCGGTTTCAGAAGTGAAGCAAATTCATTTTTAGGAAGCCGGCAACTTCCTAGTCCCATCATCTGTTTGCCATAATTGACAAGAGATTTGTCCCACGCTGTTTTAACTGGACCAAAAACACATTTGTCGAGTGGTTGTAATTTATCCGTTAAATGACTTGGTAACGGAATTAGTTGAATATTATTTTCAAGAGCTTCTTCAACGATCCTAACACTGATATGGCTAGAGTGACCATCGTAGAGAAGAACAGCAGTTTGGTCCGAATTGCATTTTTCAATGCGAACTTTTTGGACGTGAGGAATGAGACCGTTTGTAATCCAATGATAAAATTGAGGCTCTTCGATCCAACCTTCCTTCGAGGCAGCGTAAAGAGTTCCTGGGAAGCAATCTATTGAAGTCCATCGTGCCTGAACAGCGCCACCTTTGAAAACAATTAGTGGTGGTAGCTTATCTCCACTAGCTGATACACAAGCCAAGACAGTTGTTGATTCTCTGCGCGAACCACCAGAAACACGGCTTAAGGGTACACCTTTTTCTCCGATGGTTCTCAAGCGACTTGGATCACTGCCGAAACCACTTTCATCCGCGTTCAAAATAAAAGCTGCCTTATCGGGGCTTAGCAAATTAAAATCATCGTAAACTTTGGTAAGTTTTTCAAAAAAGTCAAAAATTATGTCAGCTTTTCGAGCATCTTGGCGCGCTTTTTGCAAGTGTTCTGGTTTTTTCAGTGAGAGGTTTGGATGTCTTGACATAAAACTACGGTACCAGTCATCTCCTGGCTTCCCACTATTGAAAGGGGTAGCCAAGTTCTTTGTTTTCACGTAGGTACCCAGTAAATTAAGGAGATCCTCCTTATCGCAAGGGTAACCAGCCCGAGATCTTGAAATAAGGCACCTTGCGATGCTGTCTTCCACATTTGACGATAGTGCAGGCTTTCTTCCTCGTGATACAATGGCACGCGTATTTTTCCTGCCACCAATTCGATTAAAAATAACTGACTTTGGGACCCCGTATGTTTCTTCGGCTTGTCGGTATGTCTTATTTTTGTTATTGACGTCTTCCACTGCATGTAAGATATCTGCTGATGTATAAGATGGAGGTGTCGTTTTTCGTTTATAAACACGTGGCATCTTTTCGAATTAAAATTATATTAGATCACCGCTTAGTTCATTTAAAACGCATGCTTAAAAAAACGCAAAACCCCAAAGTGTTTACTTTTACCCCATTTCGGTGTTCACATTTACCCATGATGTTAAAAAAAATGGGGTAATTGTAAACAGCCCATAAATTTTATAATTTGTTACAAAGAATTGAAAAACACATCACATGCATTAACACTTATATTTAATATAATTATAAATAAAACAGTTACTTACTTTGATCACTTATTTTATGTTTTAAAACAATTTTACTCAACACCAAAAAACTTGAAAACACAGAAAAATGAATAAATCACGCCAACAATCAAACTGCAACTAACCCATTTACAGATTGCGTCTGGCACGTGTCAGCATAACGGGAATATATCGTATTTTCAAATAATGGCATGGCATGCCTCGATGGAAAATCGGTTTTTGGAGAATTAAGTGCGTTTACAATTACCCCTGTTCACAATTACCCCCCTTGACCTTAACACAACTTAAGACTAGCTGGATCTCATATACTAGTATTTAAATTGTTAGTCTGTACAAAGTTGTATAGTTTTACAGTAATATCGTGGCTTATTACGAGTATGTTAAGATACTCGTATGCGGATTGATCATCATGGAGAAGTGTGCGAAATCTTCTGAAGATCGGGTATGTAGATTGGCCGAGTATGTGGAGAATATCTATATAGTTGTTGCAGGAAGGGCAGCAGGATGGATTGTCTTTTCGTAAAGTATATTGGTGAGTTTTAGTGGTATATCCCAAGCGTAGTCTGACCAAGTTAGTGCTCATCCTCTTAGATGAAGATGCGGGATAAATAGGAATGGAGTTATTAAAAGTTACTTGAAGGGCAACGTGGCTACTTATAATAGCGTTATCATAGGCGACACCTAAATATGCTGTGTATTTACCTTTCCTCTCCGCTGCGGAGGTTGAAAATCATCATTTATAATGTTTGTTTATTTGTGGAACCTCAGATTATTTCTGTGGTGGAAAGATTGGGCCACTCTCGCATGTTTGAAATCCATGACAGTCCTTGTCCCACCACAGTTGTTCTTCTTTCTATTTTTCCTTGCAGGTTAAGTTGGAGAATTTTGTAATTGTTATTACGTAAGACGTGTCCTAGGTATTCAAGTTTTATTTTTCTTAATTGTATATACAAGTTCTCTTTTCTTTTTATTCGTCGTAGTACATCTCCGTTTGTTATTCTGTCTATCCAGGAAATCCTTAGTATTCTTCGATATGTCCACATTTCGAAAGCTTTAATTTTCCTTATCATTGTTCTCTTTAACGCCCAAGTTTCCACTCCGTATAGCAGTACCGATCAAATACAGCATTTGGTCATTCTCGTTTTGATTTCTATGCTAATATCTCTACTACAAAACATTTATCTCATTCCACAGAAGACCGCCCTCGCTTGTTTTATTCTGCACTCTACATCTCTATCAGGGTTAGCGTTACGGTTAATTATAGTTCCAAGGTACTTAAAATTGCTGAATCCCTCGATATTCTCGCTGTTTATTCTCAGTTCAAGGTTCGGTGTTGGTTATCTCCTAGTGAGTTTCATAAATTTTTTGACGGTATTAATGCGTAGTCCGTATATGTTGCTTACACTGTTAAGTCCATTCATCATGTTACTTAATTTGCCTATATCGCTTGCAATTATAATGACACCATCTGCGTATGTTAAGTTGTTAATGTGGACCACATTAACCTACAAACCACCGTCACTTTCCTTTATTACTTCTTTAAAAATCTCTTCCGAGTACATACTGAAAAGCAGTGGTGATAAAATGCAACCGTGTCTTAATCCTCTGCGAATCTCTATTTTCTCTGATTGTTCATTTTCCATCGTTATTTTTGCTTTCTGAGGCCAGTATAAGTTTTATATAACTCTGCTGTCGGTTAAATCTATATGTTTACTTTGGAGGATTTCCATCATTTTGTTGTGCTGCACTCTGTCACAGGCTTTTTCGTAATCTACAAAACATACAGAGACGTCTGTATTCATCTCTCTCATCTTCTTTGGGCTATCATATTAAAAGCAAACAGCGCGTTGCGGGCACCAAAACCGTTCCTGAATCCAAATTGCGAGGGGCTTATGTCATTTTCAAGTTTATTGTATTCTTTTGTATATTATTTTTAGGAAAATCTTTAACATGTAACTTTATTTTTCTTCGGTAGTGTTATGAAAGTATATTGGAACCAGTCTGCTGGGATCTTTCCAGATTTATAAATTGCGTTGCACAAATTTACTAGTACCGCGATAATTTCTTCATTAATAAGCTTTATAAGTTCATTCGGTAATCCATCCGGGCCAGTAGCTTTTTTATTTGACTCTTTTATTACTTTAATGACTTCTTCTTTCATTATTTCATATGTCATCCACTCTTGTTTTGAACGTTGATAACTGTTATTCAGATGTCGTTTCCCTATCTCCATTAAGGTTTGCTTAAACTCAATTCATGTCGAATTGATGTTTTCTTTATCGGTTTGGATTGTACCCGTGCCTGCCAGATTCTCCTTTATCTCTCTTCTGATTTGATCTGGTGTTTCTCGGTTGCTAAGAAGATTCAGTTCAATTTTTTCTGTACTTTTTTTTGTGAATTTTGATTTTCGCAACAATGGGGTTGTGATCCGACCCTATGTCTGCCCCTGGGTAGGCTTTTGTTCATTTATTTGCATTCCTAAACCTCTTATTTATGATAATGTAGTCTATTTGGTTTCTTATTACTGACTCAGAGGTCCACGTATAAAGCCTTCTCGGATGTTGTTTAACCCACGTGTTTCATTTAGTTGACAAAATTCAATTAGCCTTTGTCTTCTTTCATTTTTCTTAGGGACCTAAACCAAAGTCACCCACTACATCTGCGATTCTTCCTTTACCCACTTTTGCGTTTAAGCCCACTATTATTAATGTTATACCCGTCTTTTTTGTTAATTTAATGCCGTCCAGCTGTTTGAAAAACTCTTCTATAGCCGCGTCCTCGCTGTGGGCTTTTGGAGCATACACCTGATATTTATCGTATCATTCTTAGCTTTGAGTTACATTAAAGTTACTCGTTTAGATAGGTAAACTACTTCTGTGATGGATTTTTCAAGCTCCTTTGCAATTAAAATTGCTACTCCGTATCTGTTTTGGTTTGTATCATCACATACATAATACAATTTGTATCCACTTTGTGATATACCTCCATTTCCTATCCATTGTACTACGGCTATACCCAAAATGTCCACTCTCTTCGACTCTTTAATGGCGTTATCTAGTTTTCCTGTTTTATACAGGCATCTTACATTCCATTCCATGCTAGAAAGCCAAAAAGTGCACCGCACCATGTACCTACAAACAGGGAAACGCCCACCAGCAACTTTAGGTGAGGCCTCTACAGTTGCTGGTTAGTCAAACCGCCTCTTCATTCACGTCAAAATTTCTGGCCACCGTATTCTTGTAGATAGCGGAGCTTCCATATCAACTCTATCAGTTAAAAGCACAACGAGGTTTCAACCAGATCCTACTATCCTGCGGGCTGTCAACGGCACCAAAATAAACAATTTTGGTACAACAACGCTTGCCTTGGACTTTGGTATGGGACGCACTCTCCGTCGGACCTTTACCCGTGCAGCAGTCCCACACTCAATCCTGGGAGCAGATTTTTTGCATTTCTTTAGACTACTTGTCGACATTCGTTGCCGCCGACTCGTCGACCAAGCTTCCAACTGCGGTACATCACATCTTCTCACGTCATCAAAGGAGGTCTCGTTAAATGAAGTCTACACACGCCTCCTTCAGCGGTACCCTGCCATCACCCTTCCGCTCAGTGCACTCCGATCGCCAAGACATTCAGTGCTTGATCACCTGGAAATATCTGGTGCACCGGTTTAATGTCGTGCATGGCCAATTCCACCAAAGTACAACATGCTGGTTAAAGCAGAGTTTCAACGCATGATGAAGGAGGGTATTTGTCGACCTTCAAGAAGTCCGTGGGCCAGCCCCCTCCACATCGTCATAAAGAAGGATTGCACGATTCGTCCTTGCGGTGACTACAGACGCCTCAATGCCGTGACACTACCCGACAGGTATACTCTCCCACGCCTCATGGATTTCCAACTGATACTACCAAGTAAGTCAATTTTTACTCGCCTCGATCTAGCCCGTGCGTATCACCAAATCCCAATGACACCGGAGGACGTACCGACAACCGCAATTATTACCCCTTTGGCCTTATATGAATTCGAGCGGATGACTTTGGACCGCCCAAACCTCGATTGCTGATGCATTCCTCTTCAACTTGGTAGCACGATTCGGCTGTCCTCTGCGTCTGACAACAGTTCAAGGTCGCCAATTCGAATCCGCTTTGTTCCATCCCTTTGCTCAAATTCTTGGCTGAGAACGCATTCACACAACGGCTTACCATCCTCAATTTAACGGGGTGGTGGAGCGCTGGCATCGCTCTCTAAAAGTAGCACTTACCGCACACAGCCCTGACAGTTGGGTGACTTCACTCCCTGCCGTCCTTTGACTTTGTTCGATGGTAAACGAATCCGGCACCACACCCGCACAGCTGATGTTCGGCAAAAAATTACGCCTTCGTTTTGTTTTCTCAATGGAAACAATTCCCATCTCAGTGAATGCACCCCACTAAAGGAAAGCGCTACAACTTTGAACGTCGGTGAGCGCCCCCACTTGGTGACAGCTGTCAATCGTTCATCTAGTATTTTTACCTTTTTTCTTAGTCCTGAGCGGTCGACAACAGCGGCAGTGGGTGCCATATAGTTTTATTAAATTTATCTTGTGAAGTAATAATCTAAGTTCGAGTAATTAAATTAACTTTAAAAAATAAAAATAGTTTTTTTTCTTTTCGAACTTTACAATCGTATCATTCTTAGATACTGTTTCACACAATAATAAGTGGCAACACGAGTTTCCCTTTGTTAAGTATATTTTTCCTTGTCTTTTGTTGTTCTTTATATCCCTATCCCTTTCGTCAAAATAAATTATATTCCTTGAAGTTCCTCCAGAAAGATCGGACGTCCTTTTATTCGCTCCAATAAGTTATGGGCCCAGGCGTCATAACGGTGTAATAGATATACAGTAAAGTTTTAAATAAATGCATACACCAATACCAATACGACGCAAATTTAATTATGATTCTCTATAGCAAACCATGAATGTAAAGTTCGAAGATAGGTTGCAGGGTTACGAAAATACTACTTTTTAAAAAGAAAATTTCAAAAAAATTTCGAAAAAAATTCGAAAAAAATTAAAGACTCGAACCCAAAACAACGCAACTTCAAAAATCTAACGACGCACAGTGAAAATAAGTACTAATTCAGCAGCAACGCAACTTCGAAAAAACGCAAAACGAAACGACGGAAAACGAGGTATTATCGGAGATGGAAAAAGGACTCGCAGAGGATCTACTTGCAATTCTCCTTTTATATAGTGTGGTATATATGTGATTAAATCAAGAATCTAGTGTTGCATAACTTTAGGATTATAAAAACTCTCCACGTTGGAGAGTACAGTTATACCTCAGTTTCAAACCAGAAGTTACGAGAAAGAACTAGAACCCGACAAATGTGGTATAAATACAGGATGAGAAACTGCGGACATCAAGTAGATTTTTGGAAAGCGATAGAAAAGGAGCCAAGTCTTTATAGTGAAAGATAAGAGATTTGAATTGTGAAAAAGTAGTTAAATCGTTTGTGAACTAATGAAAGTTGTTTTTAAATAATAATAATAATAAACGTTTTATCATTTCGAACCCTAGCCGAAGTATTACAATAGCATTCCGGAGAGTTACGAGAATTTTAAGTTTGCCATCGAAGCAAGGGTTGATTTACCTGGACCTGAAACTTTAATAATCAAACTATTGGAGGAATTCGGCGCAAGAAAAGAAAAGCAATCCCAGGCAAATCAGCATTTCCAGGGAGCATTCGCTGCGAAATCATTTTCAAGAAATAACCGTAATTATGAACAAAAGAAGAAAGAGACAAATACAACAGGTACGTACAATTCTGGTTTTAATGCAAAGTATAAACCATTTAAATGTAATTATTGCCACAAAATGGGACATAAAGCATCTTATTGTTGGGCAAAGTCAAAAAATAAAATGCCAACACAAAGTAATTCAGCAGTTGAAGAGGACGCATTTGCAAGCACGGAGATCGGATACATTGAAAGTGTCAAAATTTTAATTTAATTTTAAAATTACACTAACCGCTAATCGAAGTTCGTCAAATGATTGGTGTGTTGATAGTGGGGCAACATCTCATATGTGCAAAGGCAAAGATAAATTTATTACTTTTTCAACAGTGTCTGATCAGAGTGTAAGACTTGCTGTCGATTATGTAACGCAGCAAGTGACAAAACGAGCGGTTTAATTGGATGGCATATACGGTACGGTCATCTGAACGAGAGAGATCTTAAGAAAATAATTTCGAATAAGATTGTAACTGGTATCGATATAAAACCGTTGGGACAGATGCCGCTATGTGAAATATGTGCACGAGGTAAAAAATGTGCAATACCGTTTCCAAAGAATAAAGCCAGTACAGCAAGTCACTTGCTGGAAATCATCCTTTCAGATGTGTGTGGTCGTATGCGAACAAATTCAATAGGAGGTTACAAATCGTTTGGCACATTTATTGAAGACAAATTAAGGTATGTAGAAGTGTACTTTCCGAGAGCAAAAAGTTATATTAAGGAAGCATTTCTAAAGTATAAAGCCTTGTCAGAAAACCAATTTGATAAGAAAATAAAGACACTACGAACAGACAATGGTTTGGAATATTGTGGGGTTGAATTTAAAAAATTAATTCTAGATGCTGGTATAAGAAAGGAAAATACTGTTGCTTTTACTCCTCAGCAAAATGGAACAGCCGAAAGAATGAACAGGACTTTAGTGGAGATGGCTCGATGTATTATGCTACAAGCAAATCTGCCAAAGAGCTTCTGGGGCGAAGCAATTGCAACGGCTGCGTACATCAGAAATCGATTCCCATCAAAAGCATTGAATGTTATAACACCTTTTGAAGCCTGGCATAGATACCAACTAGATGTATCAAATCAAAGAACTTTCGGATGCAAAGCATTTGCTCTAAATGCAACTCCAGGAAAAGGCAAATTTGTACCTAGAGCTACAGAGTGCATCTTTACAGGCTATTCGACGAGTTTCAAAGCATACAGTTTAAGTTGGGATGTAAGATTCAGGAAAAGCAGAGGTTGAACAAAAGCCAAATGATTTTATAGAAATCCAAGTTTCTTTTACTAATTCAATTCCTGTTTTTCAAAGAAATACGAGGGCGGGTCAATAAGTCCGTGACTTTTTGAATTTCTGACCTTTTTACTGAAACAGCAACACTGAAACAACAACAGGCATCTGTCAGTTGACTCCTGTCAAAATTTAAACTTGCTGCGTCAGTTAGTTTGTGTTTGACAGCTATTTTTATCAGACTACTCACTAATTTGAGGAGAAAATGGAAAAAAGTGAATTTCGTGTGCTTATTAAGCATTATTTCTTGCGAAAAAAACCATTACCGAGACCAAGGCTAAGCTTGATAAATACTATGGGGACTCTGCACCATCGATTTCAATGGTAAAAAAGTGGTTTACTGAATTTCGTTGTGGCCGTACAAGCACTGAAGATGCCGAACGTCCTGGACGCCCAGTTGAGGTCTCTACACCCAAAACAATCGAAAAAATTCACGATATGGTGTTGGCCGACCGAAGATTGAAAGTGCGAGAGATTGTGGAAGCCGTAGGGATCTCGCATGGCTCAGTGGTTTCAATTTTGAATGATCACTTGGGCATGAGAAAGCTTTCCGCAAGATGGGTGCCGCCAGATCTAAACATATTGACAAAGGACACCATTATGTACGAGAAGTTTATCAAGGACATCAAATAGACGTGGACTACATTCCATCAGCGGAAACGATTGCTGACACTTTGACTAAAAGCCTGTAAAAGATGTACTAAGGGTCTAGGCATTTGCAACCCAACCCGTGTTGAGAAGAGTTTTGTCACACAATAAGAAATATATACCCTAAAGTGGCAACACGGGTTTCCCTTTGTTAAGTATCTTCTTCCTTTCGTTATTCTTTGTATCCTTATCCCTTTCGTCAAAATAAATCATATTCCTTGAAGTTCATCCAGAAAGATCGGACGTATTTTCATTCGCTCCAACAGATATGTTTTTTTAGGTATATTTTGAGATTTATATAGTTTATTATAAATATATAACTTTGGTCGAAAAACCTTTGCAGGAAAGGCCTTATACACCGCAAACAGGCCATAAAATGTAGAATGGTTAGCTCACCATATGCATGTGAGATCTGATCCTACGATGGTAAAGAACTTCTGGAAGGAGTTGCATCATATGTGTATAATCATAAACATTTTGGTTAGTTTTTGATTACACGACAAAGTCAATTGATGCATTAAACGAAGGAAGAGGAAACTGCTGCGGAGGCGGATTTTGTCTATAGAGTTGTAACATACCCTAATATCAGTCCTTTGAAGAGAACTGTCAAAACTTTAAGGCGGAACAGGTCTCGATGCATGTCGATGATCGAAAAACAAATGCAGTGCAATTACAAAGTTAAGTGGCAATTTAAAGCCAGCTAAGATAATTCATAAAACTTATCACGAGGCTGAATGCGCTTGTCTACCAACGTTTAAATAACAAAGGGAGTGATTGTTTTCTATAACGAAATGCAGTAGAAAAATGCAGCTTATGATCATATGTTAAATATTTGGAGACTCTATGGTAGACTAAGAATATGATGGAAACAATAATTATGATATTATAAAAGTCCTGATAAATTCAGTGCAAACCTGATAACTAAAGTTCTATACAGGAATGACCAACCGCTTATTATCGAATCACAAGTCGTTACTCATAAAACATTTAAACTGGAGTGATATAAGTCCATAGCGATGCATTTAGAGATAATCAGTCCTTTTATTGGAAAAAGCAAATTGAAACACACATTTGAAGGTTTTTTAAGGACAAACGATCTCCACATTCAGAGTCAATTGGTGATGAAGGACAACGGCCAAAACAAGCAATTCGTACACTGTGGAGCATTGAAAGTCAGGATTATAGATTCAAATTGAATTGAATCGTTGCAAAAGATATAATTCCAAAATTTAAATAAACGAAAAAAAAATTATTAACAACTAAAACATATTTCTTTTCACAAGATTAAATATTGACTTACCAGATGAACTAGCAGTATTAAACAAATGATCAAACAGTGACCACATAGGGCCTTCACCTTTTTTATTGTCATCTTCATCTTCAGATGTCTCGAGTTCCACTTTCAAAGAAGCAATAGCAGCGCTGGCGCATGTCTTATTTTTTTTTATTGTCGATGCCTTTGTACGTCCAGCTTCAATTTCAATTTTTTTTTGAGTAAAGATCTAGTAAATAAATAATGTAATTACATATAAAAACTTGAGTTATGAAAATAAGCAGGAAATTTTCAAAAAAATACAATATAATCCTATATACTAAGATTTACAAATAAAATTAAGGACCAATATCTCGACAAAAATTTTGATAATTTGATGTTTACTTATCCATTTCAACCTCTATACAGAATAAAAAAATTAGTACATTATTTAGCCATTGATTAAAATCCATGCGGATGGGTTTTATTTCTGATATGATACGACGCAGCTGTGTGAATAAAATAACCTACAGAGTTGCCAACAATCTTAAGAACAAAGTTCGTTGGCTGATTGATAGCCGAATATATCCCCGTGTTGATCCTCTTTGGAATTTCGCTCAGTATTGCAGCTATTGCCGAAAGTGTGCCCCTGAACTCGTGAGCCTCAACGCACCAGAGCTCTCAGGAACTGAACATCAGTCGCAGTACCATGAGAAGAATTTTGCATAAAGATCTCGGATTATTCACTTACAAGATCTAATTTGCTCGGAATTGGATTAAAATAAACCCACGTGTTGTTACTGCTTCTTTGTTTGAGCGATCAACGATTTTGCTCAGATCATATTTTCAAATAGGGCGCATTTTCATCTCGGCGGCTACATAAGCAAGCAAAATTGCCGTACTTAGAAAATCCATAAAATATTGAACACCCTTATAAAACAATTCAAAAAGTCAAATTTCAACTATGTCATTAGCTTTACTTGACTCCACTTCTAACCCCATACACAATCACGAAACCGAAATTTGATAAAAAAAATTAAGATGCCATTGGGCTAATCCTTTTTAGTTTTGATTTCGTTCGAATACTCCACTCGTTTACATAGGCCGAAAAAAGGGGAGGTAAGTGAATATTTCTTGAATCTCATGCGCTACCTAAATTCCCAACTTTGGGAACAACTCAACTGCGAAGAGATTGATTCAAATATATCCGCAATGTGTCACTGTTTCGTTCGACTTTTTAGCTGAATGCATCATTGGACCATTCTTCTTTAAAATGCCACTGGTCAGGTATGGACGTGTAATATCCCATTTCGATAATTACAAAAGTCCAAGGGGTATGCTAACAAGCCAACGAGAATCAATAAAAAATGAATTAAAAATCAAAACTACAATTTTGAATTAAAAATCAAAATTTCTTCTTGCGTGAATTGCGGGGCACCCTTTATGAAAAAAAAATCGATTAAATCAAATCAGGCACAAACAATTGTACGCATTTTTTTCCATACCTAAATCAATGGAACCAACTCAAACGTCATACATTCTTTGTTTGCTATTCCTTTTCGAGGCTACGAACTTTTTAATAAGCTACGCCGAAGAATTGCAAATAAATAATAAACAAAAAATTTACATAATTTAAAGATTTGTAGTTTTACACTTTCTAATTCAAATAATTAATAAAAAAAAAACGAAACTTTCAGAAAATTAAATAAAATACAAAAAAAAAATTGTTTTTTTAAAAATGAATTGCAAATTTTATACCTAATATAAGAGTACAAGTTTGTTCTCTAAGGGATGTTTTCTTTAACCCAGTACTAACTTCAGAAATATCTGTGAAACTAAACGTCAGTCAGCAAATGTCAGTGACACTTTTATTCAGATATCCTTCCATTTGTATCGTGATGAAACAACAACATTAACAAATTTTAGAAATTTTGTTTCCAAAATTATGGTTCTGTACTTCAAACTTATAGAAGACTTGTAGCATATTCGACATAATCAACCAGCTGAGGCCACTTCACCGTGTTGTTAACCGTTTTGAAACAATATTTTATTTGGAAGACGCAGTGGCACCGTCCGCATCAGGAGTGTTAAAGAACTATGACGTTGTTTACAAAAGCTTGGTCTTCGTCCGTCTACTTAATGGAAAAATTAACGCAAAAATTTTGGTTTGAAAGCTTACAAAATCTAACTCGTGAAAGCATTGAAGCCGAATTCCATCGGTAGCGTCGAAATTTCAGTGAATGGGCTCTAAATATACTGGCAATGGATCCGCTGTTTTATCGAAACATTGTTTTCACAAATGTGACTCATTTTTGGCTCAATGGGTATATCAATAAGTGAAACTGTCGCATTTAAAGCGAAGATAATCCACATGAGGTTATCGAAACGCCATTACATTCTGAAAACTGCAGATTGGTGGGCATCGGACCCTATTTTTTCTTCAGAAGTGACGATAATCAGCGTGTTACGGGCAAGGGTATTTGTTGTAAAGATATGATTAATGAAATTTTCATTTCCCATTTGAATGACATGAAAGTAAAAGAGATGTGGTTCCAGCACAATGACACAGCAAACGAAACAATCAACTTATTGAAAGAAATAAAGAAATATTCGATGGATGCATAATTTCGCTAAATGGACATGTACATTGGCCTCCAAGAGCTTGTGATTTGACACTTCTTGATTATTTTCTCTGGGGATACGCTAAGTCGATAGTCTACACTGACAAACCAACAACAATCGACGCATTGACGCCAACATTATCCATTTTATTAAAGACATACAGCCATAAATGTTTTAAAAAGTGGTCGTAAAGTTTGTCTCTCGAATGACATGCATAATAAGATCCAACTGTAGTGGGCATACACAGTGCGGTAAAAAAAATATCCCGGCTCTAAAAGACATAAATAAAACACGACCTCTGGTATTGATTCCCCAATCGGAAGGTTCGGCGTTCGATCCCAACCGCGCCCGAAAGACATTCTTTTTACAGGCACCTAAACTCAAGTGAGATGAATGATTGCCTACAATACAAGTTAATTTACACTAAAAATTAGTCTCCCCATTAAATGTTGGATGCCACCCATGGAGTGAAAAAACCACTGTCCCAAAGATCTTTCTCTCTCTCTGTCTATCCCATTTTCCGAAAAAACTTAACACGTGCTCCGGCATTTTAAGAGTAGTTATATCCTCTTGAGTGTTAAGTTCTTTTTTGTTTTGATTTCGGGCCAACAATTTACAAACAATGAGCGCTTTGTGACTCGGAGCATTATCGTGTAACCAACCTTTGTCAAGATAGCAGTTTTATAAAAAAAAAACACCCTTTATAAAAAAGACTCAAAGCGTAATTCAAAATGAACACACGTATTTAAAATTGTACTAAAATATGTAATTTAATCAACTTGACACTATAGATAGTCTATATCGTTTGCTGACAAATATTATTTTTTGAATCAATTCAAAGGCTTAAAGCTCCCAAATCAATAACAATAAGCGAATGAAATTATGAAACGAAAGACAAATGATACAAAAGAAATTTATGAATAGTTAAATTAATAATCACCTTAATTAAAAATAACTAAAAATACCTTTTTCAAAGTTTTAGCGTCCTTATAGATCCGCGAACCTGGTTCATTAAACTGGCATGCATTTTTTGTCATTTGCAACAGATCTTTTTCCATTTCAATCAAATTTGAATATGCATTAGTCTGAATTTTTGTCGCAATAAGTCTTAAATCAATTGGGTGCTCAATAACATCGTAATAATCCGGATATATTTTTTTTGAAGGAAGCAACTGAAATTCTTTATGTAAGAGTCGATCATTCATCGTTGAATCTGTTGCAGTCATTACAGATGCAAACAACTCTTCGTAAGGGTCGAAATCCTCATCTAGTTTATTCGAACATTCTGAAGTTTCACTTTCATTTGCCGTGGATCGGCGTGGATTTCTACCAACCCTCTTAGAACGTGGTTCTTCTTCAATACCAGCTGATTCTAATATTTTTGATTTATTAACATTAAAAAACTGCCAAAGGGAGCAAGCATCTTGGTATTCTGCTGACTCGATTTTATAAAAAGCTTTTGCATTATTTACTAAAAGTTCAATATCGTGGGTTAGTTCATCAACATCATCATATGAGTCAGTTTTTAGCTTTTGTTGAACTTTAAGAAGATCAATTGGATTCGCAACAACATCATAATAAGACGGCTCTTGACGCCTTTTTGGTGCTCGTATAAATGTATCACAAAGCATTGAGCCATCTTCTTTTTTTATATTTCGAATAGTGTCGTATAGCTGCTGACAGAGCTCGGACTAAAAAAAGAAATTGTATTTATAGTGCCGACTATTTTAACCATTTGAATTTAATCTAAAAAATACAATTTTTCTGAAAGCTTTTAATTATTACTTATCATTAATAAATTGATAAATTATTCCATAAATACTCAGTTCCTCACACTCCTAGCACTGGTTTCATTTATTTTTAAGGATATATGAAAATACACCTTGGCTGCGCAAAAGTTTTTATAGCCCGACTTTAATTCGCCAAGTTAACGGGATTTATTAAAAAGTTTGAAGAGCTAAAACGTCTTGATATAAACATCAAATTCCTTACAAAAAATAATATTCGACAAAATAAAATTGAAATTTGTTACCTAAAGCTTAAAATAAAAAATACTGCAATGACAGAGTGTGCTTCAGTTCTCCGGAGTTGATGAAAGAAACGTGATTAAAGCTGTAAAACCAAAATTTAGTATAACACTTTAATAAATCACTTTTAATGCAAGTTTTAACTCACATTTTGAATGCGGTTTAAATGACATCCTTATAAAGAACAGGACATTTTTTATTTCATTTCCTAAAGTAAGAGAGAAAGGAAAAGCATAGATTCTATCCCGACACTGAATGAGTATTATTGAAATTTTACCCACCGTAATTAGAAAGAAGTTGTTATGGAATTTTATCTCTCATCGGATTAGGAGTATCAGATCAAAAGAAAAGACGTGGTACGACTTGAGCTGTAAAGCGGCTGTCAGGGTTAGAGAAATGTTTTTTCAGAGCTATAAGACGAACTCGACAGAGGAAACACAAAAAAAATTAAATTCAGCAATAAATTAAATTCAAATAATCTTGGATGGTTTCAAGTCTGATATTCACAAAATAAATGCTGGTGTGCCCCAGGGCTCTGTTCTGTCTCCGACAGAAGCTGTAAAGCGGCTGTCAGGGTTAGAGAAATGTTTTTTCAGAGCTATAAGACGAACTCGACAGAGGAAACACAAAAAAAATTAAATTCAGCAATAAATTAAATTCAAATAATCTTGGATGGTTTCAAGTCTGATATTCACAAAATAAATGCTGGTGTGCCCCAGGGCTCTGTTCTGTCTCCGACAACCTTTTTCCCTTTTTGTTCCTTGATGTCAGGGCTCTCGCTGATGCCGCCTTTGGTTATTACAATATCTTCAATAGTAATTGGCAGGCCATTGAGCGATGTCTGTCTCTGCATTATGCAGACAAGCGAGACATGCCGACATTGGAACACCAATCATTTGGCTCAAAGGAATAATAGGTTCCTTGTTCCAATGGTTAACAAACTTAAGACTATGACCTTCAGTAAAAGACTGTCAAAATTCTAGTACAGACAAATAGAAACAGAGCTTTGGACGTATTCATCTGTGGCCTCAAGTCACTATACAAAAGCCTGAAACATTTCCTGAAGTGTACTTTGAGTGTTTAGGGATTCAGAATCTCAACTACCGCAATCATTCGATCCACTCGCATACCGGGTCAAACATTATAATTCCTGCTATAAATCAAACCTTTAGAACCGACTTAAGACCGTCTTTACCGCAAAGAAATTTTCCCTCTAGCCATCCGACAGCAACCACCAACCACTCTCCTCCTCGTGACAATGGTCCTCTACCGATACCTGACGAGAAGATGGAGATAGACAGATCCATTCAATCTCGACATGCAGACTATATGAATCGAACGGTAACGCATCCAAGAGAGGCGTGAAGTCGGACAAGCACCCTAATAAGCAACAAAGGTTCTATAACCTTCAAGCAGCCGAAGAGCAATCACCTGAAGCCTATCGTGTCGCCGAAAAAGGGGCTGCGGAGAATTAAGAAAATTTTTTTAGGTAGACGCGCTTCTAGCTTACCATATATAGAATACGTTGCTGAGGACGTGAGTGTACTGAAATTCTTCGTAGACACGGGTACTAACAAGAATTTTATTAGCGCGACCTTAAAGCAGCCAATAGATAGAAAAGGGAATATTTTACGGTTGGAACCGAATATCAGTATACCGCTAAAAGAAAACTATCAAAACATGTAAATATACAGTCCGTTTGATAAGATCGTATACGGCAAAACTCGTTTATGAAAACCGGTTCGGAAGTGGCATTTGCATTAGCAGATAAAAAAATACTTCTGCTAAGATGCTTTGAATAAAAAAAATTTAAAGAGTGTTCAATTTTTGTCAGAGACGGAAGTATTTTAAAATGAGTGTCGAGTTTGCATAACGTTATGAAGCAGTATTATTGTGCACGCATCCAAAAGGACCGAAAATGTCATACGGAGCAGCTGCTAAATACATGAAAAAGTCAAAAGCATTTGTTAGCAAGTGGGTGCACCGTTATTCCCAAGTTAAAAATGTGGATGATTTGCCGGATCGTGGGTCTACGCCAAAAACAACAAAAACGCAGGACAAAATGATTATACGCGTGTTTGTAAATGTGTGTTGTGATACGATACGAAGACGTTTACCAGCCAATAATGTAAAATTTCGAAGCACAATAAAACACATAGAAAAACGACTCAGTTGGGCCAAGGAGAATTTGGACAGAGATTGGAACGTGATTTTTTCGGATGAAGCTTCTTTTTGGGCATGGTCTCGTATCACTCATACCCGGTGTACACAATCCAATAAATTAATCCAGCGGACCGTCAAACAATCGGGAAAGATGCACGTTGGGGACGCTTCTCAAAACAAGGATTTGGCAATTTATTCATGTTTACAAATAACTTAAACGCACCCAACATGGTCAAAATTTATAAGAAGGCTTTATTACCATCTCCCCAAAGGTGGATTAAAAGAAGGAATAAGAATTAGTTACTGCAAGAAGATAATGACCCGAAACATCGCAGTCGTTTGTGCAGTGCGTGGAAACAAGAAAATAACGTCGATGTTTTAGATTGGCCATCACAATCGCCGAATGCAAATCCCATTGAATATGTTTGGGCATTCATAAAGCTAAAGCTCCATGGAAAGAAGATCTCGACGGTCAAACAATTATCACGGAAAATACGAGTTTTATGGAGATCTTTGTTCCAAGATTATGCTATAAGATTAGTAGAAAGCATGCCTCGAAGACTCCAAGCAATTATTGATAATGGAGGAGAGTGGACAATATATTCATTAAAAAGCATTCAAGTAAAATAAACAAAATAAACCAATACAATTGATTTTTTTTATTATTATAAGTTTTTCTTTAATTTATGTCGTGTACGATCTTATCAAACGGACTGTAGTCTTAGAAGTAAAACTTCCATAAAAGGTTAAAATTCAACTATGAGATTTAATTAAAAAATATCAATGCATTTTCGGACATATAAATAATAGAGATATGATCGACACTCCTATCGAAGTTGAAATTAGATCAAACACGAACGAACCAATTTATACTAAAAGCTATCCCTGTCCTGTTTGCCTTCGAGGAGTATGGGAAGAGGAAAATGAAACGCTTCTGGAGGAGAGTACAATCCGTCGATCTAAAAGCCCTAACAATTCTCCTATCTGGAGAAAGGCGAAAAGAAATATCACATGTTAGTAGATCAAAAAAGAAACAGCGTTACGATAGCAAATACTTACCCCAACCAGATATATATTCAACTCTTGCGAGGCTTGGAAAGGCAAAATCCTTCACGACCCTTGACTTGACTTCAGGATTTCATGAAATTCCCATTAAGCCTTGCAAAAAAAAAAAGGGATTTTCTACCATGAATGGGAAGCACAAATTCCTGAGACTTCCTTTCGGCTTGAAAAGTGAGATCTTTCAGCGCACCATAGACGACGTGTTGAAGCCGTGCATAGGTAAAACATGTTACGTCTATAAAGACAACGTGGTCTTTGGAGAAAGCTGTGAAAGTCATCTAAAAAAAAACCTTGAAACTATACTCAGAAGACTTACTGATGCAAATTTAAAGGTCAACCCAGAAAAGCTTCACTTTATGCAAACTGAAGTCGAATTTCTTGGGTATATAATTGATGCACTCTGCAAAAGAGCTACTCGATGTAACTAATAACTTTGGATGAACCTATCAAACACTAATTAATGTCATTGTTAAAGTCACTACTTTGCGCTATATGACTATTGTTGAAGTACTATTTTTTAATCTATTATAAACTATTGTACTGTAAAGTCAATGTTCAGTCTTTAATTGCAACAAGTGGCGACGAGGAAGTGGAAATGGACATGGCCGCACTTCAAGAAATTGTAAACCAGCAGAGAACCCTCTTAGGAAAATACAATGCAGAATAATGCAGAAAGTTTGGAGCGTGTACTATAAAGCTGCAAACCGGCAGTTTCCCCCACGATCCGGCAACACGAAGACGTAGAGAAGGAATCATGGGACAATTACCTTTTCCAGTTGCAGCAGCATTTTTCCGCCAATGGCTTGGAGGACGAAAACTTGCGCAAGGCACTTTTTTTTTTTATCAAGGTGTGGAAATTATGTCAACGATCTGTTAAAGAAGTTATTTGGAGCCGAGGATGTAAGTACACACACTTCTAAAAACTTTTCTGCGGAATTGACAAAATATTTTCAATCCAAACTCCATATACTGGCGTCGAGGTGCACATTTTTGAAGCAAAATATGCAGCCAAGCCAAACATATGCTGAATAGAAAGCGGATCTTAAGGGTCTTCCTAGGGAAGGTGCCTTCGTTTGCTCGAAGGAAGGATGCGGATATGCCGACACAATGACTAGGGACAGAAAAAAAAAACACTGTAGCGCTGGCAGCCCGGTATGGGCCATGGCCCAGCTTCTTGACGCTCATTTGTGTTGCTCATGTTGTCATTTTTTGTCCCATCTGAGCGGGGCCTACGGTTTATCGCCGAGGGCGAACGGCACTCCTTAGAAGCTTTTTCGTAGGCAATTTTACTTTCGGGAGTTTGCCATTGCCCGCCGAAAGGGTGATGGCGATTTGAGAAATTGTTGGTGACTCAAAATGGAATCGAACGCAGACTCTCTGCGTGATAGTCCAATGAGCTCATAGTCTAAGACTTGTCCCAAGGTGCAAACATAATGGGCTTGGACTGGCTTAGAGCTTCCGGTTTTCAAATTCAATTCGCGAAAGAGGACACCACACTGCAAATAACGGCAGAGCACGGAGACCACTTGTTCTTGGCGGCGCATTAGTTGTGTAAGAAGCATGAACTAGTTTTTAGATCCGAATTAGGATGTAGTAAATTTTCCAATGCGCATCTTGCGCTGAAGTAGAAAAAATTCGTAGTAGAAAACAAAGAAATTCGCAGTGAAATTGACGGTTTGCGAGAGTTAGGGATCTTGGAACCAGCCAATGGGCCGCCCCCATTGTAGTGGTAAGGAAGGAAAATGGAAATGGAAATCGCGCATATGTGGCGATTTTAAAGTCACCATTAATTCTTATTCAGAAATAGACCACCAGCCAGTACCGCCCATCCAAGAACTATTTCAGAAGCTACAAGGTGGCCGTTTTTTCACAAAAATGTACCTGTCCGATGCTTATCTGAGTCATCAAAAAAGCTATGCGCCGTCAAAACGGAGTGCGGGCTACTCGAATATCAGCGATTGCCATTTGGGACCTTAAGTTCCACTGGTATTTTCCAACGATACGTGGATCAGTTAACAGCCAATCTGGATGTACCAACGCAGAGCAACTGAGAAATCTGCAAGTTTTTCTCGAGCGGCTTGAACGCCATGGATTACGATGTCGACTGGAAAGATGTAAGTTCGCTAAGACCTTACTTGGGTCATATAATTGATGAGGCTGGTATTCGTCCGGCAGAGTCCCGGGAAAAAGCCATACGTGACTTGTGACGTCAGGTGACGTCAGTTTGAGCTGATATTATTATAATTTTTATTATTTTCATTATTATTTTTATTGTTTTTACCATTTTCATTATTATTTTTGTTTTCACTATTTTTATTACTTTTTTTATTTTTATTATAACTGTAATTATATTTATTATTAAAATTATAATTATAATTACTATTACTATTACTATTATTATCATTATCATTAACATTATCACTATCATTATATTTATTATTATTATTCTTCTATTTATTATTATTATTATTCTTATATTTATTATTGTTATTATTCTTATATTTATTATTATTATTATTCTTATATTTATTATTATTATTATTCTTATATTTATTATTATTATTATTCTTATATTTATTATTGTTATTATTCTTATATTTATTATTATTATTATTCTTATATTTATTATTATTATTAAATAATATTATTCTTATATTTATTATTATTATTATTATATTTATTATTATTATTATTATTATTATATTTATTATTATTATTATTATTATATTTATTATTATTATATTTATTAATATTATTATTATTATTATCTATAATAATATATTTATTATTATTTATAATAATATATTTATTATTATTTATAATAATATATTTATTATTATTTATAGTAATATATTTATGATTATTTATAATAATCAAGATGAAGGCCTTAACAAAGAGGCACTGCTATTGGCCCAGAATCGATCGGTACATTGAAGAACTAGCAAAGGGTTGCCGGGATTGTACGAAAGTTCAAGCTGAGCCGAATAAAGTTGAGACCAATCCGTGGGAGGTACCACAAATTCCTTGGCAACGCCTACATATTGAATTCGCGGGCCGTTCATGGAATTTTATTTTTTAGTGATTGTTGATGCCTAAACAAAGTGACTGGAAATATTTCCAATGAAGCGAATTTCCAACTTTCATACAATTCGCGCCTTAAGGGAGACCTTTGCTAGATTTGGTATCCCTGCAACTATTGTTTCGGACAATGGAACAAATTTCACATCCAAGGAATTCAGGGTAATGTTTCGGATTATAGTATGTTAAATTTCAAACTTTAGATGATTCTAAGACAACGGCGACTAACCTTCATGATGGCAGAAACCCAAATTATACCAAGAAAGAAGAAGTAGTTCCATATGTTGCCGATACAGCTTCCAACTCAGTCGAAACAAAACACCGACTTAATAGAATCGAACATTGAAAAGGAACCACCATGACTTACTAAATTAAGACGGTCAAACAGAACACGTAGAGCAGTAAATCGCTACGAACCTCTTTAAAACTGGTGGTGGGGACTGTCATATATGTATGCAAAACTAACTTATCTTAACTATATTACCCTTTTGAATTTACCTACCTAATCTACCCCATAAGCGGAGCAGCAGCGATGCAGTAAAAATGGGAAACTCGTTACGCATAAGTTCGTATAACGAGGAAAGGGTTAATAAAAGGATAAGAAGAAGAAGAAGAAGAATCTATTGTAAATTAGACTATTTGAACTAATGTGAATTAATATGAAATTGTCTAAATATTTACGAAATAAAATGTTGTTCTGTCTTGCATGGATCAGGCATTAAAGTGGACGTGGTTTTCCCTCTCTACATATATACAAACAAATTACAAGCTATACAAAATATTCATTAGTCATGCACTTTTAATGGTAACTCTTCTGCCGCGCTAGTACCTGCACAAGACCCTAGTACCTCAGTACGTGCAATTGAAGAAAGAAAGGAGTGGCCAAAAGTACAGGAAAAACCAGCTCCACCCGTACCATGTACAACGAGTCCTAAGTCTGCTACCCCGAGATTATCCAGAAAGAGTGCAATTTTGGCAAACGATGTGGCAGAGGTACAGAGAAGATTCTTCGAAAAAATTGTACGGTCGGACGAATCAACTCTTTAAAGGGACGGTTACATGAACCTGCACAATATCCACGAGTGGCTGGTGGAAAATCCACATTTGATGCGGGAAGATAGATCACAGTACCGTTTTAAAGTAAACATGTGGACGGGAATTTTGAATGGTAGAATTATTGGCCCATTCGAGCTACCGCAGAATTTGAATGCCGAGATTACATGCATATGGTATCAACAAGATGGCTGCCCAGCGCATTATGCTCGCACAGTACGAGAGTTTTTCGATCTGGAATACTCCCACAGGTGGATAGGGCGGTCTGGTACAATTTCGTGGCCAGCCTGTTCACCTGATTTAAGTGCACTCGTTTTTTTTTTACTGGGGAGCAGTAAAAGAAAAAGTTTATTCTAAGCTGATAGAAAATTTAAACGAGCCCCCCAAAAAATTGCCGAAGCCCTTAAAGACATCAACTCCAGAAGATATGGAGGTGGCCGTGGTGTAGTGGTACTAGCCATCGCTTCTCACTCGAAGGGTCAAGGTTCGAATCCTACTCATGACAAGTTTTACATTTGTGTAATTGGAACTCAGTCAGAAAAATCTGCGTGTGAAGGCATAACACTGGCGTGTAGATTTGGCAGTTGTAGAGTTTCAAGCACAAAACAACCGTTAAAATTTATAGCCCGAATCATTCCGAGTGAAGAAAAACTCTCCATCCTATTCGGACTCCCACCCCTGGAGAGTCAATATCGAAACCAAATACACCTGAGTTTCAAACCACTACATCACAATAACTTTCCTTTCTCCTCCTTCTATCTTTCCGCCCGCCCAACAGTAAAAGGGTATCAGAACCGCGTAAATTATAAAAAAAAAAATATGCCAGTCAGTCAGTTCAAGTTGGGTGATTAATGATTTTCAGATACATGGATGGACGAAAAAGCAATATTTTAGTTAAAGCCGATATAGTTATGTTTAAATTTTGAACCGTAATTTACAGAAGAGTTACTCAGAATTACGTGACAAAAGAAAATTGAAGAAACTCTTTCAAAATTTTGACGAAATCTGAAATCTAAGGCACGTTCTTTAATCGGGATATTGTTGGTGGTGGAAATAAACAATACAAGATCTGCGTTTAAATTGTTCTTTTTAATTCGGCCATAATATAGCTCACTTACTTTAAGACTGTCAAAACTCAAAACACGCGAATTTTGAGCAAATGATACAGAATTATTCGTTTTATCATGCTTCATATCGTGTAAAAATTTCATTTTTTTATCTTGCATATCCCGTTAGAAGAAAATATGACGTTATTTCATTTCATATGTACCAATAGTCCATTGAAAACTTTAAACTCGTTTCCTGCAAAATTGCATTTTTTGAGTTATGACAGCTTTCAAGTAAATGAGCGATATGTGTAAATATAAAAATGGTGGCTCTATAAAAATTAACCCAATAAAATTCAAATAAAAATGTGTTGTGTTTTGTGTTAAAATTTCAACCGTTGTCCTTACGGTAAATATGGAAATCATTAAATCAATTTTTTTGGAAAAATCCTTGCCCCTCTTGCCGATATTACGAGGGCGGGTCAATAAGTCCGTGACTTTTTGAATTTCTGACCTCTTTACTGAAACAGCAACACTGCTCCTGTCAACAGGCATCTGTCAGTTGACTCCTGTCAAAATTTAAACTTGCTGCGTCAGTTAGTTTGTGTTTGACAGCTATTTTTATCAGACTACTCACTAATTTGAGGAGAAAATGGAAAAAAGTGAATTTCGTGTGCTTATTAAGCATTATTTCTTGCGAAAAAAAACCATTACCGAGACCAAGGCTAAGCTTGATAAATACTATGGGGACTCTGCACCATCGATTTCAATGGTAAAAAAGTGGTTTACTGAATTTCGTTGTGGCCGTACAAGCACTGAAGATGCCGAACGTCCTGGACGCCCAGTTGAGGTCTCTACACCCGAAACAATCGAAAAAATTCACGATATGGTGTTGGCCGACCGAAGATTGAAAGTGCGAGAGATTGTGGAAGCCGTAGGGATCTCGCATGGCTCAGTGGTTTCAATTTTGAATGATCACTTGGGCATGAGAAAGCTTTCCGCAAGATGGGTGCCGCGTTTGCTCACAGTCGACCACAAACGCAATCGTGGCAAACATCCATGAATTGGGCTATGAATTGCTCCCTCATCCACCCTATTCTCTAGATTTGGCTCCGAGGAACTACTTCTTGTTCCCAAACCTGAAGAAATGGCTTGGTGGAAAAAGATTCGACTCCAATGATGAAGTCATCTCGCAAACAAAGGCCTATTTTGAGGACCTCGACAAATCATTTTTTTTGGAAGGGATAAAAAAATTGGAGAAGCGTTGGACAAAGTGTATAGAGCTCAAGGGAGACTACGTTGAAAAATAAACTTATTTTTTTATCAAAAAATCTGTGTTTTAATCCAAAAGTCACGGACTTATTGACCCGCCCTCGTACAATATATTGGGTCTATACGGTTCTAATTTGCCAAAGAAACTAAAGAACTGTTCATGAATTCTTTTCTTTGAATATTTCATTGATGTCTCCTATGTATTAAAAAATGGGAAACGAGATAGCAGAAAGAAAAAGGTATTTTTCTAGAAAGAAAGAAACAAATTCAGGATAAATTTCGGCAGAAATTAGGGCTTGCTATTGATAAACCGTGCGTTGGTGAAAGTGGAACTACTAATGGTAGAAACGCGGCAAGGACATTCTTTGCGAACGCTTCGATTGCTGCTGAAATTTCCGGGATCGATAAGAACATTATTTAGTGATGTCACACAATCCTCATCACATAAATATCGAACAATTAAAAAAAAATTGCATTCGTCAGTCTGATTGTTAAAGAATATTTATGGTTCAATCTCTCTAGTTCATTTCACAAAGTGTTGATACATACTTCATGCATATTTAATCATGCTCTGTTATCAATAGGAGAATTTTTAAAAACTTTTTCGTCGGGATCATATAAGAAAATATTCACAAAAACTTTGCAACACAGGTCTATTTCATCGACTTTTATTATTATATTATATTCTGATCCTTTATGTACAAGTTTACGAAAATTGTTTAAAACTATAAAAGGATTCTCTGTGACGAAGTGATTTCCTTGCTCGAGATTTATATTTTGTTTGTAATTCAAATAAGTCTAAATAAATTAAATTTGAAAAAAACTGTTTGAGTTATTTTTTTAGGAAGTAAATAAAACCGTCAAATCATACTCTTGTAGCGTACTAAAATTAACGAAGATCTTCGGAAACTTAGTTAATGGTTTCAAATGAACAAGCTAAGTTTAAATGTTAGTAAAACTAAATGTACGAGGGCGGGTCAATAAGTCCGTGACTTTTGGATTAAAACACAGATTTTTTGATAAAAAAATAATTTAATTTTTCAACGTAGTCTCCCTTGAGCTCTATACACTTTGTCCAACGCTTCTCCAATTTTTTTATCCCTTCCAAAAAAAATGATTTGTCGAGGTCCTCAAAATAGGCCTTTATTTGCGAGATGACTTCATCATTGGAGTCAAATCTTTTTCCACCAAGCCATTTCTTCAGGTTTGGGAACAAGAAGTAGTCCCTCGGAGCCAAATCTGGAGAATAGGGTGGATGAGGGAGCAATTCATAGCCCAATTCATGGATTTTTGCCATGACAACTGCACATGTGTTTGTGGTCGACTGTGAGCAAACGCGGCACCCATCTTGCGGAAAGCTTTCTCATGCCCAAGTGATCATTCAAAATTGAAACCACTGAGCCATGCGAGATCCCTACGGCATCCACAATCTCTCGCACTTTCAATCTTCGGTCGGCCAACACCATATCGTGAATTTTTTCGATTGTTTCGGGTGTAGAGACCTCAACTGGGCGTCCAGGACGTTCGGCATCTTCAGTGCTTGTACGGCCACAACGAAATTCAGTAAACCACTTTTTTACCATTGAAATCGATGGTGCAGAGTCCCCATAGTATTTATCAAGCTTAGCCTTGGTCTCGGTAATGGTTTTTTTTCGCAAGAAATAATGCTTAATAAGCACACGAAATTCACTTTTTTCCATTTTCTCCTCAAATTAGTGAGTAGTCTGATAACAATAGCTGTCAAACACAAACTAACTGACGCAGCAAGTTTAAATTTTGACAGGAGTCAACTGACAGATGCCTGTTGACAGGAGCAGTGTTGCTGTTTCAGTGAAGAGGTCAGAAATTCAAAAAGTCACGGACTTATTAACCCGCCCTCGTATGTTCATAAATGGCCAAACAGATATGAATGTTGTTATAGGTAATGAAAATGTCGAAAATGTTAATGAAATTAAATATCTAGGTGTTGTTATAATCTCAATGTTAAGTTTTAGTAATCACATTGAATACATATCCAAGAAAATAAGTAAAAAGGTTACCTTTTTTGGGAGAATAAGAAAAAGACTGTCAACTATTTGTGCAATAAATGTATACAATAGCATTATAAAACCACATTTTGAATATTGTTCAACAATTATCCATCTGACAAATAATACAATGCTAAATAGGTTACAAAAATTTCAGAATAGAGCAATGCGTATCATTCTAAAATGCCACTGGTTACCACCAATAAATGTTATGTTAAATTTATTTAAATGGCTAAGTGTTAACCAAAGAAAGATTATGAATGTACTTATTTTTATCTTTAAAATGAAAAATAATTTACTACCTAAGTATCTGCCCAAGAAAATAATTTATGTTAATAATATACACGACTATAATGTGCGTAACAGAAATGATTTTCGTCTTCCACATGCAAGAACACAAAGAGCACAAAACACAGTATTCTATAAAGGATTTAAACTATTTAATGAACTACCAAATGAATTAAAACAAGAAGTCCGATTAATAGTATTCAAAAGAAACAGTGAATTATATAAGAGATAAATATAGCTGAAGTATATAAGAGTAATTAAGTTTAATGTACCTTTTCCTAATTTATTAATTAAGTTTAATGTATTTCTAATTTTATATTAATTTTGTATTTCTAAAATAGCAAATTATTATCAGTCATATCAAATCAAATCAAATCAAATTTAAAAAAAAAACGTGATGTGAGCAAAACGAATTGAAGATTCAGAATGTTCTTTTTATGGGCAAACTCATTACATCGGGGTGAAAGAATAATGATTTAAAATAAGATAAAGTTGGCTCGCTATTGTTCGTTGCAATTCTGTTTATTTAACCCACCATTGTTTGCGCATATGTTCAATGTTGAAAAGGAGTAAAAGGAAAAAATGCACCGACTACGAGATACAAGTTCACTTTTTAAGAAAACTCACAGTATTGGTGTAGGTTTTACTTTAAAATTGGCAATGAAATAGGTAAATATATAAAGCGGCATGTACACTAGTCAAAGACTCATCAAGCATTGCATATACACACATCATGGATGAGTCTTCAATCATTCATTTTTACTTCAATTCTGAGATGAAAGCACGTGCGGCGTCTTGTGCGATTTCAATTTAAATCAAGTTTGAAAAAATGTATAAAGGAAAATATGAGTAATATGCATCGCTTCCGGATTCCTTTTTTTAATCATTTTTAAGGATCGTTTCTTCAACTACGGTTGCTATATTGTTTTTCTTTTACACTCCACAACGCGGCAGAGAACGATTAACGATTAAATTCCAAAATAAAATTTGTATACTCTCGTAAAAATTGTAAAATATATTAAAGATAATCATGGAGGTATTTGAGTAATGCAAGGCAGAAAGAAAGTAGAACAATTTTTCTAAAGTTTGAAAAAAGAAAAATATGATAATCAAGGTCCTGAAACTGAGTTAAATCTCATTTAAGTAGTAAATCTCAATGTTCATTTATTGATACACATAAAATATAACAGGAATGCCTTAAAGCTTGAATGAAAATAGTATAGTATTCAAGGTCCTGAAACTGAGTTAAATCTCAATGTTCATTTATTGATACATATAAAATATGCCATTAAAGCTTGTATGAAAACATTCAGTACCTTCCTTATTCACTACGCTCAGATGTGAAAAATAAAAAAAATAAATCATCTGGTAATTGATTACTGCCTAATTATACATAGATATCATTTTAAACTGAAATACTGTTTTAAATTTCAGAGATTGACCCATTTAAAATATAACAGTTTGGTTTAGTGTACTTGCATGTAATGGGTATAAATATTGGGTGCTCTAAGAGTATGCGTTCCACAAAAGTTGTATTTAGGGGATCAAATCAAATGTAATTAGTAAGTATATACAAAATATTTCACTGTAGTTCCTATACGATGGCTAAATAAACTGTTTTTATATCAAAGTTTGGCAATCTTGGCGCTTTAATTGCCCTGAGCTTTAACGGGATCCTAAGTTACAAATACTTTATTTAAATTTTTTTTTTGATTATAAAATTTAAGTTTCAATTTCATTACAACAAACTAGGGGCATCATTTATTTTTAGCTTGTGGACTGCGACATCGGCACTATCATTATAGTGTATTACTTACAGGATCAAGTCGTTTTCTTTTTCTCCCAGTTAGCACAGGGGATTGTTCCGGCGTCGAATCATCCATTACATCTTCATCCTGTCTACTCGCGACAGAACTAGCTCTTCGACGTCGGTTAATCATAACCAATACTAATCACATAAATTTTACCAGAGTGGTAATTCAGCGCGCAAACAGCTTTAAACTTAAATACATTAATGAACATATGACCAAAAATCAATACGTGAATAAATAAAGTAAATTAGAGGGAAAACTTTCCAAATGATGAAAGTTCCAAAAATCGCTTTCCACTGATTGCTTGGAATTCATATGAGGTCTGTTCGCCTTCGACTCTACTAAATATGTGAAAACAAATCAACAGGGAGTGAAAATAGAATTCTCAGAAAAAAATTTCGCTCGGCGACAAGAAAAAAAATGTTGCCGCAGGATTTTATTATTTCAGCAAAATTATTCGCCTGGTTTTCATATCAGATATTTATTTCTGTCATTTTCATTTCACGCTTCAACAACGTTACAAAATTTAACTTACACTGACAAACAGAAAAAGAATGCGTACTTACTTCTTTTAAGTGGCGCTACAGTCAGGGGTGGACCGTCTTTTACTAGATGCCTCCAATTTCGCATGCTAAGTTTGCTGAAGTCCCCTTCCACTTGCGTGCATCACGTGATTCTTGAGCTTGAATTCAAAGACTTTTCGGACCGGCTCTAAATGTCCCAGCTATCTCCGACTTTGAAACTTCACTATTCTGGCTAGGTCGATGTCGCTGTACTGTCCATACAGTTCGTTGTTGTATCTACTCTTCCACTCACCGTCACAAATCTCTTACGTGTGAAGTCATCTGTAAAGGTAAGTACGTAACGTTTGTACCAATTGATTCCTCCTGCATAGAGCCACATATAGTAAGTCAACATGGAAGATTCCCAATATACGTTTAGCTCGATGTGCTAAAGAATTTCGGTGGTGTTTCCTCTTAACACATCTAACACATACACCATCATGTTCTTGTTCTTCAAAAAATGATGCCTTTTGCCAAACCATCTCGTAAAGTTCTCCTACCACCCACACTTAAGTAACGGAATCGATGATGCCACGTTGCAAAATAATTGCTGACTGATGAGGAATAACAGGTGAGTTCAACCGGATCGCACGTTGTATAAATCGTCGCCCCATGCAGTTGCAAACTGTTGATATAAACCGACCCTTAAGGTTAATCAATTTATGTAAATGACAGTTGACAACTGACAAATAAATTCTCTCTTCTTTTTTATACTTCAAAAAACAAATACGTGTTTTTTTTCTACTCACAGGTTATAGGCTTCCACGTTTTCAAGTAAACGAAAATTTAATCGAGTATTTTTTAGCAATCAATTGAAAATTTAAACGAGCATTTGTTGCGAAAACGTCGGTTGGAATACAGCATTTGTTGCGAAATCGTTGTTTTTAAAATTTTCTAATTTTACCTTTTTGGAAGAGCTTTTTGGACACGATGTCTTAAACAGAGTTGAGCATTGAAAAACTCAAAGGAGCCGAGGATTATTACGATTAGTGCTTCGCAATGAAAAGTTTCTTGGAAGCTAAATCGTTGCACAACTGCATAATACCCAAAAAGGCGGATGATTTATCAGCGGCAAAAGAGGACCAAGATGAAAAGCTACGCAGTGCAAAAGGTGATTGATTTGGCGATTGGCATCGATAAATCACTCTACATGTACATTCGGACCTGAAACCCTGCATTGGAAATTTGGTACAAGTAAAAGAATATGTACGAGGACCGCGGAGTGTTGCGTAAAATTTGTGTTTTGCATAAATTTGTGACTGCGAGACTGGAGAACTGTGGTCAATTACAGCTGGTTGGAAAGTAGACGACGATTTAATAGCCGGTATTTTAATGATTGGGTTATTGGACGAATACCGACCGCTTTTGATGAGTTTTGAAGGAAGAAAAGATTCAATTTCGTCGGAAGAAGTGAAAATGAAACTCATGGATTTGGAACAAAAACCGACACCATCGAATGACAGCGCATTCTTGAGCAAGAAGAAAGGAAAATCGTTCAAAAAACAGTCTCATCGAGTGATCACCTGTTACTCGTGTGGTGGAAAAAATAATAAAAGTACCAAATAGCAAAAAAAAAACATTCATTGCGTGCTATATGGTAAAAAGTTCGCCGGACGATTTGTATGCGGCGAATGATAGGAAAATGCCGGTGTATTGTTTATTTTGGATTCGAACAAATTGATCGTCAGAAATGTTTTGCATGTGCCACAATTATCAGCGAAATTATTGTCTGTTTATCGTTTGGTTGAGTCTGGCATAAATTTATTGTTTGATTGCAAGTTGCAAGCTAAACGACGGTGTTTACAAATTCCATTCGAGTGGTACGTGTATGCTAACAAGACGAGAAGAAAATTCAGCGCAGATATGGCATCGAAGTCTTGGGCACATCAGTTATCAAAGTTTTAAAAGAATGCGTAATGGAGTCGTGACTGGGATGAATTTCGACGACAAAACAATTGCAATAAATTGTGAAGTATGCGCCAAAGGAAAACAAACAAGAGCATCGTTTAAAAGAAGTACAACGGAAACAAATGACGTGTTGGAACTTATTCATTCGGACTTAGTTGGACCCATGGGGAGCCCATCGATTGGCGGAGCTAAGTATCTTTTGACTTTTGTTAATGATTACAGTCGGAGAAGCTTTTTTTTGTATTTTTTTAAGGGAAAATCCATGGTATTGAGATGCTTCATCGACTACAAGGCATTTGTGAAGAACCAAACGGGCAAGAAAATTAAAGTTTTTCGAACTGAAAACGGAACCGAATATTACTCACAGCAATTTAACCGTCATTTTTGGGTGAAGCGTGTGCTATGGCTGCATACCTTGTAAACCGATCAATTTATTCATCAATTGCAAACAAGACTCCAGAAGAAATCTGGAATGGAAACAAAGTGCACGTTTCCAATTTGAGGATTTTTTCTCCGCCTGTAATGGTTCATGTGCCGAAACAGAGCCGAAAAAAGTGATTTTCGATGATTGATGAAGATGATTTTCGTTGGTTTTGATAACAATAAGAAAGGATATCCCTGCATCGACCAGGAAACCAAAAAGGTAATAATCAGTCGTGATGTAATATTTCACGAAACGTCGCCAGCTTCTCAAGTTAAATCAACCATCAATGATTTGGACGATTCGAATCAAGTGAGGGATGTGAGTGACAACGAAGTCTTCGTCAGTGACCCGATCGTCGATTTTGAAAAAGTGTGGAGTCGAGCTGACACGAATGAATCCGTTGAAAAGATTTCGCTGAAATGAGGGACGACGACAGCGATGACACGATTGTGAACGAAGAATTCATTGATGACTTAGCGGCAAGTATATCGATCGATTCAACGAGTAGTTTTACTCAAGCGATTGATGATGATGAAACAAGCGAAGACACAGTTCGTGAAATGGACAATACACAGGAAGATCAAACGTTGACAACGAGAGCCCAACTGCCGACGGAAAAGAGATCATTAACGTGAGGATTGATAAAACGAGTTTCTTACGGATATGTAACATATTTGGCTGGAAATAACGATGCTTCTCTTGTTCCATTTACAGTTAAAGTATCATTATCGAGCTATGACTGCTCGAAATGGAAAAATGCAATGCGTGAAGAAATTGATGCGCACAAGGAAAACAACATCTGGACACTATTTAATTTGCCCAAAGATCGAGAGGCAATCAAAACAAAATGGGTCTTTAAAACCAAATGTGACAATAACGGAAATTTATTGCGACACAAAGCACGATTGGTTGCCAAAGGTAATGTTCAAAAGTATGGATTGGATTATCAAGAAACGTTCTCACCTGTCGTTCGATACCCAACGATACGTTTCTTGGTCGCACTTGCTGCGAGAAATGGACTCTAAATCGCCCAAATGGATGCGGTGACGGCATTTTTGCAAGGCAACTTGGACGAAGACATTTTTATTGGGCAGCCTGAATCATTCGGCGATGGCCGCGACAACCGAGCTTGAAGCAAGCTGGTCGTTAGTGGAATCACAAGTTGGTTGCTGCCTTGAATTCATTTAGACTGATTCAGTCAAAGCTTGACCCATGTGGGTCAGAGTCATAATTCTGAGTTGATTGTAGCAATTTACGTCGATAACATGCTCATATTTTGGCGTGACCCTCAAGTATTGTCCAAAATCAAACTGTCACTGAGCAAGACCTACAAATTGAAAGACATGGGGCAAACAAATTATTGTGTGGGACGTAACATTGCACAATCCGACGGATACATTGAATTAGATCAATCATTGTACATCAGGGAAATACTTGAGCGTTTTGGAATGGAAAAATGTCACCCGATAGCAACCGAATCATCCAAACGTCAAGTTATCGAAAGACTTGGGTTCAGAGAAAAAACAACAACGAAGACGAACTCAAAAAGATTCCGCACCAGTCTGCGATAGGAAGTTTGTTGTACCTGGTAAAGGGTACTCCACCGGATATAGCGTCCGCCGTTAACGATGTGAGTCGATTTAATTCAAACTACACTGTGGCTCATTGGCGAGCAGTTAAGCGAATTTTCCGCTATTTGTAAGGAACGATAAAATTGCGATATACGAAAGGAGGGGATGATGGACTCGTCGGTTACTGTTACAGCGATTATGCACTAGATCTCTCTAAACGCCGATCGTGCACTGGATATACGTTTAAGCTGTCCAACGAAGCAATAATTTGGTACAGCAATCGTCAACCAACACCGGCATAATCGACAACAGAAGCAGAATATTTATCGATGTCAGATGCAGTGAGGAAGGCTCAAACAATTTGTGAGGGAGCTGGACAGCGAATTGAACAAGGCGATCACAATCAATTGCGACAACAACAGTTCCATCGATCTTGCTGAATCGGACGGGTTCAGAGCAAGAACCAAACATGTCGATGTGAGACTTCATCACATACGAAAAATTATTAAGAAAAACATCGTCGAAATCAAATTCAAACCAACTGATGAAATGACTGCAAACAACTTAACCAAAGCCTTTCAGAAGGATAAACATCAGTACCGCGTTAAACAAAGCGGACTGTGTAGAAATTTTAAATTTAATTTAGTTTAATGTTTCTTCTGGGATTGATTTGATTGAACCCGCCGTAAACAACCTGATTGAACCCTCTCAGTGCGGTTTCATGCCAGGAAAGTCCACAATCGATCAGATTTCCACACTCCGGCAGATCCTGGAGAAAACCCAAGAAGTCAAGATCGATACCCACCACCTGCTTATCGATTTTAAGGCTGCCTATGACAGCATTTATAGAGACGAGCTATATAGAGCGATGTTTAGTCTTGACATCCCTGCCAAACTCGTCCGTCTGTGCAGGATGACGATGGAGAATGCACGCTGCTCCATCAAGGTCGGTAAAAATCTCACCGAGACCTTTGATGTCCAGAAAGGATTTAGACAAGGCTATGCGCTGTCATGCGATTTTTTCAACATCGTACTTGAAAGAATAGTGCAAAAGTCACGAGCAAACACAAGAGGCACTATCTTTCAAAAGTCCGTCCAACGACTTGCATACGCCGACATAATCGGGAGAAAGCAGCGTGATGTCAGTGGCGCTTTCGCGAGTATTGAGACGGAAGCGGCGAAAATGGGTTTAGCGGTGAATGAGGGCAAGACCAAGTATATGCTGTCAAGCAAAAAGGACAACCAACACCGACGTCTCGGGCAGAACGTCACCCTCGACATATATAACTTTGAGGTAGTTAAGGACTTTGTCTACCTAGGCTCCGCTATAAATACAGTGTAGTAAGTGAAAGCAGTGTATGAGGACGTGTTTTTATTTTAACCGCTTCGTGATTTAGATTCTTAAAGCAAAGTTTAAAAGTGTTAAAAGTATTAATTCAGCGGGATAGCAAACAAACAATCCTAAGACAGTGATTTTCTTTTTTTTAAAAAACAAGTCTTTACAAAAGGAAATAGTATATCAAAATCATACAACTCCCTAGCGTTTATAAAATAATATTTAACAGTCATTCCCACAGCTTGAATTCTCCACCCCCTAACATGTATGTGTGCGGACATTGCAGTGATAATATCCCCGCCGAAATTGACTTTGCTGTGTGTTCGTTTTGTAAGCGAAAACTTCATTTCGTGTGCACGACGGTCACAGAAAAATCATGGAGAACCATGCGATCGAGAAGAGAAGTATGGAAATGCCAATAATGCAGAAACAGTGGAGATGTCCAAAGTACGGCTGCAGTTAGCAGCGCCCCCTCACCCCAACAGGAACACCCATCAAAAAGGATGAGAGAGCCCAGCACCCCCGGCAACCTAGGTAACAACATCTCAAGTCACAGTAACTCGACTATTCTAGCGGAAATACGTCTACTCAGAGGGGAAATCAAAGAAATCACGGCAAGCTGCGATTTCCTAGCGGCAAAGTACGATGAACTCAACACATACATGAAGAAAAATAACGACTTTATAGAAAAGATAAACAAAGAATTGAAAGACCTCAGAGAAAGCAATAAAAAAAAAGGATGAGATAATAGAAAACATGCAATCACAGATCAACACACTCGAACAGCAAGCAATTACAAACAATATTGATATTAAAAATATTTCCCCTACACAACAAGAAAGCCTAACAGAAATTGTAAAGGGCATAGGTAAAACGATTAATTGTGAGATAAACGACAATGATATCACAGATATATATCGAATGAAAACAAAAAATCCTGAGAAATCCACAATTGTTGCAACATTTGCATCCCGAATAACGAAAATGCAATTTATCAAACAAACTCGATCCACTCGCTCCATCAAACTAAGAGCTGTAATGGAAAAAATCAACAGCTCTGCCTGATGCTACGGTGTATGTCAACAATCAGCTGACTAAATATAACAAACACTTGATGTGGATGGCAAAGGAGAAAGCGAGACAAGAAAACTGGAGATTTGTATGGGAAAGTGCAGGAAGAATATTGGCCAGACAAAATGAGAGTACGCAACCCATATTAATAAGTTCCGTTGACGATATTATAAAAATTGCACGCACACAATAATAACAGTGTTTGTAAACAGAAGAAACACAAAAACTTTTAATGTCAATATGGAAAACGCAAATAGAAACAATGGCTTACATGTTGATTTGAATTGTAGGGTAATGAATGGTTTTAGCGACATCAACATAAATGAATTAGCAAAAAATAAATGTTGCTACTTGAATTTTAACATAAGATCCTTGCGTAAGAATTGGAACGACTTCTGTTTGAATATAAACCGCTTTGTTAATGCATTAAAAATTATAGTATTGGTTGAAACAAATATAGAGGAAGAAGAACAAAAGTTTTATAGGCTAGATGGCTTTAAAACTAAATTTCTGAATAGAAAAAATCGCAGAGGTGGTGGAATTGTAATGTTAATTCGAGATGGCTTAGAATACACACCACTTACACCTGAAAGCGTGTCATACGAAAGCATACGAATTCGAATTGTGGAAAACAATAAAAACAAATATGTATTTGGAATTTACAGACCACCAGGTTATAGCAAAAAAGCGTTTATTGAAGAATTCAGAAACGATATTGAACAATTGGGAAAAAGAGATATTGTAGTAATGGGAGATATGAATAATAATGTTAAATGCATTTTCAAGCGAGCCAAACCCTTTGCTTATGCCGACGATACAGCGATAGTGGTATGTCACAGATCTTTGCAGACGGCAACAACAATAATTCAGGAAGAGTTTGATAATGCAGTAAAATGGTGTCATGATCATGGTTTAATGATCAACTCATCCAAAACAAAAATGATGCATATAAGAAATTCGCAGTTCAAGGCTACCGAACAACAAATATACTGTAGGAATGATGGCTGCCATACCTCGACTAGCTGCCCTATAGATACAGTTCAAAATTACAAATATCTAGGAGTGATAATTGACAATAACTTTCTGTGGGATAAGCACATTGATGAGTTACTTTCGAGTCTTAAAAGAGCATTATACGCACTAACTCATCTGCAGTACCAAACTACAACATCTGTGCTAAAACAAGTGTACTTGTGGAATCCAAACTAAGATATGGAATACTTGCCTGGGGTAATGCATCGTTAACTCATTTAAAAAAACTTCAGAAATTACAAACTGCAGCACTGAAAAAGATAAACATATTGACTCGTCGAAATGTAACAGAGAGAGGAAGGTTCAATGTCCTTAAAGTGGAAGACATCTTCAAGATGACGATTATATTAGAGTATTACGACGACACAAGACTCATCACTCCAATTAACCATGGGAGAAACACAAGAAAACGTGCACAAGGTATGCTTCATGAACCCAGATTCTAAAACAACTATGGAAGAAGACAGTTGAAATGCATTGTGCCTGAAATCCTCAACACAATTCCGCAAGAACTTAAAAACGCTAGAAATTTTAAAACTAGAAAAAAAAACATAAAGAACTTTCTCTTAAATCAAAATTCGAATAATTGAATGTTTTTAATCTCAATACAATGTTAAAAAAGTTAAATTGTTAAAATGTTAAAATGTTTTAATCTTAAAGTAAATCTAAATCCAAAGCGATCAAAATTACTTATGTCGAATAATTTTTTCGTGTAAATCTTTTATTGAATGTTTATTGAACTAAGCTTACTTAATTTCAAGCACTAATGTTAGAAACACAACATTCTGCAGAAAAGCCCCTAAGGCTTCGCGGAAACGCATAACCAATGTAGATTTTATTGAGAATAAAAATTAATTGAAAAAAAAAAAAAAAAAAAAACAACGACACCAGCGCTGAGATCAAGCGAAGAATAACTCATGCCAACCGGTGTTTCTTTGTGTTAAGAAGGCAATTGAGTAGCAAAGCCCTCTCTCGGACAACAAAAGTCACCCTTTATAAGACCTTAATAATCTCGGTCCTGCCCCAAGTTATAAGTTTATTTAACACCAAATCTATGCCTATCTTATCGAAAGCCTTTTCGAAGTCAAGAGAGAGGATTGTGGCATGATTACGAGCTGATAGGGCGTTAAAAAAAGTCTAGATGCAGAAGTGCATCGGAGTAACCTTTATTAGGTTGAAACGCAACTTGGTTTGAATGTAATAATCTTGTTTTTATTAATATACTCGTACCAAAGCAATCTCTTAGCAATAATTTTTTCGAGAACCTTCGACTGTAGAATTTTGTCATGGAAAAATTGAAAAAGATAATTTTTCGTCCCTGGCTTTCCTTATGTATATATGTGGGAATTGAAACAGTATTTCCAAAACAATATCAATGAATATTTTATTAAAAAGGATTTATAATTTATTGGTTTGGAACAATTCAATAGGAAACTAATTTATTTAGATTTTAGAATAATTCAGTAGGTAGCCAATTCAGTTTAATATTTAAATAAGTAATTAATCCAATTAAATAATTCAGTGCAATTTAGTATGACAATTTAGTAGGCAATAAATGATAGTTTTATAAAGCGGTAATACGGGTATTCAGTAACAGTTTATAATTTGTGAAAACGACAGAATTTACCATCTACGGCCACGGTTGATCGTTCACAGAACAGAAGCAAAATGAAAAGAGAAAGAGTCAAAGCTACTTTCTTCCTTTTATAGGCTTAAAGCAAGAGGTTAAATGGGGTAAGGTAGTGAAAAAGCTTTTGGGGATGTGTTCAATAAAAACTTAGATCCCATTTGTATAGTAAAACATAAAACATATGTCAAAATATTTTGATAGTTTTGGTAATTTAAGAGCTCCTATTGAAATTGTTAATTATTTAGGAAAAAATATTAATTATAATTATAATAACTATCAAAAGTTTGATACACTCATTTGTGGGCATCTATCTTTTAAGTTTTTAATCGAACAAAAATGTGGTTCATGAGATAAAAGTTACTTGGTCCTATTCAAAAATAATCACAGGAAATATTTGGTCTATGTCTAAGAAATTTACTAGCCACTCTCCCGCAGTCGTAAATTATATCTCATAGTTTTGATAAGATATGAAATGTTTCCCTATAAAAGACCTATCCGAATTTTTAAACATTTTAATTCAGTCTAGAGCTCTACATGAGAGAATTGTAAAATTTAAAAAAGAAAAAAAAAAATTACTTTGAAAAATTTAATACTAAAATACATTTCTCATTTTGAAAAAAACTACTGGGAATTCACCAACAGAACTGAGGAAATTTAGCAACGAGCTCAGGAGAATCCGAGATATATTACTTACAAGGCGTGCATTTACGAATTACTAGCCAGTAAGTACTTAAAAATTTAATTTTTTAGAAATAAAAATATTTTAAATATAAAAATTGGGTTTCTTTTTTACAATTTTTAGAGGTTTTGTTTTTTAGTTATTCTTAAATGCATTGTTGATAACGAACAATGGCGGATCTTCTTTTCACCCCTCAACCTTCACCCCTCAACCCTTCACCCCTCAACCCTTCTCCCCACAACAACTCATCCCTCAACCTCTAACCCCTCAACCCCTAACAAACCTTAAACAATTCCAACCATCTCTATATCCAAACATGACCTGCCCACACTAACTTGTTTTTTTTTTTATTCTTAAGACCCAACACTCAGTGACCTTCACCTACTAGCTACATTCATTCTATTTTTATTATTATTTTTACTACTTCATTCTCATCATTACCCGCGCACATTCAGCGGAAACGATTATTTCTTAAACAAAACCAAAAACAAAATTCAATGTGGTGAAAATAGTCACCGGAAAAATTTGGTCAAGAAATTTTTAGTATCCCCGTCGATTCTATTCTTATTATTATTATTATTACTTCGTTCTCATCAGTACGCGCATACATTTAGCATAAGAAAAAAATAATATCCATACACACACACACACACATCATTCATTCAATGTAACATACCTCATCACTGCTGCTGCTGCTGCACCCAAATCCACAAATTTAACTATCAGCATCCATCATAACTCACACTCACCACCACACCCCCTTCACCACTTCTTCACTTATTCACTTCACTTCTATTTTATTTTTATCACCCACTCAACCACACAAAATAACAACAACAAACATTCGTCGTCGGTACTCCTCCTTTTCAACTATCAAAACCATGACTCAACACCATTCCCCATGCTTTTTTTTTATAATTTACGCGCGCCTCAAGGGGCTTATGATACTCTTTTACTGTTGCCTGGGCGCGGGCGGAGAGATAGAAGAAGGAGAAAGGAAAGTTATTGTGATGTAGTGGTTTGAAACTCAGGTGTATTTGGTTTCGATATTGACTCTCCAGGGGTGGGAGTCCGAATAGGATGGAGAGTTTTTCTTCACTCGGAATGATTCAGGTTGTAAATTTTAACGGTTGTTTTGTGCTTTAAACTCTACAACAGCCAAATCTACATGCCAGTGTTATGCCTTCACACGCAGATTTTTCTGACTAAGTTCCAATTACACAAATGAAAAACTTGTCATGAGTAGGATTCGAACCTTGACCGTCCGAGTGAGAAGCGATGGCTAGTACCACTATACCACGGCCACCCCGTGGTGTTGTTGTTGTTGTGAGCTTGAACCGCTCTATCTATACTACTCACGTGCATATCGCATAGATATTTGAGCTGCGCGTGGGTATCGTTCACCTGCATTGAGTCAGGTAACTTACGGTCAAATTGGGATCGGCACGCTCCGTTCTTATTGTTTTTGATGGGTTAATCGGTGGTGACCTTGCTGTTCTTTACTTTACTTTTCAATTCATTTTTTATTTCATTTATCCATATAAACTTATATGCTAGACAAAAATGCTTAAATCTAATTCCACAATATCTTTTTTTTTTTTTCTTCATTTAATTTATTGGCTCATACCGAGCTCTCTAAATTTAACAGTAAATATAAAACCGATGCCTTTCGGCCTTAAATCTATTCTACGATTAACTAATATTATATATTAACTTCTAAGAAAATTCTGAAGTAAAAAAAAACTTACACGGCGTCTCTATGAGCAATATTTCATAGAATGCCATATATCATTCTATGAAAATTGCCTATGGAGACCACTATAGTATGCTATGAAAAATTGCATTCTATGGATTGCTTAGCTCATAGCATTCTGTGGATATCATTCTAAGAGCTGTCATTTCCCTCGTAGTTTGACATTTGTGTTTATTTTTTTTTTGACAATGGCTGAGTGACGGATTGAGGAACTAATTAAATTTATTGATAATTATCGACAATTCGAGGATTGAATTCACCCAAAACTTATGCTTCCTTTTCTCCGTTTGTTTTTGCAATTTCTATAATTCCTCCAATGCGAGAATATACCGAAGTGCTTTGCTTTGTGACATTTCGACGAATGAAATAGTATTCTATGAAATGCCCACCTTTAATTTTATATCATTCTATCGATCTTTCTTTCTATGGAAAATGACAGATGGTATTCTATGAAATATTGCTCATGGGGACGCCGTGTTAGAACCGTCATCACATTTTTTATTTTTATTTAAAACTTAAAACTACCTATGCTACTTAACCTACCTCAGCTACTTAATCTATCTTAATTATAATCAATATGGCGAGCGTTCATTTCCTCTTGCCCTGAGCGGTCACCATCTCAATTGCGAATTCGAGTGCCTTGGGCTTGTTAACATCGTGCACAGGTACCACCGAGACTTAACTGATGCCGTGAAGCATTAGTTACTTCTCAGAAGTACTGCCCTATGTCAACCAGCCCGGGCCTTCAGCGGAAGCCCTCTAACTAACGCATTTATATGTTTGTCAAAATATAAATACTAATCGAGCCAGATACCAAGGTATCTAACTACGCTTCTCACCGCTAATGGCAGCCTGTGGTATCCAAAACGGCCAGATTTCGCCAGTGGTTTCTGGTATCCCAAGAAGCCCATCTCAATGGGGTCCTAAACAGTATTGTTTCCGACTTTTGAAAATTGATTTTCAATTTCCAATCATCGCAATACGCTTTAATGTGATCGAAGTCAGTCTGTAGCAGAGCATTGATGTCCTGGATTTTGGGACCTAATCTGTACGCCACTAAGTCGTACGCTATAGCGTGATTGAGGTAACCTATCAGATCACTCGTATATATGTTAAACAATATCGGAGAAATAGACGCATCTTGTTGCAAGCCGCAATATTTTGCTTGAAATTACGTTGCCACATTTGACAACGAACTTCTTTCCTATAAGCATGTTGTACGAGTAAATCATATATAAAAGGACAAAGGACAGACAAAGGATTCCCAAACAGAATGGTTTCCGACTTCTGAAAGTTGATCTTCAACTTCCAGTCGTCGCAATATTGTTTAATTTTATCGAAGTCACGTTGCAAAAGAATGTTTATAACCTCAATCTTTGGACATGATCTGTACGATTAAGTCGTCTGCGTAAGCTATGGCATGGTGAAGTAAACCTATCAGATCACTTGTCCAAAAGGATTGGCACCTTGCTGCAGACCCTTTTCGACGTTGAATATACCAGTAGAAGTCACATTGCCATTCTTCACGATGAACTGTCTATCGGTTAGCATATTGAAAAGAATATAAAGTCACCTGTGCACTGTTTCTTGGCCTTGTAGCATTGGATATCAGAAACCAGTTTAGACGCGGGATGAATAACATCATGCCCCGCCTTGAAACCGAATTGATTGTCCGGAACTATATTTCTGTCCTCAGCCCATTTTGTCAGGACTCAATTGATGACTTTTTCGAAAACCTTACTATTATTTTAATACTAAAATACATTTCTCATTTTGAAAAAAACTACTGGGAATTCACCAACAGAACTGAGGAAATTTAGCAACGAGCTCAGGAGAATCCGAGATATATTACTTACAAGGCGTGCATTTACGAATTACTAGCCAGTAAGTACTTAAAAATTTAATTTTTTAGAAATAAAAATATTTTAAATATAAAAATTGGGTTTCTTTTTTACAATTTTTAGAGGTTTTGTTTTTTAGTTATTCTTAAATGCATTGTTGATAACGAACAATGGCGGATCTTCTTTTCACCCCTCAACCTTCACCCCTCAACCCTTCACCCCTCAACCCTTCTCCCCACAACAACTCATCCCTCAACCTCTAACCCCTCAACCCCTAACAAACCTTAAACAATTCCAACCATCTCTATATCCAAACATGACCTGCCCACACTAACTTGTTTTTTTTTTTTATTCTTAAGACCCAACACTCAGTGACCTTCACCTACTAGCTACATTCATTCTATTTTTATTATTATTTTTACTACTTCATTCTCATCATTACCCGCGCACATTCAGCGGAAACGATTATTTCTTAAACAAAACCAAAAACAAAATTCAATGTGGTGAAAATAGTCACCGGAAAAATTTGGTCAAGAAATTTTTAGTATCCCCGTCGATTCTATTCTTATTATTATTATTATTACTTCGTTCTCATCAGTACGCGCATACATTTAGCATAAGAAAAAAATAATATCCATACACACACACACACACATCATTCATTCAATGTAACATACCTCATCACTGCTGCTGCTGCTGCACCCAAATCCACAAATTTAACTATCAGCATCCATCATAACTCACACTCACCACCACACCCCCTTCACCACTTCTTCACTTATTCACTTCACTTCTATTTTATTTTTATCACCCACTCAACCACACAAAATAACAACAACAAACATTCGTCGTCGGTACTCCTCCTTTTCAACTATCAAAACCATGACTCAACACCATTCCCCATGCTTTTTTTTTATAATTTACGCGCGCCTCAAGGGGCTTATGATACTCTTTTACTGTTGCCTGGGCGCGGGCGGAGAGATAGAAGAAGGAGAAAGGAAAGTTATTGTGATGTAGTGGTTTGAAACTCAGGTGTATTTGGTTTCGATATTGACTCTCCAGGGGTGGGAGTCCGAATAGGATGGAGAGTTTTTCTTCACTCGGAATGATTCAGGTTGTAAATTTTAACGGTTGTTTTGTGCTTTAAACTCTACAACAGCCAAATCTACATGCCAGTGTTATGCCTTCACACGCAGATTTTTCTGACTAAGTTCCAATTACACAAATGAAAAACTTGTCATGAGTAGGATTCGAACCTTGACCGTCCGAGTGAGAAGCGATGGCTAGTACCACTATACCACGGCCACCCCGTGGTGTTGTTGTTGTTGTGAGCTTGAACCGCTCTATCTATACTACTCACGTGCATATCGCATAGATATTTGAGCTGCGCGTGGGTATCGTTCACCTGCATTGAGTCAGGTAACTTACGGTCAAATTGGGATCGGCACGCTCCGTTCTTATTGTTTTTGATGGGTTAATCGGTGGTGACCTTGCTGTTCTTTACTTTACTTTTCAATTCATTTTTTATTTCATTTATCCATATAAACTTATATGCTAGACAAAAATGCTTAAATCTAATTCCACAATATCTTTTTTTTTTTTTCTTCATTTAATTTATTGGCTCATACCGAGCTCTCTAAATTTAACAGTAAATATAAAACCGATGCCTTTCGGCCTTAAATCTATTCTACGATTAACTAATATTATATATTAACTTCTAAGAAAATTCTGAAGTAAAAAAAAACTTACACGGCGTCTCTATGAGCAATATTTCATAGAATGCCATATATCATTCTATGAAAATTGCCTATGGAGACCACTATAGTATGCTATGAAAAATTGCATTCTATGGATTGCTTAGCTCATAGCATTCTGTGGATATCATTCTAAGAGCTGTCATTTCCCTCGTAGTTTGACATTTGTGTTTATTTTTTTTTTGACAATGGCTGAGTGACGGATTGAGGAACTAATTAAATTTATTGATAATTATCGACAATTCGAGGATTGAATTCACCCAAAACTTATGCTTCCTTTTCTCCGTTTGTTTTTGCAATTTCTATAATTCCTCCAATGCGAGAATATACCGAAGTGCTTTGCTTTGTGACATTTCGACGAATGAAATAGTATTCTATGAAATGCCCACCTTTAATTTTATATCATTCTATCGATCTTTCTTTCTATGGAAAATGACAGATGGTATTCTATGAAATATTGCTCATGGGGACGCCGTGTTAGAACCGTCATCACATTTTTTATTTTTATTTAAAACTTAAAACTACCTATGCTACTTAACCTACCTCAGCTACTTAATCTATCTTAATTATAATCAATATGGCGAGCGTTCATTTCCTCTTGCCCTGAGCGGTCACCATCTCAATTGCGAATTCGAGTGCCTTGGGCTTGTTAACATCGTGCACACGTCTCACACCGAGACTTAACTGATGCCGTGAAGCATTAGTTACTTCTCAGAAGTACTGCCCTATGTCAACCAGCCCGGGCCTTCAGCGGAAGCCCTCTAACTAACGCATTTATATGTTTGTCAAAATATAAATACTAATCGAGCCAGATACCAAGGTATCTAACTACGCTTCTCACCGCTAATGGCAGCCTGTGGTATCCAAAACGGCCAGATTTCGCCAGTGGTTTCTGGTATCCCAAGAAGCCCATCTCAATGGGGTCCTAAACAGTATTGTTTCCGACTTTTGAAAATTGATTTTCAATTTCCAATCATCGCAATACGCTTTAATGTGATCGAAGTCAGTCTGTAGCAGAGCATTGATGTCCTGGATTTTGGGACCTAATCTGTACGCCACTAAGTCGTACGCTATAGCGTGATTGAGGTAACCTATCAGATCACTCGTATATATGTTAAACAATATCGGAGAAATAGACGCATCTTGTTGCAAGCCGCAATATTTTGCTTGAAATTACGTTGCCACATTTGACAACGAACTTCTTTCCTATAAGCATGTTGTACGAGTAAATCATATATAAAAGGACAAAGGACAGACAAAGGATTCCCAAACAGAATGGTTTCCGACTTCTGAAAGTTGATCTTCAACTTCCAGTCGTCGCAATATTGTTTAATTTTATCGAAGTCACGTTGCAAAAGAATGTTTATAACCTCAATCTTTGGACATGATCTGTACGATTAAGTCGTCTGCGTAAGCTATGGCATGGTGAAGTAAACCTATCAGATCACTTGTCCAAAAGGATTGGCACCTTGCTGCAGACCCTTTTCGACGTTGAATATACCAGTAGAAGTCACATTGCCATTCTTCACGATGAACTGTCTATCGGTTAGCATATTGAAAAGAATATAAAGTCACCTGTGCACTGTTTCTTGGCCTTGTAGCATTGGATATCAGAAACCAGTTTAGACGCGGGATGAATAACATCATGCCCCGCCTTGAAACCGAATTGATTGTCCGGAACTATATTTCTGTCCTCAGCCCATTTTGTCAGGACTCAATTGATGACTTTTTCGAAAACCTTACTGATGTTTGGAAGGAGACTGATCGACCGGAGATTCTAATTCGATTCGAACTCTAATTGTGTCGAAGATCGCTTGAAGCTCTTCATTCGAAATGAACGGGGGTTGTTCCTTTTCATTGGCGATGACATTATTTGCCATATTCTCGTCATTAAACTGGGTTAAACCCAAGTTCTCGATTCGCCAGTTTACTATTTCATTTTGTAGGTAGAAATTGTGGACAAGGAGTCGATTTTCCAGGTCGTGGTTCGGACCAATGATGTCATTTGTCTTGTACACTTCCTGGAAAGTCGCTCCTATAGCCTCGACCTTCTCCTGCGGATCTTCGATCACAAAGAAGTTGTCATCATCAATAGCCTCATTTGGATCTATGCCTGCTGTTGAGAGTATGCGTTCGTTGTCAGTCGTACGGGCGATTTTTAGACATGAAAGGTCATTTTGATCTTTCCTCTGAAATATTTTATTTATTTGCGGGAACATATTCGGGTTGCTGGTGTTTACAGTCTGAATTTTGTTGTTCCAATACAAACTTACGGAAGCCCTGTAATTTTCTTTTATTAATGTTTGGAGGTTTTTGATCGACTACTTTAATGTCAAGATCTCCGGGTTATGTCTGTCAATAAACTGTCTCTACAAGGTTTTAAGTCTTGACAGCAGTCTACTTTTATGTCGGTGCAGTGCATCTATAGTTGAATTGCGGAATAAGTCTTCGTTGTTAGTGTATTGGTACCGAGGTATCGTTGTGTCCATTGTTCGTTCAATTGTCTCGTCCATTAGTTTAAGATACCTATAGATCTCCTCGTTTGTCAGGTTTCTGTTGGACGGTGGGTATAACGAATTCGAGGAGAGTGTTCGAGTCAGTGTCCTGGAGAAGTGTGTCCAACGCACTCTACTATAGTTGTAGGAATGCTTTTGAACATACTCATCCAATTCCGCATTTTCGTTCGGAACGGTTATTTCGGTATTAAGACCGCAATGGTCACTGTCATACACAAAAGTGCGAAGACAGTTTACAGTTTATTGGTTCGTACTTGTCAGTTGTATTCGTGTGTCGAACAACAGGAAATCCAAATAGGAGCCGTGTCTAGGAAACGACGGACTATCCGTCGCCTTAAGGCCGAGTCAGTACATCTCACTATGCTGACCCCATCAATTGAACAGTAGGTTCCCTCTAGTGTTTGGCGCATTATTTCCCCAATCGCTATGTTTGGCGTTGAAATCTCCGCCGATAATAAAATAGTTTTCCTCCAATTCCAGTTGCAGAAATCGAAGGAGTATTTCGGGAGTTCGACTCTAAAAGCCGAAGTGTTCAGACGTGATTAGAGTGCACTTGCAGAGACATAAATATATAAAGTAGTTTGCCTACAGCAAGTATACAAAAAAATCAATTCGATTTACTAGTGAGATAGAGACTCAAAAGTGAATAAAGACATATTGTTATTCCAAAATAAATCCAATTATCGAAACAATAAACGGTGAAAATAAACAAAGCAATGAGACTAGTGATAAAATTCACGAAGCTGTCAACCAACAAGTGAACATGAGCTTAGAAAAACGTTCTCCTCTCTCTGCAAACACAGAGAGCCGACAAGCTCCCAATTCAGCTGAATGGACTCTAGTTATCAGCAATCTAAAACATTCAGCTAACAACTACAATGAGTCTATTAGAAAGAGAAAGAGACAACCATCAACAGAAGAGGATGACCATAATCAGCACAAATAGCCTTACCTGGAAAACAATCCTTTCTTCCCACTGACAGGTCGTGACACAGAAACGGAAGTAAACAGCTCTAACATAACACATTCTCGAAGGGAAAAATCCAATCTCAACCCAGCTAAGAACATTAGCAAAAGTTCTAATATATTCTGTCCACATATATTTATTTTTGGTGCTAATTGCAACACCATTTCGGAATTAATTAAGTTATCTGCATCAGAATGCAGTACTAGTGAAATAAATTATAAATTTGTAAACCTAGGATATCTTAAAACAAAAGTGTACATAAATGATGTGAATGTTCATAAAATGATTATAGATAAACTGCGCGATACAGGTGTAGGGGCTTATTCATTTCCTCCTAAAGATACCAAAAAGCAATCTGTATTTCTTAAGGGTTTATATAGTGACACACCTATAGATACCATTCATCATGCATTGAAAGAGGCATGCCCGAATATTAAAATAAGCAAAATAAAGCCTTTCTTCACCGCAAGAACAAAGCAACAACAAATTAAATTAAATATGTTTCTTGTTCAACTCGAAGTAGGGGAGTCCATTAAGGATCTGGCAAGCATCAGGAGTTTACTTTATCAAAGGGTTTTTTGGGAGAGAAAACACAATTCGCCTATAATTAGGTGCTACAGGTGCCAAAGGTTTGGCCATACGGGTGACTGCTGTTCTTACGGTAGCCGTTGTGTCTTATGTGGGGGCAATCACGCTTCTGAGACTTGCATTGAATCGTTCAAGAGTCTTAAAGAAAAAAATGCTGAGCTTCCAGCACCCAAGTTCATAAATTGCAACAAAGTAGGTCACGCAGCTAACTCCATAGATTGTCCAGCGTATATTGAATACAAAGAAAAAGAGAGGCATTGCACCGCAGAGAAAGAACAGTTGTTAGCAATAACAAGCAAGTTGTCTTTAACACAGCCCAAACAATAGCTTATCCAAGCAGATCATATGCGTCCATATTGAAATCACCAAATATTGTAACAGAGACTGATAAAAAGGCAACAGGATATCTTAATGGCTTCCTTAAGGAATCTCAGACTTTGTTCAATATTCCATTCCTAGATCTCTTTAAAAAAAATTAGAGAATTCTGGCCAAAATACAAGCAAATTCAATCCACAGAAGACAAAATGTTCACATATCTAGAGTTTGTAGCTTCTATTGTTGTATAATGGTTTTTTTCGAATATGAAAGAATTTCAATGAATTTTAATTTAATTATTTCGCATGAAGGAGATTAGCACTACCAAGCATCCTTAAAAATAAAAAACCTCAAATATGCTTTGTCTCCGAGACGAGATTACAAAAAAGGCACAAGCCTAAATTTGAAGGCTACAATATCATTAGAAATGACTCAGGAAGGGGAACAGCAATAGTATTAGACAATAAGCATGAATACAAGGAAGAGCCATTCATTTGTAGTCTTTTCTCAGTTAGTCTAGCTTCAATCTCTTCTCACAACGCCGATGGATCATCTTTTCGCTTATTGCTTGGCAGCATCTATATTCCCTCCAATTCTGGGAGAAATTTACAAAGAGAACTAAACAGACTTTTTTCCCTTTCCAGCTCATTCGATGGAACTGTTCTTGGAGGAGATTTTAATGCGAGACATCCTCATTGGGGGGACAGAACTCAAAACAGCAACGGAAATTCATTTTATAACTGGTTTCATAGCAACGCTTTCTTAAGCTTTGACTTAATCACCCCTAATAGTCCTACCTTCCCGAGATCTTCATCCGTAATAGATTATTTCATTGTCTCTGCTAGTTTTAATAGCTCGTCTACACCTTGTCATACTTTTGCTACCCCTTAAGATCATTTTGGAATCTCAATAAAATTAAGGGTTCTTAATTTCTTACCAATTTTATTACCTCCACCCACTTTCAGGTCATTCCAAAATACCAACTGGGACTGTTTTAGAATAAGTTTACACAACGAGCTCTCAACAATCAATTTACCAGATTGTAGAAACATCTCAAACAATGAAATAGACTTACTCATAAATGAATTGAATTCGAAAATAACTCAGACTATAAACTCTAACTCCACTGTTATCGAACACAAACAGTCCAAATACAATTACATATCAGAATTCACAATAAAACTAATTAAAGTTCGTAGCCAATGGTTAAGAAAACTTAAACGAATTTTTCACAGACACCTTAATAGAGTTAATCAGGAATATGTAGAACTATCTTCTAGAATTAAATGCTTAAGCAAAATTATAAAGCAAAATATCAATATAGAAACCAACAACGCATTTTACGCAAGGCTGCGAAACAAAAAGCCTTCATCTTATGCATTTAAGGAAATCGATAGAATCACAGGTAGAAAATTTTTCGGTAGTGATGTTTCTAAGGACACTCTGTTCAATAACGGACTAATGCTGGTTGATAACCAGGCAAAGTTCAATGCGTTCAAAGAGCATTTTTCTTCCCTTTACATAGAAAAAATACCTTCTTTGACCCCGATTTGACGAATGAAGTTCACACAGTCGTATCACAGTTTAATGACCAAAACTCATCCTCCTTGACTACATTTTCCCCAACCTTACATGCGGCAGACCTCCGTTTACTTCTACTGAAAAAATTAAACTTCTACGCACAGGCCTTAACAATAAACATTCTTCCGGTAGAGATAAATTTTCGAATTACATACTAAGGAAGAGTTGTTGTTCTCTCGACCAAATACTGTCCTACATCTTTTATCACTGTATAAACAATGGTTACTTTCCCGCTATCTGGAAAAAGGCAAGAATAATACCAGTGTCAAAAAAAAGAGCAGGTAATGAAATAAATCAATTTCGTCCCATTTCATTGTTATCGAATATAGGAAAACTTTTTGAAAAAGTTTTGGCAGAAAATATAGACATATTTTGTGAAGAAGGAAACGTAATCCCAATATACAATTCGGTTTTCGAAAAGAACACTCCACAGAGCATGCGATACTTCTTCTATCCGACAACATAATCCAAAACTTAAGAGTTAAAAAATGCACTGTCAGTCTTGATATTGACTTAGAAAAAGCATTCGATTCGCTCTGGCACAGTGTCTGGCTAACGAAATTAATTCAAGACTTTCTAAAAAATCGTTTTTCGTCTGTGTGTATTAAGGCAGAGGAATCAAATATGTTTCCCGTCAAATCAGGAATTCCACAAGGATTAATAATTGGCCCAAAGCTGTTCAATATTTTTCTCTCGGATTTCCCATTTCAGGATCCCATTAACTTTAAACCAGGCGCTATTCTGTATGCAGATGATGCGATTATCCTTGCGAGTGATACAAGACCACAAAATGCACTAAATAAAATAAAAGATAAAATTCCTCTGCTAGAAGGATACTTCAAAAAATGGGGTCTTACTATAAACGCAAATAAATGTGGCATCACATGCTTTAGAAACGCAAGTGGAACAGGACATCGACTAGCGGTGAAGAAGAGTAAGAAACTAACATTACCAATCGCTAACAATGTTATATTATCTCCTCGTGACGAATTGAAATACTAAGGTATTCAATTTAAAAACAGATTCTTATTTAACAAACACTCAAGAAAGATGTTATTCAAAGCAAAAGCTATAACAGCAACTTTGAAACCTTTATTGCAATCGAAAGCTTTATAAAAAAAAACGAAAATTCTTATCTACAAGATGCTCATCTGACCCGTCCTCGCATACGGATTCTGCGCTTGGTTCACTATTTCTCCTACAGTGGCCAAAGATTTCGAGAGAAAAATGTTGAGATTCTGTTGCGGAAAGTACAGAAAGGCGAACAAAAATGGTTTTCCAACAAAGTGCTATACGAGGAATGCAAAACAACACCTTTAATGCCCTACCTTATAAGCCTTACTCTCAAAAGACTCCAGCGAATGGAAACTCATCCGAATAGCCTTGTGAGATCTTTAATTGACTCCCACAGGCTTAATGCAATTGAAGATAATTACTACCTCTCTCCTTTTAATTTACTCAACAATAGATCTAATCCCTTGACCCTACCTGTCGAAGGAGGAAACGTACTTATTCCCTTTTATGAAAAAGCCTCTTCTAACAACCTAAGGGGTTAGCAATATTAATATCTGGTATACAGAATAAGCATTCACATCATTTTGATATTATGTAGATTCATAAGAATAAAGTATGTATATTAAAATAACTGTGCATAATTCTAAAGGGCAATTGTATGCGGCCACTGACTATTATATTATATATCTATGTATATAAATAATTAGTGAGTGAAACGTTGAGAATATTAAATCTATTATTGTGTTTGTTTATTTTCATGTTTATACTATGTTCTAGTCAATAGTTTAGGTCTCAATCTTTGGTACGCCGAGGGCAAGCGTAACATCATTAGTTGTTAGTTACTAACCTTTTAGTGTTGAACACATACATGTATGCACATATGTAGTTATGCAAATAGACCTAGCCAGACATAATGTTAACAGTCGGCTACTTATCTCAACTATGGTATGTAAAACTTATTTAATAATTCAATTTGTAAAAAAAAAAGTCTCAATAAAAAAGTCTTGAAGTCTTGAAGACCATGTGTAACCGCTTTCCACTCCGGAGATGGATACACATGATGCATGCTTCTAGCACCTACGCACTACGTAGGTTTCTCACTGTGTTAGAACAGGTGGACGCTTTACTTCCACCTTTTGCTGCCGAGCCGGATTTACTCTCTTTATGTACTGGAATTTGGGACAACCCCGATAGTTTACGTGTTCTTATATAAAACGCAAGAGAATTGACTTTTTTCTGACACTCCATCCCTTCCCAGAGCGCATTCTTCTGATTTGTGGTTCTTACCGTACTTGACACATCGAGGCTGCATTTCGCAGTTCGACGCGGCGTTCCGAACACATTGCAAAATGTTTTCGTGCTTTTTACTTTTTCCCAATGTACAATTTGTTAGTCTAGGACTTTAATACTCCTTGGACAATCCAGTTTGCTATCGGGACTTAGCTGAACCAACAAGAACGGTAGCTTCCGTTTCTCCCTTTTGGCTCTTGCTGTGACGAACGGCTTGACCCCTACGAACTTGAGCTCTTCACACTCTTTCTCCTTCAGCAGTGCGAGTAGCTCCTCCGGCTCAGTAGACGGTTCTAACCCCCTCAGCAACATAGTTTGCAGCGGGTCACTAATTGTTCTATCGTACCAATCCACTAGTTGGTTTTACTTGCCAAATTGAATGCTAACAAAAATCGTCTGTCCTCGCTAAGAGTTAGAAAGCTACTGGTGACTTTGTTGTATCTGGCAGCTCGTGCACATATCTTTTCTTGTTCTTTTTGAAGCACTTGTTCAAAAGTGTCAACGCCAGACTTGCAGCCGCATTTGTACGCAATGATAACAGCTGCTATCATTGCTGCTACGCCTCTGATTCCAGTAATAATGCCCCTTGTACCTTCTAAAACCGGATCCAGCACGTCTCACTAGTGTTGCCAGACGTCCCGTATTTCCCGGGTCGTCCCGTATTTCAGGCATAATTTTAAAAGTCCCGCCAGGACAGACTCTGTCCCGTATTTAAAATTATTATAACGAAATCTATCGCACTCCCGTTGATATTCACAAGTACGCACTGGGATGTCAAGTCAACCTATAAGCCAATGTCATCGATACGATACCCACCCGGTCGCACCCCCCGGGGACCGACACCAATTACAATGTTTATTTGTCTCTATTTGATTTGCATACGTTATTACTCTCTAATAATTATCTTTCTTTTTTTTATAATTTATGTGCGCCTGAAGGGGTTTACTGTTGCCAGGGCGTTTTTTTTCACTCGAAATGATTAAGGTTATAATTTTTAACGGTTGTTTTGTGCTTGAAACTCTACAACAGCCAAATCTACATGTCAGTGTTATGCCTTAACACGCAGATTTTTCTGACTGAGTTCCAATTACACAAATGAAAAACTTGTCATGAGTAGGATTCGAACCTTGACCCTCCGAGTAATAAGCGATGGCTAGTACCACTACACCACGGCCACCCCCCACTACTGCAGTGACTAACTTATCTCATGATCTTAACACCCATTTTCCTTTGTTCACATTATTTGTTCATTGCTTAGTTATAGCGCCCATACATTCCAAACAAGTCGTTGTAGACGTTTATATCCGCAAATGTGCTTTCCCGACAAACTACGCAGACAGTCTGTATCGAATATATAATTGTACCCTTTACCTTTTATTTTCAGCTCTCTCTCCCGGATTTGATAAAGATTGAATTAATGACCATTTTACGATCTTCTTTAAAGTATAAATAGCAATAAATATTAAACTAAGAACTTAAAGTATATCTATGTTTTGCATTTGTCCCGAGAAAAAATTTGAAATCCCGTTTTTTTAAACCAAATTGAGCATTTGTCCCTTGCAGGATCAACAAAAATCTGGCAACCCTAGTTCTCACAAGAATGTTTCTGGTTTTGCATGCTAATCGATAAATAGGCTTGACTCTTAAATATCTCGCACTTTTATTTTGTTATGGGCGTAGAATCTAATTTAACAGTATCTATTTGTACATTGATACAACAACCTTCTAGTTCTTTTGGTGAGAATTTCTCTCTTACTTCTATTTCTTTAGATTTATTCATTCATTTAACTTACAATTTAAAATTATTATTCCTACATTTTTTAAATTTCCTGTTTCGCTTTCTTTATTGCAATTACAATTTTATTTCTCTTTTTTGTACCAGTAAATAGAAACATATTCTCATTTATGTTGTGAAACATTTCAATCTCTGAATTCACAATTTTAAGGATACAATTGCTTGCTTTATTTTGCATGAATACATTTATTCCACAGTTCTTGTAATCAATCGCACTTTTATATAATTGTGAGTTACAGACGTAGAATTCATTAATCTTTTTACAATCTGCCATACGATCTTTTAAGTTGTAAAGTCCTTTATCTTTACTAATTATCATAAATTTATTTATAATGTCAATTAAAGTAAGACTATTTACAATTACAATTACTTTTGGTATAACAATCATTTCATACAATTCATATTCTTCACCCGTTACAGGATGTATTTGTATTTATACAATAATTTTATGGTTTTTCGCATATGCGTAAATTTCTATATCCTTCATAATATTTGTATAGTTCTCTACAAATGGATCAGAAATTAAACAGTTTTCTAAATGTACTTAATTCTTCTATAAGATGCATAGGTTCGATTACTCTAGGATAAATAGTAAGCTACCAATAGTTTGCTTGACTTCAAATTCTAATTGTAAATACTATTTTAAAAATTACTGTTTTTGTTATTTCTTTAAAATAAAAGTGTATGGAATTACTTTCTTCCATTTGCTTTCCTTCCTCTTTCGCAATATTTATAGAATGTATTATAATACTTCGTTTATTTTGTTAGCTGTAAAATTTTGAATAGTACCTACATCAATAACTTGTTTACTTAACTTAGACATACATTTTACATTTTCTTCCATGCAATTTTTTATTCGAATTTCATTTCTTTTAATTGTATTTATAGTACTTGAGTAATATTCGGTGTCATTGTTATCCACTGTGTCGAAAAGAGTTTTGAATCCCGTCCCTATTATATTATTATATTTTTCAATTATATAATTTATTATATTTATCAATTTGTTTCTTTCTCTACTACTTTTACCTATTATGTAGTATACTCGTATATTTTCAATTTTATGTTCTAATCTATGTAAATTTTGTATTACTGTATTTTGAAAACTTCTACAATTACTGATGTGATTTAGGCATACGTCAATAATCGTATGACCGTTTCTTATGTTTTCTACGTAATCTTCTTTCATTTCCAACACTAATTTTGTTCACTAACGTGAGCTTACTGCCAATTTCTCTTATTTTTTTCTTATGATAAAAATAACTTCCATTATTACGAGCATCATTTATCTTCTTGATCTCGATGCTCCTGACTGGTGACTTGTGGAACCAGAGGATCCTGCGAAGTAATGCCTATTGTTAGCTTTATAGTATTTTTGAGACTTATTCTTGATTTTTGCATGACTATAATCCTCCTGAACTTCTAATATCTCAAATGGACTTTTATATCTACCGTCAAAGGTTCCTTTGACTACATTTCTTATTAAAATCTTTTGTCCTACCTTATATTCTATTGGCTTTCCAACCTTTTTATCGTATCTTATCTTTGACTTCTCCTTTGATTTTAAGGTGCTGCAAACTGCATTAACACTAGTCTTAAGTAATTTGGCCTGCAATTCGTCTAGATAATCAAACATGGTTCTTTAGGTGGATTCTTATTCTGTATTTCATTTGCTTGATTGGCTGTACTTCCATATATCAATTCATATGGTGTGTAGTCTGTCGTATTGTGAGTAAGTGTGTTATAAGAAAACCTTGCGTACGGCATTTGTTGGTGCCAATCAGTTATATTGTTCATTTCACTGCCTGTTGAGATTATTTATTATATTTACTGGGAAGCCGACAATTCGCTCTCCTGCCTCCTCCATTTGCCTGTGGATAAACTATGCTGTACTCTGTTCATCATAAATTGGCAGTACAGGGAAGATAGGGATGTCTCTCGCTCGCACTATTTTGTTTCCCGTAAGGTGATATTCCAACAAAAGCTCTTACAGGGTTTCCGTAGTAAGCATTTCAAATTAGCAAAAATTTGAAACAATAGTGTGTAGGGTTGCCGTCCCATTTTTTAGACTGAAATTTATAAAAAATAAAACAAATTTATCTTTTTCCACACCAACCAGAAGTAAGATAGAAGGCGCGTTTTTGAAGGGTATCCCCAGTAGTTCAAATCCTAAACTTTTCCTTAAAGAAAACAGTTTACAATTTTGTAACTGAATTTTAACGTATTTTCCACACATTAAAAGAAATGCAAAAGATCAAAACAAGATCTGCACGATAACACTTATCATTAAGAACTTCTTTTCAAAGCTCTAAAACCAAAAGCTCCTCAACAAAAAAAAACTGAACGACCTACCAAACGGACACTGGTAACTCTGAAACCAAGAATAGCTATAACAAGAAGGATCACTCCGCCTGTGGCTGAAAAAATCCACCCGGCGTACAAAAAACCAACAACGACGTCTCATTAGATCAAATAGCGCAGATCTATTGCTTTGTTTCAAATTAAAAATCCCATTTAATTTTGCCTGAGTAAGAATGCATACGATAGTCTGCCCCGTCATGTTTTCCTCATGTAAATTTAAATGTCCGAGAAACTTTTTTGTGAGTAATTTTTCTCCCTTCCCAGACTGCAAAACCCGGTGTAATGCATACGGACAAAGTGGAAACAGACTGGTTTTTCTCCGTTTGCCTATGCGTTCTTGATTAGCTGCCTGGGAATCTTTCTACTATGAGTAAATTCCTGTAAATGATTGCCATTGTATTGTATTACTGGATTACTGGGTTTTCCGAGAAGGCTGAAAAGTTTTTTAAAAAGAAAAATGCTGGAAAATTTATTTAGTATAATGAATTTATTTTTAATTCACTTTTTCATATGTTTTAAAGTTAAGTTAGCCATTTATTTATCTGAAACGGTTATTAACAAATGCGTTTTATTAAATAAAACGACATCACTCAGAAAGAATGTTATGTAGAATATATATTTAAAATGACTCTATTTTATTTTATTTCCGGAAAGAATTCATGTAATACCTATACCTAGAACAAACAAAACCAATCCTTTTTTAATCATGCAGCTAAGAATGATACTTTACCATTTTGCTTTTGAAACTCCTTTGCTTTTGAAAATTATGATTACCTGAGGTATAATTTTATATCAAAAAAAAAATCTTGCATTATTTCTGAGTTTTAAAATAAAAGATGTCATTCAACCCTTTATGATCTTCGTCAGGCAGAAAATGCAGGTCATTTTATGACAGCAATAAATGAAAGGATATTTCTTGGTTTTATTGAAATGAATTGCGCCTTAAAAAAACATAGGTTTTTCAAAAATTAAATTAATAATAAAAAAACAGTATATATACTTTGACAATTCAGTTTTAGTCACGCTATTCAACCAAAAAATATAGGAGCACCATGGCTGTGTATTACAATTAGCTGACGAAGAATGCCCTCTTCTAACTTTCATCGACTTCAAGCAATATACGAGGGCGGGTCAATAAGTCCGTGACTTTTTGAATTTCTGACCTCTTTACTGAAACAGCAACACTGCTCCTGTCAACAGGCATCTGTCAGTTGACTCCTGTCAAAATTTAAACTTGCTGCGTCAGTTAGTTTGTGTTTGACAGCTATTTTTATCAGACTACTCACTAATTTGAGGAGAAAATGGAAAAAAGTGAATTTCGTGTGCTTATTAAGCATTATTTCTTGCGAAAAAAAACCATTACCGAGACCAAGGCTAAGCTTGATAAATACTATGGGGACTCTGCACCATCGATTTCAATGGTAAAAAAGTGGTTTACTGAATTTCGTTGTGGCCGTACAAGCACTGAAGATGCCGAACGTCCTGGACGCCCAGTTGAGGTCTCTACACCCGGAACAATCGAAAAAATTCACGATATGGTGATGGCCGACCGAAGATTGAAAGTGCGAGAGATTGTGGAAGCCGTAGGGATCTCGCATGGCTCAGTGGTTTCAATTTTGAATGATCACTTGGGCATGAGAAAGCTTTCCGCAAGATGGGTGCCGCGTTTGCTCACAGTCGACCACAAACGCAATCGTGACAAAAATGGCAAAAATCCATGAATTGGGCTATGAATTGCTCCCTCATCCACCCTATTCTCCAGATTTGGCTCCGAGCGACTACTTCTTGTTCCCAAACCTGAAGAAATGGCTTGGTGGAAAAAGATTTGACTCCAATGATGAAGTCATCTCGCAAACAAAGGCCTATTTTGAGGACCTCGACAAATCATTTTTTTTGGAAGGGATAAAAAAATTGGAGAAGCGTTGGACAAAGTGTATAGAGCTCAAGGGAGACTACGTTGAAAAATAAAATTATTTTTTTATCAAAAAATCTGTGTTTTAATCCAAAAGTCACGGACTTATTGACCCGCCCTCGTAATAATGCACATTTAGTCAGACCACCAATGTCTGAGAAATTGGAAAATAAATTTTCTGCCAATTTCAACAATTTTATAACAAGCTGTAGCATCGAAGCAAAATCATACGAATTATAGATATCAGAACTTATTTATGAAAGTTGTGCCAAAACAGGATAACAAATATTTAATTACTTTGTTTATAAGGGTGAGAATATATTTTTTAATTAAGAAGTACAACAGAACGTTGTACATTTTTACCCTGTTTTGTAACCTTTTCTTACTTATTGGCGTGTGTTGCTTTCAACTTCTAACATAACTCTAATACACACAAACGATAACTGTACACAGGTCACAAAAATATATATACTGTGCTCTGAATGCAAATTAATTTAATAAGTGTTGAATAGTAGCAGCTACAGGCCACATTCAATCAGTTCACACTCAGATGTGCGTTGAATAGGACATGTTGCATTTACGTCAGATGGAATTGGAAATTCACTGGGGGGTAAACAATATTTATGGGGCGTTGTTTTCAATTAAGTATGGTGCAAAAATATGGCACGCTACTGTTTTTTGAAAAGCTTCTCCGTAAGACGTGTACTGCCAATTTATGTTGGACAGAGTATATGTCAAGGCCCTAACACAGGTTTTTAAATAATTCATTACAAAATTCGTAACCACTGTCTATCAATATGATATTTGGTTATCCAAAATTAAAAATTCATTCATTTACAAATGCTTTGGCTACTTCTCTATTTGCTTTTTAGTCCTGGATTGTTAGACCGAGTTTATAACCATCTTGAGTCACCTTAAGTGGTGCTAATAAATCCATTGAAATTTTCTCTAAGGTCTTTTCTGCTGCTGCTACTTCTTTCGTAGGATTTCGGGTCGATTTTATTATAACTTTCTCTAATTGGCATTGCTCGGAATTTTCGACATATTCTTTTACATCTCTTTGCATTGCCCTGGAATAAAATTTTTCTTTTAATTTCGCATAGGTTGCTTTTTGCCCTGGTTTTCTTTTAATAGGCGTTTTCTTTCTTCTAAATCTGTTATCTCTTTGCGCTGGTTTTGTTTACTACTCTCCTCTTCCGATTCCTGCGAATTATATTCTACTTGTCTTTCTTTTGTTCGTACTTCTTTATTCGAACCTATTAGTGAAATCATACTGCGAACCATCTAGTATATTATTTCATCTACCTCTTCAAAATTTTCTACCTCTGGTCTATCATTTTTATTGGTTTCATTACCTACTTCTTCCTGCTTAGCAATTTAACATTTCTAGACATTTCGACTGCCGCTTTCAGTCACAACCTCTCTTATACCTTACTTCGTATTCAAATTCTAAGTTTGCATCTAACTAACATAGATCCGGGATCTTTCACATTGAAGAGCCAGGTCAAAGGCCTATGATCTGTCTGGACTATGAATTTCCTGCCGTAAATATATGGCCTGAATTTGTTGGTGCCCCAAACGATTGCTAAGCACTTCTTTTCCTTGCTGTAGTTTTGCTCTGCTCTGTTTCAGTTCCGCTAACGAACTGGTAGGGTAGATCCTTTCCGTCATGTTGTTGGCTTAGAACAACTCCAATACCCCTATTTGACGCGTCGGTTGTGATTATAAATGTCCTATTATAATCGGGATATTGTACTATAGTACCGGCAATTTCGAAATGGTTTCTTTTAGTTTGTTGAACGATTCTTGTTCCTCACTACCCCAATTGAATTGTACATATTTTTTAGTTATCTGTTCAAAAACTCTGCTAATTGACTAAAATCTTTTATAAATTTTCGGCAGTAACCTACCATTCCGAGGAACGACTTCCTTTATTTCTGATTATGAGGAGCTTGCATATTAACTACACTTTCTATTTTTCTGGGATCATGTTTAACACCGTGGTCAGTAATATTGTGTCCCAGATACTGAACTTTCTTGAGAATGAATTCGCATTTATCCGGCTCAATTAAAGACTAGCCACTCTTATTTGGCTAAGTACCTGAATACGTTTCTGATTATGTTCGAGTATACTCGAAATGCCTGTACTGTTTTTTCTCTATCCTCATCGTCCATTGGGATTAATGAAATCTTGATATCAGGTCGAGTGTCGTGAAGTACCTGACTTTTCCTAGCTGATCTAAACGTTTGGTTTGGTTCGTTAACTCGTTAAGTACTTCCTCCTCATGTACCTTTGGGCAACAGTACGTTTAGTTAATAATGTTCCAATTTGGTGTTTGGTCACATTCGTGTGCGTAAGATTTTTATTTTTTGTGGTTAATATGTCACTGTAATTTTCAATGATGTCCAATATACTCTCCATTTCTTCCTTATTTATATGTTCTGTTTTCATATTTCCTGATACTTCATTGACTCTTCTTTTTCTTACTTCAAAATCTTCTTAATTTATAGCAACAATGCAAATTTGACTGATATCAAAATCTTCTTCACTTGTGTTAACGATTGATGCTACGCACCCGCCATTTCTAATTTTCGTTAGACATTCAGAAACTATTATTCCTTTTCCCATCTTCTGCCTTGGTACATACTGTCTTCGTATGTATATATATGTCTTCATTCAGTTTTTCACCATTTTCAATCCTAACTTAATCTCCTCAACTTTTTTTTATAGTACTTTCTTAATAATCTATTGGGTAACCTCCTTCCTTAAGGAAGTGGTTACCTAAAATACATACTAAAATACTGTAATAGTCTTCAAGTAGAACGTTTTCTCTTTCCTGCATATCGATTTTATTTACCCTAACCTTTCCTTTATTATTTGCTCTGTCTTTTATTACTATCCCTATTGTTTTTTGGGGCTTACCTCCCAGTTCTTTAAATCTAATAACCTAGTTTTTGTCACCCTCTCGCTCATAAACGCATCCAGCGAAAATCGTTGAAACCTCAGCAGCAGTATCGATGATAATTTTTTTAATCTCGTCATTTACGATGGCGTTAATGTGTGGGCTTTCAGAATTAGCCACCTGGTTATAAACCGTTATGCTATGGATGGTTCTAATACATGCTTCACTTTTAAACTCTCTTTTCTGTGGTTTTGGATTGGATTCGCCGGAACTTATTTCTTTTGTATTATTCTTCATTCTTTGGGGTTTTGACCTTCCCCTATCTCTTTTTAATAATCCACAATTCCTCATAATATGGCCAGGTTTTCCACAATTCAAACATTTTATTTCCGAAAAGTTAGAAAAGTCCCTACTAGTGTTTGACCTGAATAAATTTAGTCGTTGCTCTTCTTTTTGAGCACAGCGACTAGCTTTGGCTACTGTCTTTGATTTTTGGGTCACCACGTATAATGCCAATCTTTCACTTAATCAGTTGATGAAAACTGTTTAAGTTTCATATTCTATATAGTCTAGCTTTCCTTTAGCGTCCGCCTGTTTTAAATTCTGTACATTGCTTTGCATAAGTCTCCTTTCTAGAGTCTCAACTCTCTGCGTGTAGATAGCTACAGACTCAGTTTTGCCTTGCCTGATACTTATAAGTTCCCTATGCAGCTGAAGACTGCCATGTGCATAAATTAAATACAAGGGCGGGTCAATAAGTCCGTGACTTTTGGATCAAAACACAGATTTTTTGTCTTGTCCAACGCTTCTCCAATTTTTTTATCCCTTCCAAATAAAATGATTTGTCGAGGTCCTCAAAATAGGCCTTTGTTTGCGAGATGACTTCATCATTGGAGTCAAATCTTTTTCCACCAAGCCATTTCTTCAGGTTTGGGAACAAGAAGTAGTCGCTCGGAGTCAAATCTGGAGAATAGGGTGGATGAGGGAGCAATTCATAGCCCAATTCATGGATTTTTGCCATGGCAACTGCACATGTGTTTGTGGTCGACTGTGAGCAAACGCGGCACCCATCTTGCGGAAAGCTTTCTCATGCCCAAGTGATCATTCAAAATTGAAACCACTGAACCATGCGATATCCCTACGGCTTCCACAATCTCTCGCACTTTCAATCTTCGGTCGGCCAACACCATATCGTGAATTTTTTCGATTGTTTCGGGTGTAGAGACCTCAACTGGGTGTCCAGGACGTTCGGCATCTTCAGTGCTTGTACGGCCACAACGAAATTCAGTAAACCACTTTTTTACCATTGAAATCGATGGTGCAGAGTCCCCATAGTATTTATCAAGCTTAGCCTTGGTCTCGGTAATGGTTTTTTTTCGCAAGAAATAATGCTTAATAAGCACACGAAATTCACTTTTTTCCATTTTCTCCTCAAATTAGTGAGTAGTCTGATAAAAATAGCTGTCAAACACAAACTAACTGACGCAGCAAGTTTAAATTTTGACAGGAGTCAACTGACAGATGCCTGTTGACAGGAGCAGTGTTGCTGTTTCAGTAAAGAGGTCAGAAATTCAAAAAGTCACGGACTTATTGACCCGCCCTCGTAACATAGATGGCTAACTCTACTACTACAGTTGCAAGCTTGGACCTTTTTCACAAACGCACTGTAAGTGAATCACCAACACTAATCCAAGCCAGATACCTGTCAAAATAGCTAAAATGACAGCAAATTTCACGTAACGTCCACTAGGTATATATAAAAAAAAGCAAACATAAAAGAAAAAGTATTTTAATGTGGTCAATATTTATTTCAAGGTGGTGAAAAAGTAAATATAGTAGAACATAAGTCAACTGTGTAAGCATTAAGTATATTTATTAGCTCTGGACAATTTTTTGTTGTTGTTTAATACGCATTAAGTAAACATTGTAATTTTATTAAGTAATACGATCCAATAAATTATAAATTATTATTTTTATCGTTTTTATGTATTTCAAGAAAATATTTGTTGACTCGTTTAATTTAAAAATTTCAGGAATGTTATTTATTTTTATTTACTATAAATATTAAAAAGTGTGGTGTTTTTGATGTTAGTTTTCATCACCCGGAATAGCAAACGTGTACCAAAATTGTTGAACTAATAAGATTTCTTGACTTTTTCGCAAAATTTTACCATTATAGCGTGGTGTTTGTGGAAAATACAGCGTTCAATTTACACAGATTTAGTTTTTCTCTTTCCTTTTCTTTCTTATTGCAATGAATGCAAGAACTGAGTAAAGAATTGAGAATTTGGTGAAAAATGAATGTCACAAAATTGTTAAAAAAGTATTTATTAACGAGTCCCTAAACAAAAAAATACCTATCAGATTTGAAAAGCATTATTTTGCAAAATCTATGTCTTTTTGTCCAATGGCAATAGATCTTGGAATAGAAGTAAATTGCTGTTTGAAATAAATAGTGGGTTTTTTTAGTTGTTTCTTTGAAAATAAATAAGTACTAATAAAGCACTTTAATTTTTTCTTACTCTTTTGTAGTAATTTCATCGCTCGAGTTTTGACTCCCCGACAAATCATTCAATCACCGCGCATTTTATTTGGAATCAGAGCATGAAAAATGGTAGCTTTTAATTGTTTACTTCAAAATCGGGAACTTTTTAGGTTAGGTATTATTTTAAAATTCAATTTATTGGAAGTAGATATTTTTTTTCAATTTAGATATTTATGTAAGAAAACTGCCATATAGCATTTTTATTTTTCTATTTTAGGTTAAATGTGTCCAGTTACACGTATGTATATATTTACAACACTTTTGAAGAATTAGTTTATTCTTTATAATACATAGAAATAATAGAAATAATAGTTAGATAGATAGTTTGCTTATTGTTTTGTTTGCTGTTTGCTACTTAACCAATATTTTAAAATCAATTTCACAAAAGGTTTGCACAATTAAAAATATTTAAAGTGATCATTAATTCTTTTCATGTATTCATAAGAAATTAAAACAATAATCAAATTTTACGTATTTTTAATCTATTCATATTTCGGATATTCTAAGCTTATAAATTAATGTTTTTCGGAACAGCCCCTTCTGATAAAAACATTCATGGTGAACCAACAAATTTGCCCACACCGGGGTGAAATGAAGAAATGTCAATACTTTACTAAACAACGAGCAAAACTGTAAGTGAACAAAATTATTTCCTTTGTATTTAATAAATAAATAAGTTTTTATTTTATAGATCAACTAATATGGCAAACTGGAAGAAATGCAGTTAAGGATGCAATATGCATGTGCATTTGTACCGCCCAGGATGCAAGGAATCCAGGTAAGTTTGCATTATGCATGGGGGAAAAAAATTGTTTGCACAATAATATTACCGGGGTGGACTAAAAAATAAAACGATTTTTTTTTTCCACTTGCGTGGTATGTGTATATACGAGTATTTGAATTTATTAATTATTTTTTCTCATTAACAGAAGCTAAATTTTTTTTTTTTTTTTTTTTTTTTTCCGGCGAGGGCAGGTGAAAATCTTCCATCAGACACTATGAGGATCAGAAGCGCGTGCTCATAGTAGTGTGAGATTCTTACTCACTAAAAACACCTCCCTTCATTGTTGATTTTAATACCGCAACTAAGTAGAACTTATCAAGCAGTTTTTATTTCATAAGTTAGTCACGATTGGTAGGACACTTTCCAATGGAAGACCCTACATATTCCGCTTTCTTAATGCGGTTTCAATTTATCGCGCAAGGTCCAACGGTTTAGTTCGTTGAAGACGGCGTAGTATGTTTCGTTCATCCAAGACTTCTAGGCCTGTATTGTTGATATGGCCGCTTAACCGGACTTTATGTTTTCGTGCGCAGTTCCTGACTTCATCTTCCACGAAAGGAACTCCGAGGTCTCGATGCAGGTCATTATTTCTTATAAACCATGGGGCACGCACAGATTGTCGTAGCACTTTATTTTCAAAAGTTTGTATTATATTTACATTTGATTTCTTAGTACAACCCCAGAGTTGTATACCATAGGTCCACACCGGCTTTAGCACTTGCTTATAAAGAAGCAGCTTGTTTTCTAAGCTTAGCTTGGAATGTTTACCAAGTAGCCAGTACATTTCTCTGTATTTGGCCTCTAGTTCTTTTCGTTTCTTTCTAACATGCGTTTTCCATTTAAGCTTCGCGTCAAGTGTCATTCCCAAATACTTAGCCTCGTTTGCAAAGGGGATACACACCGAGTTTATAGAAATGGGCAAGTGATTTATCTTTCTGTAGGTGAAGTCAACATGTACAGATTTTGTCTCATTAAGGGTAATTCGCCAGATCTTTGTCCACTCGTAGACTTTATTTAAAGCAGTCTGGAGTTTCGCCGTTGAGTCTTCTATTGATTCTCCAACCGCTAAGATAGCGATGTCGTCAGCAAAAGTAGCGAGAACAGTATCCTCGACGTGTGGTATATCTCTTGTATATAAAAGGTACAAAAGTGGGCCCAGTACGCTTCCCTGCGGTACTCCGGCTAGGATATCTTTAAATTTCGAAACATCATTTCCGTATCGAACGCGAAAAATTCTATTTTCAAAATAGCTTGTCAATATATTATAAAGCTTTAATGGCAAAATTCGTCGCAGTTTGAACTTCAAACCTTCATGCCATACTTTGTCAAAAGCTTGTGAGACGTCAAGAAATACGCTCGAACAAATCTTTTTTTCTTCCAGGGATCTTTCAATTACATCAGTAATTCTATGCACCTGATCAATTGTTGAATGCTTAGTCCGAAATCCAAATTGATGGCTGGGAATAAGATTTTGGTTTTCGATAATTGGGAGAAGACGTTTTAGCAAAATCCTCTCAAAGATTTTCGACAGGATCGGTAGAAGAGAAATGGGTCTGTATGATTTTTTATCGTTTGGAGGTTTTCCTGGTTTTAGTACCATAATGACTTCTGCAACTTTCCACTGGCTTGGCACGTATTCAAGCCTCAGAGCCGCGTTAATAATGTGTAAGAGCTTTATAAGTGCTTTTTGGGGTAGCATTTTCAGAACTTCTCCGGTAATAAGGTCATACCCCGGAGCCTTCTTTGGTTTTAATTTCCTTATTACAGTTTTGATTTCAGCAAGAGTTGCATTTGTCATTACAAAATTACTATATGCTATTTCTAAAGAATTGGTGCCGGGTGCCAGTGTCGGGCCGTCGGAGGGCTTGAAAATTTCTTCAAGATAGTCGGCAAAAACCTCCGCTTTTTCCTTATCCCCCTTAGCCCATTCGTTATTGCCGACCTTGATTGGTGGCGCGGGGATTTTGGGCCTTTTTAAGCATTTTAAAGCTTTCCAAAGCGAGTAATTTGTTTCTTTTCCTGCCGTCAGGTTTTGAACATATGTATTTACTTCGGAATTTCTGTAACTTTTAAGAGTCTCCTTGAGCAGATTACAGAGCCTGTTTAAGCGTGTTTTATCCTGCGGCGCTCGAGTTGTTTGCCATCTTTTGCGAGCTTTTCTTTTTTCTCTTATCATATCTTTTACCACAGGCGGGTAGTTTAAGTTACGTTTAGCCTGTTTTTTTCGTTGACAAGGTGTATTGTTCCACGCAGCACATTGGACTATTTCAACGAAAGAATCCACTTCGATTTCAAGTTCAAGTGCTGCTTTAAGTGAAACGTCTAGTTCTAGGTTATTATTAATCTCATTTCTGAATCCTTCCCAATTAGTATTTCGTCCAGTTAGTCTTAATGGTCCTTGTTTTTTAATAAACGTGTCGTTCATTGTCAGTATGACTGGAGAATGATCGGAGGAAAGATCGAAGCTTTCATCAACGTTTATATCCGAGTTACGAATTCCTTTAACAACGAAGAAATCGACAAGATCGGGTATTTTCGTTGTGTCTGTTGGCCAATAAGTCGGCTTGCCCGTTGAATGGAAGTCACAATTGTGTTCCATACATGCTTTATAGAGTATTTTACCCTTTTGGGAGACACATCTTGATCCCCAAAAAGTGTGTTTGGCATTGAAATCACCGCCAATCATAAAAGCCGATCCAAGAGAATTGAATATATTTTTAAATATATGTTTTGAAGGCGTAAATCGTGGAGGACAGTAGATGGCTGAAATAGTAAAGGAGTTCCGTACCAATTTTACGCGCACCGCAATTAGTTGTACAGACTCGAGCTCTACTTTTATATCTTCGTTGTGCTCAAGAGACTCTTTAATGTATACAGAGGATCCGCCTCTCGCGTTTCCCGAAAGGTGATACGCGTAGTAGTCTTTAAAACCTCTAATTTTTGCAGATGACCCATTTTTCAAGTGGGTTTCGGAAACCAAACAAACGTCAATGTCGTTTTTCCTTAGGAATAACTCAAGTTCATAAAGTTTTTCTAAGATTCCGTTTGCATTCCAGGTGAGTACGTTTAATTTTTCCCTTTTCATTTTTTAGGCGGAGGACGTTTTTCATTGAACCTATTTTCAAAGTTCTTTAGCTTATCTTAAATAAGTTCATTGATTTTGTTTTGCTGCTCAAGCTGCGCGAGAATAACGGAAAATACTTGGGAAGCAGGATCTCCGGAATCTTTTGCCTTTAGCTTGGTAGCTTCAGCGTATGTAAGTTTTTCCGATGCTTTCTTTTCAACACTGGAATCAATCACTTTCGCCTTGGCGTTTTTAACGATATTTTGAGCAGATCCCGATGTTTTTTCTTTAGTTTTGGGATTCTCTTTTTGTGGCTTAAACAACTTGTCACGTCTGTTTTGCAACTCCTTTGCTACTTCACAGCCACGGAAATTTGCTACGTGTTTACCCCTGCAGTTGACACAAGTCGGAGGGGTTTGTTTGCTTACGTTGCATTCTTTGGACAGGTGTTTACCTGCGCATTTTACGCACCGAGGCTCTTTTTGGCAGTAAGCTTACGTATGGTTAAATTCCTGGCATCGCTTACACTGCGGGATCAGTTTCGAGTTTTTGCGTCGAGGCTCAATTTTAACAATAATGTTGAGGATTGACTTAATATCGTATATTTTTTGGGTATGTTCAGTGTTCTCAAAGGTTAGCATAAAGAGGGGAAGGCTACATTTAACTGTCATATCCTTTCCTTCAATTTTTTGTTTCTCTCGCTTTTCGATGTTGACGACATCAATGATTTTAAAACCCTTCTTTTTTAAATCACTTACGATATCTTCTTTTGGGCAAGACGGATGCAGTCCTCTGGCGACGACACGAATAGGTCTTTCGCACTTGTTCTCGTATGTGAACCATTGGATTTTTTCGACGCTTAACTTGCGAGAAAGAATGCTATAGTTGTCAGCGTCCTTGACGTTGACCTTCCATACATTATTATTGCGCGATGTTACTATATAGTCCGATCTCGGCAGGGTCATCAATATGTTTTGGAGTTTCTTGTAATCTGAAACTCCAGTGACATTGATTGGCGGGGGTGTTCGTTGTTTTTCCGCTTTGATTTTTTCAGGACTCATGTTGTTGTTGACATTTTTCTTCGATTCATCTCCCTTTGCTTCACGTTGAGAGACGATTTTGGGAGAAGACGCAGCTTTACGCTTTTTTCCGGGGCGTTTTTGCAAGATCCAGTCGGTTTCTCGACCTAGCTCTTCTTCATCTGTTTCGTAGATATTTTTAACAGATTCAATAGACATAACGTCGCTGTTTGACTTTTCCTTGGTTTTCAGTTTTTCCAGTTCTTTTTTAAGATCTTCGCATGTCGCTTCCATTTTGGTTAGCCTAGTACGAAGTTCGGTATTTTCGTCTTTCAGGCTATTTATTTTCGCTGAGGTCCATTCTTCACAAGACGACGTTTTTGATGTCGTTGGACTTCTGTTGTTATCTTCTTGTTTTGGAGATCTAGGTGGTGGAGATCTCGAAACCCGTGAACTTTTTCCGAACGGGTTGATAAGATGCAATAATTGGCTCGCCCCAGAATCCATCGAGCCGACCTCCGTAGAGGGTGGATTTTCCAGCATAGCTGGTCTGCCACCTGGGGTAATAATTCCATTTGTTTTACTCATTGCATAATTAGTATACAATTCGCGCTCGGTATACGGAGGGTGCATTTTAGTCGCCTCTTACGACAGGCATGCATACCTCGGGTATATTCTAACCCCTACCCGAAGGGAAGCTAAATGATCAACACAATTCTTTGCATTTTTTGCGGTTTTTTGCCGTGAACCTCAAATATAAATTCAATGGTTCGTGAAAAAAAAATTACAACAGTTTTTTTTCTTTTTACTTGTGTACTTTGTTCAAAAGAAGTTAATTTATGTTATGTTACCTTTTGTTAAGGGAGTGTATCTGTAAAGTGAAAATGTAGAATGGGTGCAATATGCCTCCTGGGGAAACCGAACACTCAACCAAAATAAATCGGTTAACGAACCACTATGCATACCTCAAGGGTGGTTTTGAAATGCATTACCTATCAAAAGTAATAAATGGACCCAATTTTTTTAAAAGTATAAATATATTTTTTTTATCAAATAAAACAAAACAAAATATACATACTACGTTTCCAAACCGTAAAATACCAACTTTTCTGTTGTCCACCCTTTTGCCAGGATCGAATGGCGGGACTGCAAATGTTGAATCGCTAAGAAAAAAGGCATTAAATTCACAGCTAAACTGAAACAATTTCATTTGTTAAGGCGGATTCGCCAAGATGTTCGAACTGCAAATGTTGAATCTGCGAAAAAAAGCATTAAATTCACGGCTAACTTGAAACAATTTCATTTTACTCACATGTCTTTAGTTATTTAGGGTTGTTTCCACTCTTCCAAAGCATTTGCCAAGATGTTGAATAGTACGAATAGTAAACAAACTATTCCAACTACTTTTGACACATACACAAAAACCAATCCGTTGGTGGCAGCAGTATTTTGTAGAATATTGCTTCTTCTTGTTGTAGATGTCTTCAGATTCCTTTTTTTGTTGTCCTGGAAAATATAAGAAAGCAATTTATTGTCCAACATTAAAATTTGTTTGAAACGTACACGAAATTAATGTTGAAAACATTAGAAATATCAAAACAATAATTCACCTCGCCATTTTCTTATGGATGACGTAATCTTAAATTTTGACGTTCACACTCATTCACGGGCAGGTTTCGCATGGATAGGGGCCCTCAATAGAAACCGGTCTTTGGAACGCCGATATCTGGAGAGTTTGACATCTATGTTAGTTCATTTATGTTTAGAACCATGTGTTGTTTGTTGGAGGTTGGATTGTTGATTTGTTGTTACAGACCCTAGTCATCTCTGGAGCAATCGGGAAACTGTTCCTTCTGAAGACGTTTTAACCAACCAAGTCCATAAATTCAGACTCGGTGGTGGAGAGTGCAACAGTGCTTTGACACGATTACCAAGAACTGCAGCGCCTTGCTCTGTGGAAGCGTACCCTGTAGTCAACTTTCGTTGGTCGATATCGCCTGTCCAGTCCGCATCACAAAAGCCACGGAAGTTTGAAAATTTCTTGGTATAGATGATTTTTTTATCATCAGTTCTTTTAGGATATCTTAGGACTCGTTTGACTGCCGTCCAATTGGCTTTTACAGGATTAGTACTATACCTGATAAGTAAATTTACAGCATAGCGTATATCCGGTCTAGTTGTTTGTGCTGCGAAAAGAAAATTCCCGATAGCCCGATAGATCATTCAATAAACCTATCTTTGTTTAGTTGTTGTACAATTCATCTGAAAAACTAATCTGATTTTTATGTATTTGGTCGAAAATAAAATCCTCAAAAACCTTAGCACGCTTAATTTAAAAAAACACATGAAACATTTAAAAACAAACAAAGTGTTGCCATATCCGTAGAAATAGAAAATATGTTTCATTCTGCTACAAAATAGAAATACGCCAAATGGAATGTTCTGAGTCTGTCGATCGACAAACGTAATTGGGGCGAATGTCTTTGTGTTATGAAAAGATATCGGTGGACAACAAACGAAAAGTTCATTTCAAGTTATAAAATTGATGACATTAAGTTTAAAAAATGATATCGGTCAAATGATCACCTCCTGAATTGACGCGCTTTTGTGCTCGTTTTACGGGATTTTAAATTGTTGCTCACAAGAAATCTGGCCCCAATTTGAAGTTTTTTTTCTTTAATGTTGGCCTGTTTATATCTATAACTATAAATAGCGATTAGCATGTTTCTTACAAACGAATTTTTTTTTTAAATAGCAATAACAATGATCATACAAATTATTACTTTTTATTCCAAATTCAATTTTACAAAAATATAGTAATGCTTAATGTATACGTGTAAGCATATTTATTGTCAATCGAAACAACTGCGTTTTAATTCCAAGATATCCTTAGCCATGAAATTTCGCAAATGCCAGAGATAATTTTCGATTTCTTGCGGATGGTTTTGAGCCTGGTTTCCTAACCAGTGGACAGGCAGACGGGATGCATCTATACCCGGCGTTGGTGGCTGACATGCTGTGAGAGTTTTTTGCCATGGTCCTATATGACAGTTGTTATTTTGGAGGCCTTCAATGTATCTACAAAAATATATAATTATGAATATACACTTCAGAACAAATTTCTTAAAATTTCATTAATATATTCATACAAATATAAATGTTTAGAGAAACTATGTACCGGTTTATAGAGAAATACAACCAAGCTATATATATGATAAGCTTTTGTCAAATGCAGTTAAACAAGTTTTGTACCTATGTATATATTTAAAGTATTAGACAGAAATTGCTTAAATGATGCAAAATGCATTTTAAAATAATTTTAGTAATCCAACTAACTTTTTCAAAGCAATGAAAAAATTTCAAGATTGCAAAGAATAAAAATGTCAATGTATCGATTGTTATTGGTTTAATGTCTAGAAAGTGTATGGATAAAGAAAAGACTGTTGTGTACGACGTTAAATCGATAAATTTGGGTCCTTGCAACATCCTCGTCGGTACGCACTATTTTCATGCGGCTCGGCGCCACTGCATCCTCTTAATTTCTAATTTTTGGTAACGTTTTTGATGCGTATATGTCATTGCGATAATATTAAGACTATTGAATAAAAATAATACCGACTGTTTGCAATCTGACTATTGGTTTGACAGATACATTTAAATGTCAGAAATTGGTACTGGGTTAAAAAAAAAACACCGTTCATATGTACTTCTAATTTTTATTGCCGCTATTTCGCATTTTCTACTATATTTGACGTGCGTAATTGGCATACGCCACATAAAAAAATGTCTCAATCATTTGGTAACATCGATTTTGTAACTGCCAACGAAACGAATGTTGGTGTTGGTTGGTCGTGTCGATTTAAACATAAAATCGAGAGTTTGTCTTAAAGACTACAGAAATATATGTTTTCTTCTGAGATAACTGTAAACACATCTCTCTGTCTCACATAATGCTGGAGATAAAAAAAAAAGTGAGGTTAACGCTGAAAATGAACTCTGTTTTCAGAAGATACATACGACAGTTTTACAATCTTAACGACGTTATCAAAAACTGGTGAGAAAATTGCTAGTACCATCGTACAGTTTGCGGGTTAAACATATTAGACAAGCATCTTGAACGTTCGAAGTCAACGGAAAATAACTACAGTGTAGAATTTCTTAAGTTACATTGATATTTATTACTACGATCCATCAAATAGGGGGCGTGTTTTTTGGTATTCTTTACAGGTTTATGTCACCGGAGTAACTGTACGACCATGGAAAACAAGCTCCAAAACACAAATAAGCCTCAGATTTATTAGATGGATCTACTGTTGACAAGGTATGCAAAGTAATTAAAAACAACGAACTTCGGATATGCGTGTGGTATGATAGGTCCCTTTACAGGCCACGTGCAGCCGAACAACTAGCGGAGGCCTTAGACTGCTGCAAAGCCCCTGTTTGGATGTAGATTTATTGTTGGAGGCAGACTAACCCATTACTGCATAAAGTTATTAAAACAACATTTGTAAGTTTTAATGCAATGCGTGCTTTATTTATTAACGTAGAGAACGAAAAAAACTAGTTAAACAAAAAAATAGTCAAGGGACGAAAAACCACAGGACATCCGATATATCGGATTGTATGCAATAAAAATAAAATATATTTTCTTTTAAAAAGTATGAACATTTTTAAAACATATTTTTGGATGCAATGGTCTCTGCCATCATAATTTGTATCTTGTATCATACTTTGGACTGATTTTCCTCTGATGGATGGTTTTCCATGTGTGGTAAGCAACAAAAGAGCTATATTTCGGCGGAAATTTAATAAACATGCGCTTTCTTTTTTATCTGGATGCATTTTGCGCATAAGTAACCATGCATTTGAGACACTTACGTCCAATAAGTAGCAGAAAATTGGCCACCACCACTTTTTTTGTCTCATTCTTGTGCGATAAGCAGCAACATTTTGATCCATTTGATCTACACCTCCATTCCATCATTATAATTGCAAAACAAGTCAAGCTGGATCACCGAAATTTTTCGTTTCTTCTCTCTTGACCATCTTCCACATTTACCCTCTTTTATCGAGTCAAAATTTGTAGCACATGTCACCACCCTATTGTCCTTCCACCTAACCAAACATACTTTATTCCCATTGTCGGTTCTATAATCATATGTCCCTCTTTCTAATTTTTGCATATTCGCCTGAGTTTTCATGGGACGTTTTGATATTCTTTGGTCCCGTATTGTTCCTGTAGCACAATATCTACGATCTGTGAGATGTTGAAATAAAGTAACAGAGGAAAAGTAATTATCAAAAACGAATTTATATCCCCGATTACATGGAATCTCTGCCAGCTCAATTAGGTGTAAAACAGTGTCCCCTCCTAGTCCAAATTTCTTTTCTCTGCCATCTTTTCCTGTATATATTTGAAATGAAATCAGGTAGCCACTGCTAGTGCATAAAGCCCAGTTCTTAAATCCAAAGCGAATAGGTTTTCCTCGAATATATTGCTTTGCAAAGTGTCATCCGTAATAAGGAATCATAGATTCATCTATTGATAATTTTTCTTCCAGACCTCCGTGTTCTTTAAAGTTTTTATTCAATTCTATTATCAACGGTCGAAGTTTATATAATCGGTCGTTTCTATCAATCTGATCATTATCGTTCAAATGTAAGTTCCTTATTATAGATTCAAAGCGGTTCAATCTAATACTATTTTGTAAAAGTTTCGGCACATACTCATTGCTTAACCAAAAGAAGCGTTTATTTGGGTATTTAGCATATCCAGAAAGAAGAAGTGCTCCAACAATAACTTTCAATTCGTCCAAATCCATATGCAAATTTATATTTTTTTGGAATGAATATAAATCTGTCTACTCTGTAATACTAACAAGTACCTCATTAGAAAAAAACAGTTGGAAAAATTCTAATGGTGTTTCGGCTTTCTTAGCTTCCTTAGATAAGGGTCTTTCATTGCAATCTGTGGTAATATCAAAACTAGGCTGAACTTTATTCCATATAACTGTTGGCGCTTTTTTTTTTTAGCTAATTTTAAATTTGAAATTTCTTTCTTAGAATACTTCGAGAGAGGCTCTTCGTCACTTACATCGAAGTCGCAGTTTGTAATAGCACTATTGAACTCATCTTTAGAATTGCCATTACTGCTAAGAAACTTTTCATTATTGTGAATTACGTATTCGCAATTACTTCGCAGCATATTCGACCCTAAATGGTTCAAATCGCCTGCATCGTCAGAATTGCTGGCATCAGTATCGCAATCCGTGTCTCTGCCATCTTCAGGTGGTTCAACATATTTGTCCACAAGGTCAATAATATCATCTTTTTCAAGTTCTTCCATTACTTGGGCTAAGGACAATCTGAAAATAAATTTACAAAATTATGCCTACACATATTTAATTTTTTTTTTGTATGGACATTGCATACCATCCGATATATCGGATCGTAAAAATATGGCGTCACACTGTAAAATCTCTGCAATTTTTATAAGAAACGAATGCCCAAACATACCAAGTAACATTATAAGAGCAATAATTTGAACAGAATTTTAAAAAAATTTAAATGGTACTGGAATAAATGCAACTTTACTTACCCAATACGCCTGTTGATAAAAAAAGATGGATCCATTATCACTGAAAATCAATATTTAATCACTAAAATCAATTACGTAAACCAAATCACTTGATAAACACAACACTAATAATACTCGTAACTTCAAACGTTTGACACATCATTTTCGAATTTAAATCGTTCGTTATGGTTACCAAGCCTACTTTGGTGCAGATCCGATTAAACGGATTATATGCAGTAATGGGCTAAGGTGAGAAGTCTTGAGTTTCTGGTATGTGAACGAGAGCCTCATAGCAATCCGTATTACGGCTAAATCTGTCAATATTAGCCTTATATGGGTACGCACCCTCACAGAGGAAAAAACTGACGACACCAAAGAAAGCTTTCACGAACTCTTGAACAAGACCTACGGGCAATTTCTTATCTATGACCTTTAAATTGTTCTCGGCGATGCAAAGCTAGGAAGAGAGAACATCTTTGGTAGAACTGTCTGAATGTAACACCAGGCTAATCGACTTCCATCAGATATTCCGCTTCTGATGTGCACTGTTTAACTCGCTCACCTCAACGAAACGTCTGGTTTGATGACAAATGCCGGCAAACATATGCAGCTAAGCAAGATGAATACAATGCGGCGCTGCATAGAAGAGCCGTTTACGAGCTCTGTGAGCAAAAGGGGAAAGACTCAGGAAGAAAAACAAGGACTATGAGTAGGTAAGAATGACATACTCCGCCACAAACACTGAGACGAGCAAGGGCACATCTTAGTATAGTCGCAGTAATGTAGAGTGTACAACGGCAATGGCGAAACAAATACCGTTGTCATGCAGAATGAACCTTTCATCCTGGACTTAAATGAATTGAAGACATCAATATCTAAGTCCAACAAAGCTGCTAGAGCGTAGGGCCTGACTGCCGAGCTGTTCAAAGTGGCAGGCAATGACTTGATAAATATGGTCGGCTGAAAGTATGCCCGGTGAACAGATCTTCAGCATCGTTTGACCGATCCTCATAAAAGGAGACCCTGTAAACCGAGCCAAATACAAAGGCATCAGTCTTCTTATAATGCAAGATCTTATCTGCGGTATCGTGTGAATGCCTGAAGCGGTTCGTCAACAACCTGATAGGTCCATATCAGTGTAGCTTCAGGTCAAGGAAGTAAACCACCGACTAAATATTCACACTACGGCGAATCTTGGAGATAACCCATGAACTATTCAGGATTCAGAGCAATGTCTAGTTTTGGTATCCCTGCCCCACTGTTCGTCTGAGCAGGATAACAATTGAGAATGCACACTTCTCTATCAAGGTCAGTTAATGTCTCCCCGAGACGCTTGATGTCCAATAAGGATTTCGGCAAGGTGATGCGCTGTCATGCGATTTCTTTAAATCATTCTTGAAAGGATAGTGCAAAACTAACATGCAAACACGAGGGACACAATCTTTCAAAAGGTCGTTCAATTATTTGCATAGGCCGATGATATTGACATTATCAGGAGAAAGCAGCGTGATGTCAGTGGCGTTTTCGCGAGCAGTGAGATGGAAGTAACAAATAAGGGTTTAGTGGTTAACGAGGGCAATACCAGTATATGCTGTCAAGCAGAAAGGCACAACACCGACGTCTCGGACAGAACGTCACCTTTGACGCACATTGAGGTAGTTAAGGACTTTGTCTATTTATTCTCCGCTTTCAATTTAGATAATGACACCAGTGCTGAGATCAAAAGAAGAATAGCTCTTGCCAACCGCTACTTCTTTGGACAAGGAAGGCAATTGACTAGCAAAGCCCTCTCTTGAAAAACAAAAGTGGCCCTTTATAATATCTTTATAATCGCAATCTCGAGAAAAATTCTTTAATTGATTTTCGGTCCCATCTGCATTGACAGTGAGTGGAAGAAGAAAAGAACTATACGGACTGTACAGCGACATCAACATAGCCAGAAGGGTAAAGGTCCATAGATTGAGATGGCTGGATCATGAAGAGAGAATGGAGACCAACGCTCCGACATGAGCGTTCAGGTTTGGTTTTGTTAATTTGTAAAACTTCGTCACATTTTCATTTGTTTATTTAAAAAACACAAATAAATGCTCAAATAATTGTATTTTTTGTTTTAAATTTATTTTTTCTCTCTTTGCCAATTTTTTTTTAAATAAAATAGTCTGGGTTGACTGTTTTAATTTAAGCCTGGATTGGTATAATAAGTAATACTATACAGTCTTAGTTGTTTTGTATTTAACATGCCAATTTGTTTCTAAGGCTATATAGAATACCGACAACAAAAACACTTAAAACTACAAATACCAGAAAATCAACTATGTGAAAATGTGAAAATGAAAAAATTAAGTCGCTTCAAATTTATAATTTCAAGGAAATAAAAATGGGTTTCTTACAACTCTTCCTCAGAAGGCATCCGACTTGCGAATCAAAGACGAAAAATTCAACTGCCAATCCGAATATTACATAAGAACACCATAATTTTAATTTAATCGTTAGTCTAGTGCTGAGCCTTAAAAAGCCTAGTCATGTTTATTGTTGACCCCAATCCCAACCACGATCCTGAATTCTCGTCAGAGACCAGCATCATTTATGATGTAGTGTTCTTTTGCTGCAAGGCCTTTATAAAAATCGCACACAGGTAAATTCTTTTTAAACTCAAATACTGTAGAATTTAACCTGTGTTAATCTCTTAGATTTAATTCTGCTTGAAAGAATCTTTACTACATGGTCCATTTTTGTTCTCCCTTATTCGAAACCAATCAAAGCTATTTCGGCTTTACACCACCTTTTTCCATGCAATTTTATGATGTAGTAATTGTACTTTTATAGGATTTTTGGTAGGTAGTTTTACAATGTGACAGATCTTTGACACGTCTGTTTTGTGACACCTACCTTATGACAGCAAGGAGGAGAATACATTCGATAGAGGTTACCCAAAGCGGGGTTAATTATTCTGTCTAGTGCCTACTAAATAATTAATTATTTATTAGTTAATTATTGTATTGTATGAAGTATTGCTTTATCAAACATAACATGTTGCCGAAACCCGTTTGACCATAAAGCAAAAAAAAAATAAAAAATTAAAATGGTCGACATTGGTAATGAAACCTGCAACATCCTTCGGACACCGAAGCCTCTTAACGTAGATATTCAGATTTCGAGAGAGCTGGCATGATTAATAAACCAAATAATATCCAGGTTGCAACTTTCATGTCTGCGATCGGCTACTCTGCGATTCAGATTTTTTAACCTTTGCAATACCACATGCAGGAGGTGAAATCACGCTTGATATAGTAAAAGACCAGTTCCAAGCTTATTTCACTCCCAAATTATTATAATTATTATTACTTATTTATTAACAATTAGTTCAAACTAAATGCTAACTAAAACTAATAAGCACTAGCTGCAACTGCTATCGGCTTAATTTAAATCTTAGTGGTTTAAATTTTCAAATTGCATATTTTAACTATATTACAGATACGGTTAATGTTTTCAGGTGTTTAAATGGTCTGCTGGATGGCCAGTCTACTAGCCCAAGTAGGTGCATCATGTCGCCCGTTAGAGAGCATGTGGGGCAGGTTGGTGGTGTTTCTTTTTTTAAGAGATGTTGATGGGTTGTGCAGGTGTGCCCTAGACGCAGTCGGACAAAAGTCATAACTGATGGTCGTGATATAGCAGGGTAGATAGGGAAGAACCTGTCCGAATTAATTGAAGTGTAGTGGTGTCTGTATTGGGACCAATCTGTTAGCAAGAATGCCTTTAGTTTGAGGTTTATTTCCTTTGATAAGTCCTTCTTGCTGAGATGTTGGAAAAGGAAGACTGGGCTATTGTGAGCATATTTGGCGGCAGAATCGGCCTGCTCATTTCCCAAAATCCCAACATGGCTTGGTATCCACATAAGTCCAAATCTGTTGTGGAATCTTATTAGATAGTCTCTAATTTTATCAATCACTTCGGTTCTGTAGTTGGGGTTACTTATTGCATTTAGTACCGAAAGACTATCGGAACATATTACATATTTTCCTTATTTGTTCGAAAGGTAGGCCAGAGTTTCAAGAATGGAAACAGATTGTGTTGAAATGCCTAATCTGATGAGATTGTTGAAATGCCTATTCTGATGAGATTGCCATTTACATATGTGGAAGCAAAAGAAGCACCAGATTTAGTTTTGGAGCCATCTAAAAAAAAAAAAAAAAACACTGTGGCGCTGGCAGCCCGGTATGGGCCATGGCCTAGCTTCCTGACACTCATTTGTGTTGCTCATGTTATCATTTTAGTCACATCTGAGGAGGGCCTACGGTTTATCGCCGAGTCCGAACGGCACTCCTTAGAAGCTTTTTCGTAGTCAATTTTTTTACTTTCGGGAGTTTGCCATTGCCCGCCGAAAGGGTGATGGCGATTTGAAAAATTGTTGGTGACCCAGCCAGGAATCGAACCCAGACTGTCTGCGTGATAGTCCAATGAGCTAACTATCACGTCATCGCCATCTGTGAAGACTAAATTCCAGCCTCTTTTCTTTGATTCTGCAAAAATCTAAAGGAACAGTTTCTGGAATGTGGCGTATGGAGTTTTCGTTTTGTCATTTGAAGCCAGCGACATGTCAAGAGAATTCTTCTTTAACGACCACGGTGGAAACTTGGCTCTGTACCGATGTAGCCTTCTCATAAGAATTTGTAGATCCTCTATTGAACGTAGCGAGCGGGAGATGGCTGATTCGATTCGTTTTGATTTACTGTTATTAATCACAGAGTAATGCCTAATATGCCTAAGCAACGAGTTGAAGCCAATAGATACATCGTGTGCCACAGATCAAATCCAACACACGGAGGACCTTCCAGTTTGCCTAGATGGTGTCACAATTGTGGATCTACGTCACATTTGGCAGCAAACTGTCCAGACAAGTCAAAAGGGACGCGGTTTTTCCGATGCAATCAATTCGGACGCATATCCCCGAATTGCCCAGTCAAGGAAGATGTAGAGTCCAGAGGTGTGCACACGGTGAAACGCATTGGATCAGATGGCAATAACGTATTAATAAGCATTGCGGGAAAACCCTATCAAGCTTTCGTCGACAACGGCAGTGACGTATCAATAGTACATAAATCGCTTGTGAACGAAATAAAAGAAGCAAAGGTGAGTTCTCCAGGAATGATACTCAAGGGATTTGGAAATGCTCCCCAAAAGACGATGGGTTCATGTCTTTTAAACATACAAGTTGGAGCAGACAATCATTGGGTTCGTTTCCAGGTTTCTGCTGGGAAGAGATTTTCTCCAGAATGTAGAGCTGCTGATAAGTAACGGGAAAATAAAGCATATGAAGAAGGTAAGTTCAGAAAAGATAGAACAGTGTAAGACACACGACCTGGACGAGAATGATGTGTTCAACATTGGACTGGTGAACCATGAAGAAGAAGACGCAGATGGGAACAACCTGCAAGTTGGCAACGACAGCTATAGAAAGGAAATCACTGATATCGTTTCAGCTTATTCCCCCAAGAGAGTTCCAAAGTCGTGCATTGAGATGAACATCGAGTTATCGGACGAAAGCCCTATTTATCAGAAGGCCAGACGGTTAGCACTGCCAGAAAAAGAAGCGGTTTGTAAGCAAGTGGAAGAATCGTTGGACGAAGTAATCATCCAGCATAGTCGGTCGGACTTTGCTAGTCCTATCGTTCTCGTGAAGAAGAAGGACGGTAGTATGCGACTGTGTGTAGATTACAGAAAACTCAACACTAAGAATGTCAAGGACCGGTATCCTCTGCCAGTAATGGAAGAGATATTAGAGACTCTCTACAAAGCAAAGGTATTCACAACACTGGATCTCCGCAACGGGTTTTTTCACGTTGATGTAGCAGAAAGTATACCGCATTCGTGACTCCAGATGGCCAGTACGAGTTCCTGAAGGTTCCTTTCGGGCTGTGCAATTCACCTGCAGTGTTTCAGCGATTTGTTAACACAGATCCACTAAATTCCTTGTCCACGTGGTGGAGAACGGAAGTATAAAGCCGTCTGCCGAAAAGATTGCCGGTGTAAGAGGTTTTCCGAGACCCACTAATGTGAAGCAGGTGCAGAGTTTCCTTGGACTGACTGGGTTCTTCCGTAAGTTTGTGCCTAACTATTCAATTTACGCAAAACCACTTTCAGACTTGACCAAGAAAGACAGCGTGTTCATCTTCGGACCGGATCAAGTTGTCGCGTTTGAATCCCTGACGGATTTGCTGTGTAAAGAACCTGTTTTTAGACTATTCAATTCAAAGCTCAAGACAGAGTTACATACGGACGCGAGTATGGTTGGATACGGTGGAGTATTGTTCCAGGAATATGAAAAGCAAATGCACTCTGTCTTTTACATGAGTTTCAAGGCAACTCCAGCGGAAAAGAATTATACCAGCTATGAGCACGAAGTTTTGGCCATAGTAAAGTGTATCAAGAAGCTACGGTCGTATCTGCTGGGAAAGGAGTTCAAAATCTATACAGACTGCAAGGCGTTCCAAGCAACAATGAATAAGAGAAACCTGTGCTAACGAGTGGCCAGATGGGCAATCATGCTACAAGAATACACTTGTGAGGTTTTGCACCGATCGGGATCATCCATGCGCCACGTAGATGCACTCAGCCGAAATCCAACTGTACTGCGAGTAGAGAATGGGATCATTGAAAGAATAAAGAGATCTAAAGGTAAGGATGAATTTTGTCAACTAATAATGGATATCCTTTCAGCAACAGGAACTTATAAGGACTATGAACTGAGGAACGACCCATTGTACAAGTTTGTGGAAGGCACCCATTTGCTCGTGGTGCCAAAGTCTATGTAAAATGAGATCCTGAGAGACATTCACAGGGTGGGTCACCTCAGTGCGAAGAGAATGGAGGCGATCTGCAAGCAAGATTACTTCATCCCCAAGATTGGAAATAGTATTGATGCTGTTTTGTCCCATCCCGTGCGAGAAAAAAAAACGGAAAAGCAGAGGGCTTTCTACACCCGATCGAAAAGAGCGACATACCTCTGCACACTTATCACATAGACCATTTGGGTCCGCTTCCTTCGACTAATAAATCTTACAATTATCTCTTTGTAGTGGTCGATGCCTTTACTAAATTCGTTTGGATTTACCCAGTAAAAACAACGAAGAGCGACGAAGTGGTCAAGAAGTTACAACAGCAAAGCGAAATTTTCGGAAGTCCAGCGTGTATCATATCGGACCGAGGGACAGCTTTCACCGCTAACTTATTCATGGAATACTGTGAACAAAACGGTATTCACCTCATCCTAACAACAACTGGGGTGCCGCGCGAAAATGGACAGGTGGAAAGAATGAACCGCATCATAGTGGAGGTGCTTTCCAAGGTGTCAGTGGAGGATCCTACGAAATGGTTTAAACACGTTCCTCACATTCAACGGGTGATAAATTCAACGGTATCACGGAGTACCAAGCGAAGTCCATTTCAACCTTTGTTCGGTACCATTATGAGGCGCGAGATGACAGGCAGTTGAGAGAATTGTTAGAGGAGGCCATACTGGACGACTTCGAGAGTAGCCGCAATGAGATGAGGAAGGCAGCTAAACAAGAAATACAGAAGGTGCAGGAGAAGAACAAGAAGACATTCAATCGGAAGAGGAAGGCATCCAGATGTTACCAGCTACATGACCTAGTAGCCATCAAGAGGACACAGTTCGGCACTGGCCTTAAACTATCCATTAAGTTTATGGGGCCCTACGAAGTAACCAACGTCAAGGGGAACGACCAATACGATGTCCGAAAAGTGGGTGAGCATGAGGGACCTAATATAACATCCACTTCAGCCGATCACATGAAGCCCTGGGCGAACGACAGTGTTGACGACGAAGGAGGTGGCGATGAATCTGATGGTCTCAATTTCGACTGAGGACAGTCGTGTTAGTTTAGGATGGCCGAGTGTAGAAAACCTATCTATTCATTTGTATTAATTATTTAATTACTCATTTGTAATGGATCGTCGACCACCAGCTGCGCTCGATTTAAAATTATTTACAGTAACCTGAGATGTCTTTCGCCTAGTAACCTGAGATGTCTAGGGCCTAGTATGGACCCTTGAGGGATACCCAAGGTGACTTGGAGAAGTGAGGAGTGTTTGGTGCCATTAGACACATATTGTTGGCTGTCAGATAAATATCAAGCTATTAATTTGTACGCGAAACTTTCGAAGGAGAATTGACCATGCAGTTTATTTCATAGTATAGATTGGTTTACTTTGTCACACACCTTTGAGAAGTCTAAAAAGACAATGAGACTCAAAATATCACAATCTAGTCCGGCATGTTTATCTTCGCACACTTTTAGTAAAGCTGTAGTGCAGCTACGTTTTGCATGAAAGCCCGACTGAAATTTCGTGACAAGATTTTTCCTATTCAGGTAAGACTTTATTTGATTACTTATTATTGATTTGAAGCCTTTGCTTAGAAAAGAAAGGATTGCTATGGGTCGATGTTTACTACTATTCGATTTTGGTAATGGAAGAATTTTGGTAACTTTCCACTTGTTGGGAAAAACGGACGTTAATAATAATAATAATAATAATAATAATATATAGGGTGTAGTGCACTGCGACCTTGTGGTCTATTGTGCCCCCTACTTTACCTTGGTGAAGTTTGCTCCCTCTTGCAGAGCCCCCTCACAGCTTAATTCACCAGGAATTATGCTGGAGTGTTTATGCTCTGGCGTTGCCCGTGGCAAGGAAAAACCTACTCAGAGCACGTAATCCAGACCAGTTTCTTTTATGAATCTGAGAATGAGCAGTGGATCCGTGGTTGGTAATTCCTTTCCTTAAATATGGTGTTTTCCCAAATATGTAAACCTTTTTTGGGTCAGTGCCCCTCAAGATTCCAGTATATGTTCTGGAGTCTCTGTGGAATCATTGCAGAATCTGCAGAGACCTTCATCTGATATCAATATTTTCCTAAGATTTTCCCTGAGTTTACAATGCCCCGTTAGGAAACCAGTTAGGATGCGTAGGTTATTTTTGCTGATACATGGTTTAAATCTTTTGAGATTGTAATCTCCTAAGAGTTTTTTGGCTTGTCTCAGACCTTGGAGATCCCGAAAGGTTTTAGCCCTTTTCTCCTTTTCGGATTTCCTAAATTCTTCGCGTAGGGTGTGTTCCCCTATCCCGCAGAATGGTTCAGGTCCTATGAAGGATTTAATGACAAAAGAGTTCAGTGCTTTGATAGCTGCTTGACTATCTGACGTTATTGCTATGTTACAGTTTCTGTAATTCTTTTCGAGATTGATTCGAACGTATCTTTCTATGGCGCATATTTCTGCTTGAAAGATGCTGGACAGTTCCCTTGTCAAAAAAAAAAAACACGGACGTTGTTAGTATAGTAATAAATATATGAGTTATGTAAAGGAGGAAAGCGGGAAGAAGAGTCTGAAGAAAGAGTGAAAAAGTATCTTCTTGTTGGTTGACGAAGGAGGCAGAGATGTTCTGTTGATTAAAAATATTGTGATTTCTTTGAGCAAACTTCCTATTTAGTTCATTAAGGTCGATATTGTTGGGAAGTGCATCTTTTACAGACTTAAGCCCGACATCACGAATATTACTCCAGAATTTGGAACTCGAGGGTTGAATTTATCTTGATAAAAGATCTTTCTGTTTGATCGTATTAGAAGAATATCGTGCAATGGCATATTCTTTATAAATAGCTGAGCATTTGTATCTTCTCCATCGAGATTGCGTTTTTTTATAAGGCTGAAAACTTCTAAAGTTAACCATGGAATGTTGGCACTCTTAGTTTTTTTGCTGTGTTTTAAGGGTACATGTTTATGAAATAAAAAGAAGATACAATTTTGAAAATATTCCACCTGAATATTGAAATTGCTTGTACTATATATCGGTGACCAGTCTTGGTTCTCGGCTTTCGTTAAACAGTGCTTCTAAATTGATTTTGGAAAAATTGTATGATTTTATTGGAATTTCTTTTGCACAAGAAAGAAAAGCGTTAATTGTGAGGAAAATTATGTCGTGATGTGAAAATGTTGGAGCAAGAATTTGATCATAAAACATTACGGAATCAATATTAGAAACTAGAAGTGAAGTGGTTGAGTACTATTTGTAAAATAAAGATTAAATGAATCTACCGTACTGATTAATTGCTTATAGTTACCCTTTAATATATTAAAGTTCCGATCTCCACAAAGAATAATTTCTGTATAAAGCACAGACAACTCCTCTAAAATACATTCGTTAACAGGTCGCTGTGGTAAACGGACGTTTTTTGGTTTTTTCTTGTGCGCAATAAAAGTACAATTTATATACTTAGCAACTTAACAACAAACGATGCTGCTAAGGGGTTTGATCAGGAAGACCTCCTCGCACTGTTGAAAGAGAAAGAGTGCGACAAGCTCAAATTCGTAGGAGTTAAGCCAACTGGATAGTTTAAGGAGCATTAAATTCATGAACTATCAGTATATACAATGGGGAAAAGTAGAAAGGAGCGATAGCATTTTGCAATGTGTTCGCTGCCCGCGGGCACGCCGCGTCGAACTGCGAGATGCCGCCTCGATGGGTAAAGTGTGGAGAGGACCACAAATCAAAGGAATGCGCTTTGGGCAGAGATGGTATGACAGAAAGAAATCAGCTCTCGTGTGCTTTATCCAAGAATGCAAGACTATCGGGGTTGTCCTAAATTTCAATACATAAAGACAATAAATTTAGCCCGGCAGCAAAAAGTGGAGTTTAAACGTCCACCCGTACATATTAAAACACCAGCCGTCACACCTCAAATTACCTACGCCCAAATGGCGGCAGGTAGAGGTAGTACGGCACAACAAGCGAAGGTTGTTTCTTAGGCCCCTGTACCTGGAGCACCTGAAGCAACTTCTGACATACAAGCTATCTTGCTCTCTATTCAGGGGCAGATAGCTCAGCTTCAACGTCAGATAACGGAACAGACCACGCGTGTAGACCAAAACTACCTCCAGTCGTACTGTGTACCAACATGGCGGAGCGAACCCTAAAAGTCCTTGCTTTGATTTTAAATTCTTTGATAAGGATCGAACGAAGAGCCGCACTGTCTAAGTTGCTCAAAGACCAAGTCCCTGATGTGCTTTTGGTTAGCAAAACTAAGCTAACCAAAAAACACAAAATGAGGCACAGAAGATATAAAATATTAAGAAGAAACCGACCCAAATTTACGCAAGGAGGTGGTATTGCAATCTTCATTAGAAAAGGTTTGCGATTTAAAAGAGTGAACAGCCGTGTAGTGCGTAGGGCCCAGGTGTTTGAGGCATGCATTGTGTACATCTCGCTCCGAAGTGGAAAGCTGTTGTACATGGTCTCCGTCTATGCACCTGAAGCTACTCAATCCAGTTTATTTATCTCAGAACTCGAGATACTTTTTCGATTCCTAAGGCTGGAATCCGAGGAGAATTACTTCATAATTGGCGGAGATTTCAACGGAAAAACATAGAAACTGGGGAAATAATACTCCAAACACTAGAGGGAACCTACTACTTAATTGGTGGGGTCAGCACAGTGCAATGTACGGACTCGGTCTTAAAGCGACGGATAGTCCGTCATTTTCCGGCACGGCTGCTATCTGACTCTGCTGCTATTCGATACACGTATACAACTGACAGGCACGACTCAATATACTATAAACTGTCTACGGATGTTCGTATATGACAGTGACGATTGCGGTCTTAGCACCGAAATAACTGTTCCAAACGAAATTGCGGAAAGGTATTCTTTCAACTACAGTAGGGTACGTTGGACTCACTTTTCAAGAACATTGACGAGAGCACTCTCCTCGCATCCGCTCCACCTGCCGTCCAATAGGAATCTGTCAAGCGAGGAGATTGACGATTATCTAAAACAAAGTATGGCTAGAAAGCCTTTTCTTCAAGCTGAACAGGCTGGGGAAATGTAAACCATTGCTGCATATTCTCTTTGATATGCTCTATCGTGAAGAATTCGCCGATCCTATTGAACATTTACACAAGCGATCTTGTGAGTTCACTTCACCACGCCATAGCGTACTTGATCGTGTACAGATCAGGTCTAAAAATCGAGGTCATTACAATGCAAGTCTTGTTAAGTGACTTCGAGAAGGTTGAACACAATATCGAGAATCTTGCGAAAGAACTAGAGAGAGTAAAGAAACAGAAAGTCCGAGAAATTTCTACAGACAGCCCTAGAAGGAAAGAGATGCAACCGCCTGTCTTCGATGGCCAAACATCGTGGCCAATATATAGAAGACAATTTGAAGCAGCTGCCATGACCAACAACTGGGACGACGGAGAAAAGTCGATTGCACTCACGCTGGCACTGAGAGGTACAGCTGCGGAATTGCTGCAAACCATCTCAGAAGATAAACAACTCAACTACGACGCTTTGGTTAAAGCCATAGAAATGCGGTTCGGAGATGACCATATGCAGCAAGTATACAGAGTCCAACTGCGCAGCAGAGTCCAGAAGAGGGGAGAAACACTTCAGCAGTTGCAGGCCGATATCGAACGGTTGGCGCATTTATCTTATCCTAATGCCGGAGAAGAAATTATCAGCGAAATGGCTGTAGAGGCGTTTACCCAAGCAATTGAAGATAGGCAGTTGCAAATGGCTGTAAGAATGGCTGGAAAACGAACCCTCCCTGAGGCCCTAGCATTTGCCCTGACGATGAAAGCTGCCGACCAAGCATCTCAAGGAATCCACCGCGTGAGAGAAATGATAGCCGTGGAATGCTCATGCCAACGAACAGATGTCGTGGAGCGGAACAGTGTGCGTGGAGGACAAGTCCGTTGCTGGAACTGCAACAAAATAGGACATCTGCAGCGTCAGTGCTGGGCTCCACTTAAAGAACGCAGTTGTTCACAATGCGCTGCTGGGAGGCATAACAAAGAAGCATGTAGCAGGGAAAAAATCTATACTGCAAGCAGCGCATCATCAAGTCAACAGGTGAGAATACGTGTAAGGACCAACTGCGAGGGGCAGAAGTCGGTTTCTGGAATTGACGCCCCCAAGATCAAAATCCAAGTCTCCCAAACAAAACGAAGTAAGAAGAGTTTTACAGTGGAAGCCCACATTGGCCAGAATAAATGCGTGGCCACCATTGACACCGGTGCCACCGCTTCCATTATAAGAAGGGACATCGCTCCTGATTCATGGCTACACAATACCAGTAGCAACTGTCTAAAAACAGTAACAGGAGCAACGGCGAAGGTGTATGGAGAGGTTCTTCTTGCGATCAATCTGGCAGGACTAACATTCCCCCACGTATTCCTAGTGGCCGATATATGCGACGAGTGCACCACTGGACTTGACTTTATGAATGCGTATAATGTAGTGCTTGACACCGGAACCCATGTACTTAAGTGCAGGAACGTTGAGATTCCGATGGTGTACGGGAATGAGAAAGCCGCATGCCTTAGGACAGCATTCAGTAACGACTACGAGATACAGCATCGAAAGGGAAGCCTTCACTCTAATGCGGATGCTCTGTCCCGGCGACCTTGCAAATCTGACCGCAAACATTGCGCACAACAAGAAGAAAAAGATGCGGTATCCACTCAACGACTAAGAGCTGAGCCCACTATGGTTGGAATGAAAGTGAAATGCGAAACGCCCAAAAAGAGGATCCGGATATCGAGCCAATTCTCGCCTGGAAAGAACATGAAGAAAAACCAGATTGGCAGGAAATATCCAATAAAAGTCCCGAACTAAAGGCATACTGGGCACAGTGGGACTCGCTTCATGTTCAAGATGGTGTTTTGAGGCGAAGGTGGGAAAGCCCGGATGGAAAGTCGTTTGTAATGCAGCTCGTTGTGCCAAGGTCGAGAGTCAGTGACGCGCTAAGGGAACTGCACGATGGAGTATCCGGAGGCCACTTGGGAATGAATAAGACGTTAGAAAAGGTGCGAGAACGTTTTTATTGGGTGCACGCCAAGGACGATGTAGAAAATTGGTGCAGAAAGTGTGTCACCTGCGCCGCGAGTAAACGCCCAATGGTTAAAAATCACGGCAGAATGCAGCAATGCAACGTTGGAGCGCCCTACGAGAGAATCGCAGTTGACATCGCAGGACCGTTATGGATTACTTCAGTAAGTGGCCTGAGGCTTTTGTTATCCCTAACCAGGAAGCCAAAATCGTGATTGAACAGATCGTTTACAACTGGGTGAGCAGTTTCGGCGTACCGATGGAATTGCACTCGGATCAAGGTCGCAACTTCGAATCCAAGATTTTCCAAGGGGTGTGCGAGCTACTGGGGATTAAAAAGACGAGAACAACACCGCTCCACCCACAATCGGACGGGATGGTAGAACGCTTCAACAGAACCTTGAATGAACACCTATCAAAGGTCGTTGGCGACAAGCAATGTGATTGGGATAGGCAAATTCCAATGTTTCTATTAGCCTATCGGAGTGCAGTACACAACACCACAGGTCACACTCCATCGGAAATCCTTTTCGGTCGAACAGTCCGGTTACTTAGTGAATTGATGTTTGGATCACCGCCTCCTGAAGAGAACAGAAATGAAGACGACTATGTCGCAGAACCAAACAACCAGGGATAAGATCAAGATAGCCAGTGACCGCATGAAGACGAGGTATGATGTCAAGGCGACTACAACGGGATTCCAGGAAAGAGATCTAGTGTGGCTATATAACCCCCGTAGACGGAAAGGCGTATCACCCAAATTACAGCAAGACTGGGAAGGACCATATAAAGTCGTGAAACGCATCAACGATGTTGTCTATCGCATTCAACGAGGAAGAGGCAAGATGAAAGTGGTTCATGTGGATCGAATACATCGCTATATTGGGCAGAATGGCGAAGAGTTTGTTCGGGACGAACAAGTTTAAGAGGGGGATATTGTGGTATATATGTGATTAAATCAATTATCCAGTGTTGCATAATTTTAGGATCATACAAACTCTCCACGTTGGAGAGTTCAGTTATTACCCCAGTTTCAAACCAGAAGTTACCAGAAAGAACTAGAACCCGTCAAATGTGGTATAAATACAGGATGAGAAACTGCGGACGATAAGTTGATTTTTGGAAAGCGATGGAAAAGGACCTAAGTCTTACTAAGTGAAAGATAAGAGATTTGAATTGTGAAATAGAAGTGAAATTGTTTGTGAATTGATTGAAAGTTGTATATAATAATAATAAATAGAGTGTTTTGAAACAGAATAACGTTTTATCATTTCGAACCCTAGCCGAAATATTACAATACCTTCGATGGGAGACATAACATCAAACTAAGTGCTGGAGATTCTGCAACCTGGAAACCCCACCAGATGTTTTCTTGTCATTATTGAGCACAATTTAATGCGCGAAGTCTCCATCGTTCAGAAGGATAACATGAGCCTCAATGGTTGGAACGCTGATAAAGTCATTTTTGGAGAAATTCCTCGTTTGGCTTAGAGGAATGTTGAACGCCACGATAAACATATTTCTGCTGAGAGCCTTCGTTATTCTGTTGAAATAGCTTTAGATTCTAATTTATTAATGTCTGCCATGAGGCGGGATGCTTCTAATACGTTTTTTATTTTTTGTCTAACTTGACGATTTGTAGCTCTATTTGGTAGTTTTTTACTGCTTGATGCGCGATCCCGGCAGTCATAAGTATTTGGGGACCATATTTGACAATTTCTTTTCGAACTATAAGCCAATGAAACGTTTGGGCCATCTTTTGAGTTAGTAGTCAGGTGGTGCGAGCATGCTTCTGACTGCTCCGGCATACGGTAAGCTCGTCCTGAGCATCTTCTGAAAAAAGAGGGACCAAACGCGTGGTTGTCTTTACATCGACCCTCCGAACATCTCCCTCACTACCAGGATAGCATTGAATAACTCGGCCAATTTCTTGTAGTAAAACATGATCCCTGATGCCGAGTGCTCGAGCTGGGAGTCTCCCTTTATTTCCTTTTTGCAGTTGGTGGAGATACTTTTCGTGGAAACGTTCCCAAAAGTTTTGTTGAATTAGTTGCACTTGTATCCAGTGTTTTGTGATAGGGACGGAAGTTGATAGACTTGCATCGATAACAGAGTTCCCAAAGCGTGATGAAATTTAATGATGTAAGGGCGGGTTCGTCTTCTGCTTTAGATGATTTTGGATATAATGGTCGACTATTCAATATACCTTCGATGCGACATAATGAGTTGAATTCTTCATGGGTCAGATTAGTTATATCGGGTTTTCCAATATGAACTTGACAACTTTGAATTTCACTAATTATCAAAATGTCACTGTCAATTTATTCAGTTAACTCAACATTTTCATCATGGCAACGTACACGAACGAGCAACGTCTGCAAATTATAAAAATTTTTTACCGAAATTCGAAGTCGATGAATGCAACTTTAAGAGCGTTAATTCCAATTTTCGGTCGTAATTCTCGTCCTAGTAGACAGGCAATAACAAGTTTAGTGCAAAAATTTGAGTCTACATATTCGTTGTGTGATGCTGCCGTGTCAGTGAGACAACGGGTTGGTCGAAGTGTCGAAAATATCGCTGCCGTTCAGGCGTGCGTAGCAAATGATCCAAATCAGTCAATTCCACGGCGTTCTCAAGAATCGCGCCATGATCACCGATTATTTTTGGCCCGAATTGGAAGATATGGACTTGAACGATGATTGTGGTTTCAACAGGATGGTGCCACAAGCCACACAGCACACGTTACAATCGATTTATTGAAGAGTAAGTATGGTGAGCGTGTTATCTCAAGAAATGGGCCAGTGGATTGGCCGCCTCGTTCGTGCGATTTAACGCCGCTTGACTCTTTTCTGTGGGGCTAAGTTAAGTCATTGGCTTATGCCAACAAGCCGACGACGTTGGAAGAGCTCAGAGCCAACATTGAACGCGAAATAGCGGCCGAATCGTTGAAAATTGGGTCCAACGAATCGACCGCTGCAAACGTGCCCGCGGTGGCCATATGAACGAAGTCGAGTTCCATTCATAAATGTTTTGATTGTACTTCAAGCCGATAATAAAGTTTTTGAAATATCTCAAATGATTTGGGTTTTATTTAAAAAAAAAGTTGTCAAGTCCTTATTGGAAACCCCTGTATTAGACATTTGTTTCATTTGATGTTTTATAGACTTAACTTCGACCCCCCATAGCCTGCCAAAGTTAGGGCTGTATGGCGGATTGCACTTCCAAAGAATCTCCTGGATCGCTAGTTTGTCTTTGCAATTATTGATCACCTTGCTCTATTCTTGGTTGATCTTCTTTTTTGCTCCAAAAAATACCTTTATCAGAGAGGACTAGGGATGGCCAGCACCGTCTGTTCGCGAAGCATGTATAGGCTGCCAAGAACATTTCCGTACTTAGATCCGAGCAGAAAGGACCGCACAAATCGACACAGATTTTGTTAAATACTGAAGCTGGGGTGATTCTTTCCATGGGTAGATCTCCCATAATTGGCTGGACAGTTTTGGTCTTCCATCGAGTGCATGAGGGACAACTCCGTTTGCATTTCTTGACTCGTGATTTTACAGCAGGAATCCCGAATTCTTCCTTTATTAAGTGCCCCGTTATAGGATTTCCGCAATGGTTGTGATTCAGGTGTGTTTGGCATACTATTAAATCAACTAAGTGCCATTTGGTTAATAATATCGGATCCTTATGACTTCCCACACGAGCGATGTTGTTATTCAGATCAAACATTGGTTGGAGATAAGGATGTCAACCAGCTTCTCTTCGGAAAGGATTTTGATTCATTGAACGGGGCTATGTGGTATTAAATGATAGATGCTGTTGAAACAGGATGATTTTTGCCTTAGCATTGGGTATTTCTTTAGCAGAGATTCTTCCTCAACTTAATTTGGGGAGACATGCGTCATGGTAATTTCCATATGTTTAAATGGAGTGAGTGGATATTGGTCATGCATTAACCAGGTTGGACCCTCAAACAAAAGCCGACAGCTAGTCAAATGTTCGCGAGTGAGTCCACGTGAAGCTGGGTCAGCAGAATTTTCCGTAGATTTGACGTAATGTATGTTATCCGGACTGATGACTTTCCGAATTTTGCTACTTCTCCTAGTCACAAATTTTTTGTCGGTTTTGTTGTTACTACGCACCCAACTTAGGGCTACCTCACTGTCTGTGTATACGATGATTGCGATATTAGGATAGTGGAGCTTCCTTTTGATTTTGTTGAGAAGCTCGGTTAGGAGCACAGTTCCTTCGAGCTGCATCTATGGGTGTATAGCTTACTGTCTTTGTTTGCTATTATCTTAAGTGGAGTGACTCGACCCCTGGCTGCTTGTAATCAGGTTGTGTAGGCTTCCGCATTTTTTGCTCAACTTAAAATCAATGCTGCGTAGCCGTCTCCTGCGGCATCAAAACATCCAATGAGCTGAATTGATAAATTCTGGGTTCCTCAGATCCAGCACGATGTTCTAATGCCGCTAAATTGAGGTAAGGTTACAAATAATTTGCAAAACTTCAGCCGTATTTTCTCATCTATTTGGTCATCCGAGTCGTACCTGAGTATCCACAACTCTTGTGTATCCGGAGGAGCACGATAACTGGTAGCTTTCAATATTTGCGATATCTTGTGCCTTATTTAAAATAAGAGCATTTGTAATGGTGTTTTCCCAGACAATTTAAAAAAAGCCGAAGTAATACCATTGTTTAAGAAGGGTGATAAAACATCAGTAAATATCGATTTTTTCAAAATTTTTTGAAAAATCGAATGATCAAAGGAGCAAATTTTTTAATGAATGTTACTTTGGGTTTCGTTCTGGTTATTCAACTGAAGGTGATTTCTTGAATTTCCGCACTAATATATACAATGGCATTAATAACAGGAAAGTAACTGTGGCTTTCGTTATCGATATAACAAAAGCTTTTGATACTGTCGATCACAATATACTTTTGGACAAATTGTACAAATCTGGTTTAAGAGGAATAATTAAATTAAAGGGCAATTCAGCTCTACAAGTAATATCTGGTTGGAATATCCTCAACGTTCTGTGTATGGGCCAATATTGATTTTAATATTTATTAACTCGCTTTTTTTTTTTACAAAAATACCGCAGCAAAGTGAATGCATTCGCTGATGACATTTCATGTGCGTTTCAATGTGACTCTGCGTTAGATCTTCTGCAGATATTAATCATGGCCTGGAAGTCTTAAGCCATTGGTTCAAAATGCATAAAATGGTAATAAGTGACAAAACTAAAATTATGTTTCTTAATGTATCTGGTAAGGAGGTATATCCTTCTCTCATTCTCTTTCCATTGTGCAAGTTGTAAGAAATATAATCCTAATAAAGAAATTAGTAACTCGGAAGTGAACCCACTGACATTTTTTGAGGCACGGTTATGCTCTGATAAATGTTTCGTTATTGAGTGTGTCAAGTCATACAAGTATCATGGGGTTCTGCCTTATTGGAAGATGGGTTGGTGTGCTCATACGGATGCTCTTAAGAAGTATCTTATGGCTGCCACAAGTCAAATATACTTTTTGAATGTTATTGCTCACGAGAACTTCTTATGTATATTAATTATGGTCTGGTACAATCTAAACTTGAATATGGCATAGTTTCACGGGGTGGAACCCATAACAATAAAATTTATCCACTTCTTATTTCACTACAACACATTACTCGTCTTATCTGTAATAAAAGTCGTCAACATGAAAGTTTAGTTAATACTTTTCAGAAGCGTCAAAGTACTTACTCTGAAGCACTTATATTTCTATAAAGTATTAAAGATCTTTATCACCAGATATGGCTATCTATTGAACCGGTGCTCTTCGAGCTATAACCTTAGAGTAAGCAATCAACATCTTGCCCTAGTACCACATCACAATTTGCAATTTTTGTTAAATTTTTATACGTCAACTGCTCCTAGACAGTAACATTAGGGTCATTAGAAATGAATCCATTTTTCTCAAAGAAGTACAACTTTGGCTCTTCGATTTAAATTATAAAAATATTAATGAAATACTTTGGGTAAAAATTCAATTATCTTGCTTTTCCTTATTTTTATTCTCAATGTGTATCACTATTTGTTTAAAAAATATAAAAAATGATTATAATTGTAAAAAATGAAATACCACCTTTATCAAAAAGTTCCCGGAATAACCACCGTGTGGCGCTCCCATTGTTCCGATTTGAGTTCTGTTTTTTTTGTTAAGTTGGTACATCTGTTGTTGATATTCCCTCTAAATCTTAGCGTCATTTGCAAAAGTTACATAGCCAAGAGTATATCTATCTCTATGTGTGTTGGCGATTTTTTACAATTTTAGAAATGAATTTAAATTTGCAACAACGAACTTGTATTCGTTCAAAAGAGGTCGTGAGTCAATGAAGGCAATGCTCACGAAAGAGACCAGAATTTTGGGCAGAAAACTCGTGGATTTTGCACCATGATAACGCACCGTCGTACAGTGCCATCATTATTCGTTATTTTTTGACGAAACAAATACCATCCAACAGCCACCGAATTCGCCTGATTTGGCTCCCTGTGACTTTTTTCTATTCAATCGAGTTAAAGAACCACTACGGAGAACGCGTTTCAGCAGCCGAGAGGAAGTAATGCAAAAATTGCAGGAAGCCCTGATGAACATACCGAAAATCGGATATAAAAAATGTTTCGACGCTGGCATAAGTGTGTTGCAGTCGATGGGGATTACTTTGAAGGGGACAATATAGATTAAGATGAATAACCTTTTCGATCAAGGTGGTATATGTAAGTACAAATCTTGTTGTAATACCACATTACTACTTTTAAAATATGCTTTATTGTTATCTTAATGTTATTCCATCTGCTTTCGCCTCCAGTTCCTTATGAACTATAGATTGCAGATTCATTATTAATTCATAGTGTGAATTTTTGTTATATGTAGCTTTGCATCATTTTTAAATAATATGTGTCTGCACAATATGTATCGGGTGTCCCACAATTCACGCAAAATGTAGTTTTGATAGAAAATACAGATTAGAAAGCTTAATTTTTTTTATTGAAAGAGTATACAGATTGGAGTTATGTATGGAATAGCATATCGGATAAATGGCCGCCACGTCTTTGCTGACAAGTACGTACTCTTTATTTTAAGTTTTCTATGGCAGTTTCGAATAAATGTGACTGAATTTCATTAATACACCTCCCAATTTTCTCTTTCAAGGCGCTGGTGGTCATGGGCTTGTTTAAATAAGCCCTTGAATTCAAAAGAACACCAAAGAAAAATGTCCAATGGCGTTAAGTCGCAAGAGTGGATGGCCAATTCTGATGGCAAAAACGGGCGATTACACGATTAGGAAATGACTCATGCGGTAAATGAACTGTGTCTCTGGCTATATGGCATGTGCCACCATCTTGTTGAAACCACATGTTGGTCTTATCCACATATTGTATTCAAGGCAGTAAAAACTGGGTTATCATGTCACGATCACGAACACAATTAATTGTTACTGCTTGACCAGCCGCATTTTCGAAGAAGAATGGTCCGATAGTGCTTCCAGCCCAAAATCCGCATCAAACAGTCACGCGTTCTGGATGCATTTGTTTCTCAACAATTACTTGTGGGTTTTCTGAACCCCAAATGCGACAATTTTGACGATTAACGAGGCCATCCAGATGAAAACTAGCTTCATCACTGAACATAATTTTGTTCGACTGTAGCTGACAAACCTTCAAACAAAAAAAAAAACAAAAACACCGTGGCGCTTGCAGCCCGATATGGGCCATGGCCTAGCTTCTTGACACTCGTTTGTGTTGCTTATGTTTTGATTTTTGTCACATCTAAGTGGCGCCTAGGGCTTATCGCCGAGTCCGAACGGCACTCCTTAGAAGCTTTTTCGTAGGCAATTTCACTTTCGGGAGTTTCCCATTGCCCACCGAAAGGGTGATGGAGATTTGAAAAATTGTTGGTGAACCAGCCAGGAATCAAACCCAGACTCTATGCGTGATAGTCCAATGAGCTAACTATCGTGCCATCGCCATCGCCTTCAATATTTTAAAATATTGCTCAACAATGAAAATGCAATATTCTTTAGTATAGCGCTCCATTTTTACAAGCCCCGATATGTCAGCTGTCATATGTTATCTTTTTTTCGGTTGTTCTCACTGTACTATTAAATGGCGGAAAATTAAAATTTTGCGTGAATTATGGGACACCCTTTATTAGTAAAGAGAATAAAATTGAATTGATATTGATCAAACCCCTACCTCTTTTAGTGTTTGTTACTTGGTCTTGATTCGAGATACGAATTAGGAATGTGTCTTCTACTGGATTGTATTGATTTTACTGGGTATTAAATATCCAGGATTTTCTTAGTTGGATCAGCGGCCGCTTTGTAGGTGGCGAGTTTTTTTTATTATACTCTACCTCACGCCTCTCCGAGGCGCCATCTGGTATCTCACTGGAGATTGCGAAGTGATGGGGAAAAATGGCGAGTTTCCTGCGCCATAAATCAGGATTAGTGTCGGAAAAACAAAACTAGACCTTATCCGGGCTACTCCGATATATTTGGAGCTCAGGCCGGTAAGGATTTCCAGGACTTAGTCAGGGTCTTGGAAAAGAGATGGTGGCGGACGAGCCCTATATCTGCCAACGGCAGCGCTCACATCCCGGAACGAGTTACTGGCTTCGGTGTAACCGACCCCTCGTCCTAGGGGCACTTAAAATGGAACTGGTCCTCCAGGTTGGGGGTTGTGCTGCCGGGGTAATTGCCCGGCCATTTGAAAAAAAATTAAGTTACGAAGCATCAACAAGCCTCGGATATGGACGGATCTACTGTTGACAACCCACGCAAACGATTTAAGGACAATGAGCTTCGGATATGCACGTGGAATGTTAGATCCCTTAATAGACCACGTGCAGCCGAGCAACTAGCGGAGGCCCTAGACTGCTGCAAAGCAGACATAACCGCCATCCAAGAAATGCGATGGGATGGGCCGGACAGAAAGAAGATGAAAAACTGCGACATCTACTACGGCACTTGCTATCGACGGCAAAAGCAGCGCTTATTTGAATGCAGATTTGTTGTTATAGGCAGATTAAGACAAGAAGTCCTGAGCTTCCGGCATGTGAGCGAGCGCCTCGTAGCAATACGCATCAAGGCTAAATTCGCCAACATAAGCCTTATATGCGCGCATGCCCCCACAGAGGAGAAAGATGACGACACCAAGGATGCCTTCTATGCGCTCCTTAATAAGACCTACAAGCAATGCCCCAGCTATGACATTAAAATTGTCCTCGATGATTTTAATGCAAAGCTAGGAAGAGAGGGTGTCTTCGGCAAATATAGCCTGAACAACACCACCTCCGATAACGGATTCAGGCTACTCGACTTTGCGGCGGGGCGAAACATTATCGTAGCTAGCATGCGGTTCCCACATCTCGACATACACAAGGGGACTTGGAGAACTCCTGATCAATCAACAGTTAACCAGATTGATAACATTGCGATTGACGCAAGACACTCCTCCAGTGTTATGGATGTCCGTACGTTCCGAGGAGCCAACATCGACTCGGACCATAACCTTGTTGTAGCCAAGGTACGGTTGCGGATATCCCAAACTACGCCAAGACAAACTAATGCTGTGAGAAAATTCGACGTCAGACGGCTACAATCGCAAGAGATCGCCAAGTCCTTTTCCGATCGAGTGTCTCATAATCTCTTAAGAGGTCCAATGCCGCCAGCAGCAATCATGGAAGACCATTGGAAACACTGCCAAAACGCCATCAGAGATGCCGCTTCTGATGTGCTGGGTTTCACTCGTCCACCACAACGAAACCCCTGGTTCGATGATGAACTCAAATCGGAACAATTGGAGCACCACACGGTGATTATTCCGGGAACTTTCTGATCAAGTAGTGTAGAGTTCATAACAATATCCTTGGTCTTCAGATCTGGTGCGTTATCATCGGCAATCTGGTGGATTGTTCGGATTGCTTGCCATGGTGCACAGTCCACGCCGTATATCACAGTTTTTAGCCAAAACTCACTCAATCGTTGTGTTTTGTTGGGGCGCCAGAGGAAATTCGAAATGCTTCCCGCTCTGCTTGAGGTATCAGGAATTGTCAAAACATTCCGCTGCATTGATAGAGAAGTGTACAACTCAAAATCATGAACTATTCGGGAGAGCGGTTTGAACATTTGGTACGAATGTATTTATAAGGTTCTAAGGAACTACACTACTGTTCCGTTGCGGCCAGGAAATGCTCTTACACATTCGACCCTTTTCCACATTATTCCAACAACCATTAGTGCTTTTTGTGACCCCATAACTCAGAAACGCCGAATATTTACACAAGCGATCTGATAGGTTCACTTCACCATGCCATAGCGTACGCAGAAGACTTAATCGCGTACAGATCAGGTCCAAAGATTGAGGTTATAAACATTCTTTTGCAACGTGACTTCGATAAAATTAAACAATATTGCGACGACAGGAAGTTGAAGATCAACTTTCAGAAGTCGGAAACCATTCTGTTTAGGACGTCTTTGTCTGGGGCCTCTGCGGATACCAGAAACAATTGGCGAAAGTTTCAGATCGTGGGACAACACGGGCAGCCACTTGTTTGTCGAAATGTAGTCAGATACCTTGGGACTGGCTAGATCAATATCTGTATTTTAACAAACATATTGATGTTGCTCTGGCCAGAGCCAAAGGTGCTTTTGCTCTTACAAAGAGACTATTTTATAACAGGCAACTCGATGCGAGGGTAAAGGTGATCTGCTACATGGCCCTTATTCGGCCTATGCTTACATTTGGTTGTCCCGTGTGGTTCAACGTGAGGGCAAGTCTTTTGGAAAAGATTCGGGTGTTTGAAAGGGCTTGCCTTAGGGCTTGCCTTCGCTTGTACAGAACACCAGAGTCTGAGTACATAAAATTCTATCCTAATGAGGTCTTGTACAATAGTGCGAACCTAATACGAGTGGACAATTTTGTTATTGAGTTGATTCGAAGGCACATTGCAAGAGCAATGACCTCGTCGAACAACCTGATTTCTGGGGCTTACTACCCCAATTATATGTATCACGAGAGAGTTCGCTTTGACGGCTTTATTCCTCTAGAAGCGTTCCTCTACCTCGATATGAAAGGTCTGATCCAGGATAGATTAGCGGTGCCGTTAATCTTCCACGTCGCTCGAACAGCTGCGGACAGGCGTTTCAACTACGACAGAGACGTCGCACACGGCAGTGCAGAGCGTCTCCGGTTTAGTAGGGCGGTAGGGAGTCGCGACATGAGGGATGTTGCTCGGCAGCACCAACAATTTTGGTGGCTTGCGGAAGAAGGGGAAGCTCCATCATCGAATTCCTCTAGTGCAGGGTAGCTCCATTAGGGAGCAGAGTTGGTCAGTCTAATCTTTTTTTAGCCGTGGCCGGCTTACATAGGGTAGGTAGGGTTAAGGTAGTTTTAAGAGTAAAAATTATAAAAGCAAAAAAAAACAAAAAAAAAATTAAAAAACAACAGAGATGGGTAACATCTAATTGAAGTGGCAATCCACACCAAAAAAAAAAAGAAATAGTACTTAAACTATACAATGAGTTAGCTTAAGTAGGTTAAGTAGATTAAGATTTATTTTAGATAATTTTTAGAGTTTAGTCTTAAGTTTTATGTTATAACAAAAAAAAAATGTAAATTCACTAAGTTTTTTTGAATTAACAAATATGTTTCCTTAGTTTTAATTATATCCAATGTAAAAAAAAAATTCTGAACGGTAAGTCGAAAGACAAAATTTAATTGTTAGGTTTAACTTAGAGTGTCCGTATGGGGCCAGTAAGTTAGAATAAGATAGTTTTCTAAGTTATTTAAGCTAATTTTTAAGCGTTTTTTGTCTAGCATGTAAGAATCAATGAATTAATAAAATAAAAATGCATTTAAAATGAAAAAAAAAACAGACCCGGCAAGAAATTCTCGGTTCCCATGTTCAAGTCCCCTTGTAGGAATACGTTTCGACAGTTTCACATCGCCTGACCCAATGTCTTACTATCGTATGACATTCCTTTGGTAAGGATTGGCGAGTGTGAAAATCAGGAGATTTAGTCTGATCAAATGAAAACCAGTTGAACAAGAAATAAAAACGGATCATGGTAGGTGGTGCGAGTTAACGAGAACCGGCGATTGGGAAAAGTTTGAAGAGATTTTTGGTAGGGAGCGATAGAAAAAGAGGCAGTTTGAAGGTGTCAGGCAAGCAGTTCGGGTCTATTTAAGAGAGTTAGAAAAAAAAGAAAACGGAAGTATAGTGTGGTGCAGATCTCCTTTAAAAAAAAAAAAAAAAAGATGCATTCATTTACTAAAAAACAAAAGGCAAGGTCGACGCGAAAGAATAGTTTAGTGCAGATCTCCTTTTAAAAGAAAAAAAAAGATACATTCATTTACTGAAAGAAAGGCAAGGTCGACGTGAAAGAATAGTTTAGTGCAGATCCCTTTTGAAAAAAAGAAACATTCATTTACGCCATTTTACTTAAGCCTTAATAAATTTTTTAGCAAGATTTAAATGGAAACACAATCAAAAGGAAACTAAGCAGACAGTTCGAACCAATGACCAAAATTGGGAATATACATGATCTAACTCAGATTATCAAAAATGCCATCACTCTTATACCACAAAAACAAAACAAACAAGATTTTGAATGTGAAAGCCAAAGAAGAAAATTCCTTTCATTGCTGTATCGAAAATACGATGAGCCAAATTACAGACACATGTATCTACATGCGATGCGTGAATACAAGAACACATGCCATAAGAAAAAACTAGAGTTCGAGAATTCCTTAGCAGCTTAAATATCCCAATGCAGGAATTCGGCAACCCAATGGAAACCGCCCAGTAAGAAAAATGGGAAAAAGTTTAAAATTGAACTGAATATCAACGCTGGGCAGCTAAAACAACATTTCAAAAATACCCTAAACCTGCCTTACTTTATACCCTCAGCTTTCAATATGCTGTCCCGGATACAAAAAGCGGTCTCTTGGATAGACCCACATCACAAGAAGAAGTTAGGCTCTGGTTAGAAAAGAGCAAGGACCGCAAAGCCCCGGAGACTGACAATTCCGACATTCCGAGAGAAGAAAAACTCTCCGTCCTATTCGGACTCCCACCCCTGCAGAGTCAATATCGAAACCAAATATACACGATTTTCAAGCGACTACATTACAACAATGCTTTCCTTTCTCCTCTTTCTAACTTTCGGAAAACTAATTGAAAAGTTGTACGAAAAACTTCGTCAGCTGTTTAGGACGGTTCGAATTTCTTCGAAACTATTACCGGTGTAAAACAGGGATGCAACTGTGCCCCAAGCACTTCTGATGTTTATCGATGACAGTTCGGAATACGTTTGAGGCGGTGTCAGGATCGGTGGGACTGTCATAAAAGTTTTAATGTATGCAGATTTTTTCGCGTAACTTGCGGACTCACCAGAAAGTTTACAGAAAATGATAAATCAGCTATAAAAATACTGCTTACAGTGAAATAGTATTAATATTTGGATACAAATATCTGTAATAATATGAACATGAAATAGCATTTTTAGGAAAAGCTTGCATCAGCTAAGTCAGCCATTAATGCAGCTTGGAAAAATTGTCCGAAAGATATTAGACTAGATATTAGATATTTCAGACAGTTTCTATATCAATAATATTTTATGGAGCCCAAGTGTCAGGTTGTTAGCCTTAAGCTAAGCTCACACGATTGTCAGGTCTGACAATATTGTCAGATCTGTCGGTAAAAAACTTGTCTGAAATGTGTTACAACCGTGTGGGCTTACAATTTTGTGACAATTCTGCTTCTTCTTATCCTTTTATTAACCCTTTCCTCGTTATACGAACTAAGTACTTAAAGATAGTGCTTTTCGGAAGAACTATTCCGTCTAAGATAATATCCGGAACAGGTCGCAACGGATGCGCAAATGGGCACGTCAAATGCTCCGTCTTTGAACGACTTATTTTAAACCCGTTTCTCTCTAGCGCATTTCTCCATGAATCTAAGGCGTTCTGTAAATCTTCGACGTTATCGCTAAGTATAACTGCGTCGTCAGCGAAGAGAATTGGCGTTACATTTGCTTCGCGCATGCAGTCTTTTAAAAGATAGTCGAATACTACGTTAAAGAGGAAAGGGCTAAGTACGCTTCCTTGATGCACTCCGAAATTAACTGGAAATTCTCTCGTTAGTCCAGCAGAGCTTTTAACCGCAGTTTTCAAGTTTCCGTACATGTCTTGTATTATTCTAACATACGTTTCCGGTACGTTTTGGGACCTCAGCGCGGCCCATAAAAGATCCCTAGGCACTCGATCGAATGCTTTCTCGAGGTCGATAAATACCATGTGTTAATCCTTAGACGAATCTCGGTGCTTTTCCATTATTATTCGTAGGCTTTTGATAGCGTCCACCGTCGATCTTCCTTCAACAAATCCACACTGGCTATTATCGAGATTTATTTTTTGCCGAAGACGTTCGTTTAAGACTCTTTCGACGATTTTCATTGCGTGTGACATAAGCTTGATTGAACGGTAGTTGTTGCATTCTCGACTGTCGCCTTTTCCTTTGTATAAAGGAACCAAGAAGCTACTTCTCCATTGATTCGGCATAGGTTGTCCACATTTTATTTTATTTAAAAGTTTCGATAGTCATTCGCTGCCGATTCCCACCATCTTCGACCAAAACTCTGATGGAATGCTGTCTGGTCCCGCCGCTTTCCCCCGCTTCATTTTTCCGATTGCTATAGTTACTCGTATTTCTTCAATTGAAAAGTCCGAAACTTCCTCCTCATAGACCAGCTGTCGGCATGATATCACAAATTTCCTTTCGATTTGTTAATAAGCGACCGTCTACATTTTTTATGTATTTCGGCGAGGTTGTTTCCATCGAATTTTTTCGCCTCTCTGCAGCGAGCTTAAAAATATTTGGCACTTTAGTATTGTACGACATTTGAAATTTTTGTATAGCTCGAGTTCGTGCCAGGACTTACTTCGCGACCTTTTTAAGACGATCGTATTCAAGAGCCAGTCGAGCTTTTTGGATATCGTCGCTCCGATCGCATTTTGTCCACGCTTGGAATGCACTCTTCTTGTCGGCCACAGCTCGTTTGGTTTCGTCATTCCACCACCATGTTTCTTTGCTGACGTGATGGTATTTCGATACAGTCTTCAGATGGGACTTTGCGAGTGTTATGCATTCCTCGTGCATGCTGTTCCACATTTCTTGCGGGCCAAGTGAGTCTGCTATACCATTTAACTTTTCAAGAACTTCTTTAGCCAGTGCGATAAATGAGCAGACGGTGTTGGCTTACTAGCGATTCTCCAAGTATTACTTTACAGTCCTTTACACGGTTTCTCATCGACATTTTGCAGAGGTGATAATCTATTTGCGTTTCGTGGCCTTCACTGCTATAGGAGATAAGATGTCGTTGATGTTTAATAAACATTGTATTTAAGATGGTTAAGCCGTAAGCCCTACACGCTACAAGGCTGTCTTCGCCAGCTGAATTTCTGGTGCCAAAGCCTTTACCGCCGTGGCAATCCTCATAATCAACATTTGTTTCTCCGACGTGGCTATTTAAATCTCCGCCTACGAAGAGCATCTCATCGATAGGTATATTTCTAAGCAAATTACCGAACACTGACCAAAATGTATCTTTTTCCGATTGGTCGCATCCATTTTGTGGAGCGTACGCGCTAACAATGTTCCACGTTTCATGGTGCATGACGAACTTTACACTCATTAAGCGGTCGCTTATTTTCAAAATACCTACGATATTGCTTAGAAGATCCGCTGCAACAACGATACCAACACCGTTTCGTCTATTGACCGTTCCATGGTAGAACATCTTAAATTCCTCAGTTTTTAGATCAAGAAAACGCGCTTTATTTCCTGTATTACACCACTTCGTTTCCTGTACGCGCAGGATTTGTAGAGTTCTGCGACGCATAATCACTTCCAGTTCTAAACTTTTTGAGGTCATCGATCCGAGGTTCCAACTTGCAAGCCGAAGCTTAGGAAAATATTTTGGAAACTTCAATTTCTTCCGTCGGGCTCTGACACAAGCACTTCTGCTTGCTCTGGGATCACCCGAGTGCGTTGCAAGCGTGGTGCCCAGCGGGCTAGTGCTATTGATTGCGATCATTTCTATGAAGTGTATCTTAATTTTGAGTGGTTTGACACTTGTATGCTCATTTCAAATTGATTGACTGTTCTTTTACCCCACCGATAGTCTCCAGACGTGGGAACCCACTGATTGCATACAAACTTGTGAGAAAGTTTTAAGGCTTTAAAGTGTCACAGGCTCATTTTTGAAGTCATAGTTGCCTGTATATGATTGGGGTCGCATTTAGTCACCTCTTACGACAAGCTGGGACGCACTGCGGCACTATTCTTTATCCGATGCCGCACGGATGTAAAACTTTTTCTGACAATATTGTAATAAACGTCATTGTTAGGTCATTGTCAGACGGCCATCTGACAAAAAAATTGTAAGGTCTGAACACGTCTGAACACACAATTTTTATTAATTGTCAAAGATTGGACAATTGTCAGACTTATTGGAAATTGTGAGAAGGTGTTTTTAATGACATCTAACAATTTCCAAGTCCAACACATAGGCAGTTAAAATGATTGCAAGCTGGATATTACTCGTACGTTCCATTTTATTTAAAATATTTCAGATATTTTACTTTCACTTTTCTCTGCACACGACGAACAAAGCATTCAGTTTAATATCTCTGACAATGCCTTTCAATGTATCAAACAATTTTTCATAAACAAACCTCTTCCAATCGTGTGAACTGACAAATTTCAACCTGATAATATTTTCAGAAACGTCATTGTCCGAAAATTGTCAGACAGCCATCTGACAATGAGATTGTCAAACTTTATACCAATCGTGGGAACTGACAATTTTTCATTGTAAGATTTTTTGCAATTGTAAGCTGATTTGCACACTCTGTATGATAAATGACAGATCTAAAAATATTGTCAGACTTGACAATCTTCTAAACTTAGCTTTACGATACAGTAGACAAACTATTTCGGTTTTTCTTAAAGCGAGTCCTTAAATTACCACAATGCACACCAAATAATATGCTACTAGTTGAAAGAAGTCTACCACTATTATTTGTAGAAACATTGAAGCCTTATTTCAACTACATCTTAAGTGTCATGTCTTTGGACGGTGAAACTTTAATTTAACATGTAGTGAATTATGTTATATTGGCGAAAATATTGTTTTATGAGGAATGGAAGTCACTAGCAGAGTTCCGTGGATACCCATTGAGAATAGGTACCGGAAACATCATTCAATGGAAAGAACAGTGTTTTAGTTTACTTTCGGCAGTCAGTGCATGCTGAGAGCATTTGGAATGTAAAAAATTCAGCACACTAAGAAATAAGTGAAAGTTTAAACTACTATCTATAGGTATGTGAAAATAATAACTCCAACGAAAGGTACTCAAACGATACGATATCTACAATTTTCAAGGCCAGAGGTGAAATTATGGACATAAACTTCATTGTGCATAGAGAGAAATTACAAATTATTACCAAAACATTTATAACTTCTTGGGTAGGTGTCCTATATTAAGCGATTTCAAACTGAGGGAAACGAGTTTTGGATGAATTAGAGATGAGACACATTTTGAATGGCGCAGAATGGATTAGACTGCACAACCATTTTGAAAAGGCTTCAAAATATAGAAGGGCGATAATTGAAGAATCTTTTTAAATATTTAAACTTCGTCAACCTCAGGAAGACAACTTTAAGTCATATCTTAAAATAATAGTATTAAACTTTTTGTAAATAAATTAAAAATAATAAAATATCTATCTGTCTACCTATCTATCTATTACTTTTAAATATTATTGTTGCGCTTTGTTAATAAAACTCTTTGATTGTTGTAAGGTGAACTGGTGCTTATAAATTAAAGTAAACTTTTACTTTTATATGCAATAGTTTACAACCACCCTAGTGCCGCCTCATACTACAAAACAAAAGATAGGCTTGGCAGTGCTTAAAAGTGTTTTGCTCGAATGACCACTATATTTAAAGATATATACTTTTTGTACTTAATAGAAAAACAGAACTTAATTTAATTTCCTAACTCTTTTTATAATTAAGTAAAATATGAACTGTTTGCGACTTTTCAGGTCAATGTATCCAATAAGCAATTCAGTTACATTATGGGATTTGCTCTCCAAATAAGCAAATATACTATTACTTCAGTAATTATTGTAGTTGCTTATTGACAATATATCACAAATTCTCATAAAAACCATGAAAACGGTGAATGTCGCTTTTTCGCAGTATATATTGCATTAAGTGTAGGAATTATCTCTCTCCTTTTACAGTTCTGTTTTGGCAAAAGCCGTCTCAACCGTATTGCGGAATGAAATCTGTTTGGTTAGTTTGTGTAAATTTAAAGTTTCGATCTGTAATTTGTTTACTCTCTGTGGTAAGTGAAACTCTTTTTTTCAAACCTATACAAATAAAACAAGTACACAATTGAGTTAAAAAACGATGCAATCCAACTTGCCCAAGCAAATAATTCCCAAAACTCTTGCATTCGGTACAACCACTTGATTACAAGAGAAGATTGCATACAATTATTGCGGATTAGGCATGGACAAATGATTTTTACTACTCGATACATATACAATATCGAGCCTCCGGATTTATGTGAATATTGTCCCACTATTATTATATTAAACCCTGGAGAAATTAGGTCAATGAAACGAATAAAAGATGCTTCTTCAACACACAACAAAATTAATGAAATATAATCTTTCTTTTCCTACTCCATCATTTTTAAATACTTTTTGTCCAAATTAAATGTATTATTTTCACTAAAACTCAATGATAGTGAATAATGTGGTATATATATTGTAATAATTCGGCTGGGGTTCCAAATGATAAAACGTTATTCTGTTTCAAAACACTCTATTTATTATTATATAAATACAACTTTTAATTAATTCACAAACAATTTCACTACTATTTCACAATTCAAATCTCTTATCTTTCACTTATTAAGACTTAGCTCCTTTTCTACCGCTTTCCAAAAATCAATTTATCGTCCGCAGTTTCTCATCCTGTATTTATACCACATTTGACGGGTTCTAGTTCTTTCTGGTAACTTCTGGTTTGAAACTGGGGTAATAACTGAACTCTCCAACGTGGAGAGTTTGTATGATCCTAAAACTATGCAACACTGGATCCTTGATTTAATCACATATATACCACAATATCCCCCTCTTAAACTTGTTCGTCCCGAACAAACTCTTCGACATTCTGCCCTCGGGCCTTTACTGGCGGCGCAGGTGACACACTTTCTATATCTATATCTATATCTATATCTTATTCACTCCCAAGTGGCCTCCGGATACTCCACCGTGCAGTTCCCTTAACACGTCACTGACTCTCGACCTTGGCACAACGAGCTGCATCACAAACGACTTTCCATCCGAGCTTTCCACCTACGCCTCTAAACACCATCTTGAACATGAAGCGAGTCCCACTGTGCCCAGTATGCACTTTTATTGGATATTTCCTGCCAATCTGGTTTTTCTTCGTGTTCTTTCCAGGCGAGTATTGGCTCGATATCCGGATTATCTTTTGGAGCGTTTCGCATTTCACTTTCATTCCAAACGTCAGTGGGCTCAGCTCTTAGCCGTTGAGTGGATACCGCCTGTTTTTTCTTCTTGGTGAATTTTCGTCCGTACAGGTACTTATGGAAATGCTTTGTTGCCAAGACCGAAGCAAGATGTTCCCGCCTGGTGACACAGTAGTTCCTTTCCGGCTTGGAAAGCACCTTACTAAAGTAGGAAACTACTTTCACTTGCCCGTCATGCATCTGCGAAAGGACAGCTCCAATTCCGACGTCACTGACATCTCCATTCACAATAAATGTTTTTCCGCGAGTAGGGTACGCTAGTACAGTGGCCTCACATAGTTGGTGTTTGAGAGTTTTGAAGCTTCTTTCGCATTCACTTGACCACTAGAATTGTTTTCCCTTTTCTATTAGTTGATGCAAACTCTTTGCGATCCCAGCAAAGTCCTTCACAAACCACCTGTAGTAGGTAAAGAGTCCCAGAAAGCTTCTCAGTTGGTGTTTGTCTCTTGGGACTGGCCAATTTTTCACCGCTTCGATCTTTTCTGGGTCTGTCCTTACCCCTTCGGATGAGATGATGTGTCCCAATTATTTGACATCTGGCCTAAAGAGATGACACTTCTTCGGGTTTAGCTTTAGCTGTGCACTTCGTAGTCTTTGGAACACTTCCTTTAAGTTATCTCGATGTTCTTGAAAAGTTTTGCCGATGACATCGTCCAGGTAGACCAAACAGGTTTTCCATGTTAGTCCCAGCAAAACTCGTTCCATTAGACGCTCAAAGGTTGCCGGAGCATTGCACAATCCGAATGGCATTACTGTGAATTGCCAAAGCCCGTTTCCTGCGGTGAAGGCTGTCTTCTCACGGTCCTCCGGATGGATCTGTACTTGCCAGTAGCCACTCTTCAAATCAAGTGTGGAGAACCATTGCGCTCCTGACAGTGTGTCCAGTGTGTCGTCAATCCTTGGCAAGGGGTAGCTATCCTTCTTGGTGACATTATTTAGCTGGCGGGTGATGCCCACGGACTCTTAGAGCCTTCTATCAACCCTTGATTTTCCATAGTCGAAACCATTTCTGCAACCTCCGTCTGCTTAGCTAATGGTAAACGCCTAGGAGGTTGACGTATGGGTCTTGCATCTCCAGTGTCTATTCGGTGTTGTACCAAATGTGTGCTGCCATATTCGCCATCCTGCGAGGCAAATACGTCTGCAAATTCGTTGATTAGTTCCTCTGCCATCGCTCGTTGCTCCTGGTTCAGCTCGGTTTGCCGGAGTATAGTTCTTTTCAATTCAGCTGTGCTACTTGATGGCAAAGATATAGCAGCATTCTCCTTCGACAACTTGGTGACAGCAGTTATCGGTACGCACGCTCCAATCGATTGTCCTTGCTTTAGTTTGATGCTCTTATTTCCCACATTCAAGATTCTTACTGGGACCATTTTGCCTTTCGGCTCAACGAGCATCTTTCCAACGACGTAATTCTGATAATGATTTTTAGAGTCCGGCTCAATCAAATAGAATCGATGGCTCCCAAGATCACCTTCCAGCTTCGCCCAAATTAGTGTCTCTGCGGAAGGTGGTAAGATCTCTTCCTTGTTGACTACTGTCCTAAGGCATGCGGCATTCTCATTCCCGTACACCATTGGAATCTCGACGTTCCTGTACTTAAGTACTTGAGTTCCGATGTCGAGCACTACATTATGCGCCTTCATAAAGTCAACTCCAATGATGCACTCGTCACATATATCGGCCACTAGGAATACGTGGGTCAATGTTAGTCCTGCCAGATTGATCGTAAGAACAACCTCTCCATACACCTTTGCCGTCGCTCCTGTTGCTGTTTTCAAGCAGTAGCTACTGGTATTGTGTAGCCATGAATCATGGGCGATATCCCTTCTTATAATGGAAGCGGTGGCACCGGTGTCAATGGTGGCCACGCATTTATTCTGGCCAATGTGGGCTTCCACTGTAAGACTCTTGTTATTTCGTTTTGTTTGGGAGACTTGGATTTTGATCCTGGGGGCGTCAATTCCAGAAACCAACTTCTGCCCCTCGAAGTTGGTTCTTACACGTTTCCCGCCTGTTGACTTGACGTTGCGCTGCTTGCAGGATAGATGTCATTCCTGCCAGATGCCTCTTCGTTACGTCTCCTAGCAGCGCATTGTGGACAACTGCGTTGTTTAAGTGGCGACCTGCACTCACGCTGCAGATGTCCTATTTTGTTGCAGTTCCAACAACGGACTTGTCCTCCACGCACACTGTTCCGCTCCACGACATCTGTTCGTTGGCATGAGCATTCCACGGTTGTCATTTCTCTCACGCGGTGGATTCCTTGAGATGCTTGGTCGGCAGCTTTCATCGTCAGGGCAAATGCTAGGGCCTCAGGAAGGGTTCGTTTTCCAGCCATTCTTACAGCCATTTGCAACTGCCTATCTTCAATTGCTTGGGTAAACGCCTCTACAGCCATTTCGCTGATAATGTCTTCTCCGGCATTAGGATAAGATAAATGCGCCAACCGTTCGATATCGGCCTGCAACTGCTGAAGTGTTTCTCCCCTCTTCTGGACTCTGCTGCGCAGTTGCACTCTGTATACTTGTTGCATATGGTCATCTCCGAAGCGCATTTCTATGGCTTTAACCAAAGCGTCGTAGTTGAGTTGTTTATCTTCTGAGATGGTTTGCAGCAATTCCGCAGCTGTACCTCTCAGTGCCAGCGTTAGCGCAATCGACTTTTCTCCGTCGTCCCAGTTGTTGGTCATGGCAGCTGCTTCAAATTGCCTTCTATATATTGGCCACGATGTTTGGCCATCGAAAACAGGCGGTTGCATCTCTTTCCTTCTAGGGCTGTCTGTAGAAATTTCTCGGACCTTATGTTTCTTCACTCTCTCTAGTTCTTTAGCAAGATTTTCAATATTGTTTTCAACCTTTCCGAACTGTTCCTCGACTTTCACGAGCTGTTCCTGGAATTCGGTTCCAACCTTTGCGAGTTTTGCCTCGTGCATATTTAATTTCTGATCGATTATTTCGAATTTCGCTTCTAGAGAATTCTTGAACTCTTCAACAGTGTCTTTCTGCGCGGCAACAATGGAATTCTTCTGTTCTTCTAACTTAGAATCCATACTTCTCCTTTGTTCTTCTCCGGAATTCTTCTGTTTTTCAAACTGAGAATCCATACTTCTCCTTTGTTCTTCTAAAGAATTCTTCTGTTCTTCAAATTCCTAGGAGTAATTCCATCATAACGGCCATGTCAACTCCTGTGCTCACATGTTCTTCTTCTACGTCGAACAAAATGGATTTCGGATCTTTTCCATCTTTTTCGATCGCTTCTTGTAGCCGAAGAATCAAGTCACTTTTCCCTCCAGCTGCGGAGAGATTCCGCTTCTCTAGCTCAATTTTCAGCTGGGGTATACTTAGCTCCAGCAATGTACGTGCCTTTTTTTTTTTTTTATTTCACAGCACTCAGAATAAGTTTTATCCCACTTCTGACACCAATGTAATATTTCGGATAAGGTTCGAAATGATAAAACGTTATTCTTTTTCTAAATACACTCTATTTATTGCTATTTAAATACAACTTTCAATTAATTCACAAACAATTTCACTTCAATTTCACAATTCAAATCTCTTATCTTTCACTTAGTAAGACTTAGGTCCTTTTCCATCGCTTTCCAAAAATCAACTTCTCGTCCGCAGTTTCTCATCCTGTATTTATACCTCATTTTTGGGTTCTAGTTCTTTCTCGTAACTTCTGGTTTGAAACTGGGGAAATAACTGAACTCTCCAATCTCGCCAGGTAGACATATTTTAGTACCTACCCTATTCTAAAATGTAAGGCCGGCATTTCTTCCTAGTTTATTTCATCATGAAATTTCACCAAGTTTTGCAGTCAATTTTCAGTCTCTCGACCAATCAGACCAATATGTTTTGGACAAGAATACCTACGACTTCCGATGTGGAAATTGTCTTATTTTATTTAAATTAAACGTCCTACAATTTGGATATGTTCCACACACGGCACCTGCCGTAAGAAAAGTGAACCAGCAAAAAAGAAGAAAAAGAAAAAATTCACATTTAGCAATCTTATGTTACAAATACGCAAAAAATGTTGACAGCGAAATCAAAGAATTAAAGTCTGTAGCCATGTAACTCTCGCATTTCAAAATTTTTCTGCGGAACGTTGGGAATTGAACGAGAATACACTCTCTATCCCTCATTTATTGTTTTTACTCTCGATGACGAAAAACTGTTCGCATGAAACGTTTTAAGAATAAATTACTGGTAGGATGCGAGAAAACTATTTCTGTATTTTTCAGATGGAAAAGTTTTTCGCTGTCAACATTTCTCACTTAATGTTTAGCATGCGAGAAAAAGCAGAATGGCCTAGAATAATCCATAAAATATAATTAAAAACCACGTAAAAAGTACTTTTAAGTAATATTTTATTCATTTTAGAAATCATCTGGAGTTTCGAAAGAGCAAAAAAAATAGAAGTGTTGCCGTGAAAATGAAACTTCAATTTCTGAATTCTTGGTTCATAACACTTTAGTAAGAACAAAAAATTAATTCGATGCTTAATCTAACGATGTACTCGTATGATTATGTACTTATATAAATTTGACATGGGTAAAATGCGTAAAGATTTCGTTTTTCTCCTTCTACTTCGGTTGACGGCAACTTCTTTAATGTGCCCCCCATCACTTTTATGTAATTTTAAGATTTTCATAAGTAACCAAACTTACCATTATAGCAAAGTCGACGTACATCCAAGACGGCAGTTTCGTAGTGGTTAGAGTATAAACTCCCGTGGATGTTTGTACTACAACAGACCTTGCTTGTCCATCCTAACTGATTCACGCTTGCATAACCCCTCCTTTAGACTTATCACTCATCGAACTGTTTGGGTCTACTATGATGACTTCGTCTTCCTCTGTTATGGGCGTCATCGGTTGAAGCTTTTTGGCCCTTCTGGTAAGCAAACCATATTTTTCACAAGTTAACCAGTTCCTTCGTAGAGCTATCTCATCATCAAATTGGCCGCTAAGCTTCAAGCTTTATCACTGACATCTTCTAAATATACGAGGTCAGGGGCCTCGAATTAATAACACACTCAACCTCTATCATCATTGTCAACAAAATGTTAAACCTACCTCCGTACCTTTTCTCCGACCGTTCCCCAATTGCCTCGTACATTGGGCCAAAGTAGCCTAAGCCCACAAAAAAGAATGCGCGTGTGAAGGGCATTGGATGGTCTGCAGGCTATGCAGCCATAACTGGGAGCACTGGAAGCGATCTCCTTTTATTGCATTCCTTGCATATTTTCTGAACATATTTTAACAACACTTGTTGCTTAAGAAAAAAGTAAACTTAACGAACCTCATTAAATACCGTGTCATAAAATGGAAACGTCTATACTATTAGTTGGGTAATGCATTGATTCCTTTGTAATGTTATAGACCGTTAACAAACAAATGCTGCATCTGAAACACCTTCTCAACTTTTCCTTAAGAGTTTTACTACGTCCGGGAAGACCTCGAACTGGCAGATCCTATAAAAATAGTTCTGCGCTCTCCGTATGTCCTCCAAACACAGAAAGCTCTCTAGCCTTTTCTGGCTTTATTAAGAGTGTATCATAGAAACGGCAAAGCCAGGCCACAGGTCTACGCAATTCCTTCCAAGTTGAAAATTTTATATAGCGTACTAGACTTATGACACAAAAAGGAGTGTGAGTGAGGACTTCAAATTCGGTTACTGTAATACACCATTGGTTCCCTAGAGGGCCACTCATCCTTTGTTTTAGAGAGAAATGTTGATCCTTGAAACCAGTGGCTTTCTGAGTTTTGATCTTTGGGTTCCATTAAGTGGCATCGTCCGATAGGTTTTCGGATCTAGGTATCCACCTCTACTCAGCTTCGCTTGAACCTTCTAGGATCTCTGTTTCACCTTTTTACAACCAATTTTAATCCAACACAGTACTGATTTGGAGTCAGACCAAAAATGCTGCCGATCAATTTTTCTGAATGCCCTTTTACTACCGCTTTCACTACTCTGACGCCTAACACAGCTGCCTTTTATTCCATTCGGGGCACTCATATGTGTTTTAGAGAGCCACCTTTTGTTTCTAAATTTTTAGCAAAACAAGAAAATGAGCGATAAGGGCAAGTGGATCGAATATAGTCATATCGATCCGGAGAACTTGCCTTTTTGTCGGAGGGTGCTCTCCATTTAGAACCTCCTCCCTCAACATTCTAGTGTTGTTTAAAACTGAAAATCGATCGGGCTCTAGTGACCACCACGTCCCTAGAACGTTTTCGGACTCGTATAATTCGGACTGATTTTTAAGACTCTGGCTGTCTTTTTTCCGAGCGTCTTTGTAACCATTTCAGAGTTGCCCTTTTCTCACCTAGTCTTGAATTTGCATGCGAAAATTTGGTGCTAAATCTGTGTCTCTCTTAAGTCTTTTCTCCAAACAGATGAGTCTACGCACAGCTGCCAGTCTGCTGTCAGGCAGTTCGACATGCTCACTTTTTCATAAGAGTGGCACACTGAATCTATTCCTAACACGTCTGATTGAACTTTCTAAAAAAGCTTTTGCTGTTACATCATCTGCATTCATAATCCGCTTTGACTCTTTCACGCCAGTATTTTCGACTGCGAAAAACCCTGGAATCAGTTCATGAAGGCTCTCATCAAAATTTTCCTGGCATTCACAAATATGGTAAGCTAGAGGTCTGTATGCCTCCCTCCAATTGAAGGCCGCTGGCTAGCTCATCGCCCATTAATGTTATGGAAGAGCCATCGTCGGGTAGAGCATAGGTATCTCACTTCATATTTTTATTGTAAAAGTGAATGACAAGATTGTGAAGAGCAAAATGGGCTCGGACTCATGTTCATTACTTCCGCTGCTGGTGGTGTCACTCGGAAAATCAGCTTTTTCATTATGAGTTGGCGTATGGTTATTACCTGCCCCAACTGATGGCCCTGGTTCTTCTTCATATCGATGTAAAAGTTGATATTGCCTATAAACGCAACCATTTACGCCGCATCGTTTGTTCGAAGGGCATCTAAGATTGTAAAGCCGTATTAAACAAATGGACTAACAGAATGTATGGGTGTAACAGATTGTGACTGATTTGGATCCATAAGTTTTCACTTTACTTTTGCTCTTACTGGATCTCTGAGACACTTATTCAAACGAATGAGGTTTTCATCATTTAAAAGCCCACAGGATCGCGTTGGGATTTCAAAAGAACTTAGGAAGAGTGGCCAAGGGTCGGTTTAGAATATCGGCGGACATTTTGAAGGTTTGGATGACAACTCGAATTTCTCTGAGGTATTGGCTTGGAGTTCCTCTTTGATTGATGAACTTCAATGTTTATAAATTGTTTGTCAACCCAATCTTTCAGTCGGTCTTCTTGTGTGATCGATTCTACTGCGCTTTCTTCGTCCGAAGTCTGTTCCAACAGATTATTTATTGGATTAAGAGACTCATTTCCTATTTTTTCTTTGAGAAGTCTTTCTTCTTTAAATCTTTTTAAACTTAGCTTAAGCGATCTCATACTACCTGTAGATTTTGCTTTCCTAGCTGACTCTGCTCTCGATGAATGAGGTGACTAAGATCTGACTGCACGTGTTGAGACGGTCTCTAACAAGCCCATGGCACCATCGGCTGTACGCTGTATGCTTGGCATGTACATGTACATGCAGGCGGAGGAGCGCAAGATTCTACCTGACTTATTAAATATGTCTATGTTGGCTTGAGACATTGCTTTCTTGTCAGTGACGGCGTGGTTGTGGGGTTGTTTTGGATATTTAAAGTATGGACACAGTATTAGAATATGTCGTTCTTAAAGTTTATGTGGTATTTCCAACTGCCAAAAGATGCATCATCAGTCTCTTCATGACAAGCAAAACATGAAGCCATCGCCGGAAGTCGTGGGATATCAAGCGTCGCTATCCGAAAGAACCGTACTAAATTGTGATGGCGTTCGAGACTTAAGAATTCTCTTCAAAGTTTTACCCATCAGGCTCTACAATGGTTATACGAACGTTTGCTCTGTTGGATGAAGGCTCATCCATCACAATTATGTGCTCAGACCTACCCAAACGACTGAGTCTCAAGGGAAAACCCAGGGACCTAGACATGCGATGGATCGGAAGAGAAACAAACACGAAGAAGTCCTTCGTCGTTGAAGTGACGATAAGTGCAGGCCAGGAAGAAGCTGACAGATTCGAGTTACATGGAGTTCAAACAGATGAAAATCTTTGCTTGCCAGCGCAGACTTTGTCCGCCAGAGATTCTTATCGGGTTGGACAATAGCCACCTGGGAGCGCCAATGGACACTATTGATTGCCTGGAGGAGGGGCCTATCATTGCGCGGACGAAGCTTGGATGGGTCGCATATAGTAGGATGCCTTCTGGGGAAGAAGGCAATACGCAAGGAAAAATCGTGCTCTGCAGCAACCAGTCTGCGGGGAACGATTTACAATTGAATCAGCTTGTCGACGATTATTTTTGTATAGAAAGCTTTGGAGTTACAAAGCCAGTGGAGAAGCTGGCATCCAAAAAAGACAGAAGAACATCACAATTGTTATCCGATACCACAGTGAGACTAAGCCTACTCTTTCAGACTTGGCGGCTGTGGATAGAAGACGGACTTCGTTTGACGAATAGCTACGAACTGGCTAAGAAGAGACTGCTAGGTCTAGAAACATTTCCAGGACTGCAGGTCTAGAAGCCAGAATGCGGAGGGACCTTGACTCTGCGGCTATGTATAAGAATATCGTCGCCAGTTATCTGGAAAAGAGTTACGCCCTGAAGTTGACGCCCGCCGAAGCAGATGTATGTCCTCCGAAGACCTGGTATCTCCCTCATTCCGGAGTTAAGAATCCCAAAAAGGTGGGAAGATTCGGTTGGTGCTCTACGCTGCAGCTGTGGTTGGTGGTGTGTCCTTAAACTCGTTCTTGCTGAAGGGACCGGACGACTACGTGCCATTGGTCAAGGTTTTATACAATTTCCCGATACGAGGGCGATATAAAGGAAATGGAATAATAATAATAATAATGGAAATGTTTCACCAGGTGCTGATATGACCAGAAGATCAACACTCGCAGCGGTTTTTTGGCGAGAGCACGAAGGAAAGCCGATCGACGTGTACAAAATGAAAACAATGCCTGCTCTCCCTACTCGGCCAATTGCGTTACGAACTTTAATGCTTCAAGGTTCCTAAAGAAGTATCCGAGAGCCGTCGAGGCCATCATTGGCCACCACTTCGTGGATGACTACGTCGACAGCTTTGCGAGTGCGTCAGAAGGCGTCGCTGTTACCAAAGCAGTTATTAGAATTCATGAAGATGCTGGATTCGAGGTGCGCAACTTTACATCGAACTCAAGGAAAGTACTGCAAAATATATCGCATACCTAGATATCGGTGACTCGAAATGAAACTGTCGATATGAACATGGATTTTGCCACGACAAGCGAGAAGGTTCTGGGTCTCTGTTGGAATAGTGACGAAGATGTGTTCGCGTTCCGTCTTAACTTCCCTCGTGTAAGTCAAGATATCATGAAGGACGATAGATGCCCTACTAAAAGGGAGCTCATGAGCATAATGATGTCCATTTTCGATCCCCTGGGAATGATAGCCAATTACACCCTTCCTCTAAAGCTTATCTAAAATCGGTCTGGCGTCATCGATTTGAATGGGACGGGCCTATTCTCGTCGAATCCTTAACACGATGGAGAGATTGGAAGTTGATTTTGCCGTACTTGGCACAGTTGAAGATCCCTAGATGCCACAACTGTCATTTATTACAAGCCAGCCGCGTGGATCTACACACGTTTGTCAACGCCAGCGAAGAAGCCTTTAGCGTCGCCTCATACCTTCCTATAGAATATAATGATGAGGTCTTCGTAACTTTCCTCTGCGGTAAAACTAGGGGAAGTCCGAAGAAACTTTTATCCATACCCCGTCCGCTCTACGATGCATCGAGATTCTCAAGCCTTCGGAAATTGCGGCGAACTATGGCATGGTCCATCCAATTAATTAACGCGTGTCAGCGTAAGCTGATTGAACGAGGGGAACTAACCGCAGATGAACTTAAGAGCGCCGAATGATTGGTATACCGCCAGACACAGAGGGATGTTTACGCGAAGGACATACAAGCTCTACGTCGGAACTTGCCAATAGAAAGGAGAAGCCGACTCTTCAAGATGACACCATATCTGGATGAAGTCGGAACAACAAAATTGCTTGTAATGGGTTACTATATTCACCTGCCTGGCGGTAAGAGCTGTTCATCTGGAGATAGCGGCGAAGTCCTATGTATCTGCAATTTTGTAAGCCGACGTGGGATCCCGTTGCGTATTAGGAGTGACAACGCGACAAACTTCCATGAAGCCAGTATTGAATTGATGACCCACGACGTATTCGACAACGAAGTCATCAAAGCGGAGCTCTCCTCGGCTAGAATCGAATGGGTGTTTAACATGCAGGTGGATGTTGGACGCAGCTCGTTCAATCTGTCGAACGTGCTTTGTCGCACGCGCTCCATTCGACGATACCCAGAATCGAGACTCTTCAAAGCGCTTTAATAGAAGCAGAGAACATAATCAATAGCCTGCAATTGACTCACCTGCCGTTTTCAGTTGAGGAAGAGGAGCCTCTCTCACCTAACCACTTCATCTTGGGCGTTCCAAATTCTACTCAAACTTCTGGGCCGGTTGAACAATGTGCGCTATGCCTTCGGAAACAATGGAGAGTTAGCCAGCAGCTGAAGAATCGTTTCTGGAAACGATTGATTCATGGGTATCTCCCCGCCCTCACCAGAAGAATCAAATGGTTTGAAATGGTGCCGCCACTGGAAGTTGGAAGCCTGATCTTAGTGTGCGACGTTGATGCGCCGAGAAGCCGATGGATCCGAGGAAGGATCACAAAGGTATTGCCGGGACCGGATGGACAGGTACGCTCAGCTGAAGTAAAGACAGCAACGGGAATTCTCAGGAGGACCGCCGTGAAACTTGCCTTGCTAGATGTGAGTGAGGCTTTCAACATAGACGGGATCGCCTCACGGGGGTGGGGTGTCGCAACCTAAATTTAAAACGAATGTAACATTGGTGTTACTCCTGGCAAATGGCTTAGCGATGAACACATCCGATTTTGACATTCGAAATTTGACACTGTCAGCTTGACAGTGCGCGAAACCACAGTGAGTCTCCCGGTTTTTTGGTAATTTGTCTTCATATTCGACAGCCGTCAGGCCATCTGCCCAGATACACCAATAAGGAAGTACAAATGAATTATAGGACTTTCCTAATTTTGTGCTTTTTAAAAAAGAATAAACAGCATACACAAGAGCTCAGCAGTAGCTATGTCAAATGGTCGTTTTATTTTGATTGGTGCGGCGGTGCCAACAACACCCATGTAAACTGACAACCTGATTATTTTATAAATATGTACTGACCTTAATAGTGGTGTTTGGTGTTTTGTATAGGTAATGCTCCTCCACGCATTAAATGTAAGTTGAATGAGCACCTAGTGGCGGCAACGTGACGAACTCGGTGTCATGTTACCTCGCTTTTGTTACAAAATGTTCGCACTTTCCCTCTTAAAAGTTTCGGATTGGATTAAATTTATTTGGATTTAAGCTGGCTTATCAACTTCCTGCAGTTCTAATCCTTGTAGCGATCAATTTGAATTACGAATTACGTTGTGTACGTCCGGTCAATGAAACATTTGGAAATCGTTAGAAGGTTGCCGGGGAAATGAAATTTCAATTTCCGAATTCTAAGTTAAAACACTTCAACAAAAACAAAAAATTAATTCAATGCGTCATCTTACAATGTATGGTTATGTACTGTTATAAATTTATCAAGGGTAAAATACCTAATAATTTCGATTCTCTGCTTATACTTCGGTTGACGGCAACTTCTTCAATGTGCCATCCGTCACTTAGGTTTTATGTTATCTTCAGGTTTTCTTCAGTGTCTTATGTCAAATTCAGCAACAAATAAGTTTTAAGACAACAAATTTCAATTTTGCAATTTTCGGCACAAGCTCCCAACGTTGAGAACAAATATATTCTCAGTTGAGCTCATTGGGCGGCTGCCAACCTATTTGTCAACATATTCGGTATGACATGATTTTCTACAATTATTAGTGCAATACCAAACATTTTTGCCTAATTTTTTACCATTCGCTTCGCGAATATACCAAATACTTATAGTTATAACGAATGAAATTTGAATTTACTTGTTTCGTTTCATAATGACAAATAGTTTTCCCCGATATACCCAATGATATGAGAAACTTTTTTTGAAGTTATCGACCTCAGCTACAGAAACATTTCCTTTCCAGCATTTTTTTGTTTCATGTATTCTCGGTGATAAAAGTTTTCGCTAAAACATGGTAAAATGAATCAAGTTTTAAGGGCTGACCAGAATGTGAATCTGAATCTTGTATCTTGAATCGCTGTCAAACGCAGATAGACGGCTTGCAGCTACATCGAACAGAATGGTGACGCTCATCGAATCTTTATCTGCCAGTCAATTGTGTGTTTACTTGTGAAAAGTAAAAGTCGTGAATAAATTTAATAAATGAACAAAAAGCAACAAATCGCATTCATAATGAGTGTACTATATTTCTCCTATTTGTCGATAAAATTTATTAAAAAGAAGAAACGTAGGTGGTGGGTCCGTCCACTTTACTAGGAACATTCTTATAATTTGAATTTGCCAAATTCCACAAGCATTCTTCATTCTGCACCGCTTAAACTAATTTTTCCATGTCCATTCTGTTAAATTCTCAAACCAAAGTGAGAAAAGTCCAAACAATGCGTGCAAACAAAGCAACGTCAATCGAATAGCACCCAACTTCGAGATACAGATTCACACAGATACGTATTGTGTTGGCGCTTACGGCTGTACGCGTACGAATTTTTTGGTCTCACCAACATCAGAACTTGGTAACACTTAAATCAAACTGTTGTTTGTGGCGAAGTTTTGTGTTGCTGATACTAAAATTGAGTGTATGCTCTCTCATCTGTCAACATATACACGAGCAAGCCATTTTATCAGTGAATTTCGTCGTGTGAACACGCAAAATAATCGGAAAAAAATTGAAAAGAATTTTTCGAGTGTCTTCGATTATGTTGGAGAGAATTGGTCTCAGGGTATGCGGGTACCATGTTTACTAGTACCATGTTTTAGCGTTGATACGTCGCTTAAGTTAAAGAACGTGGCTACAGAAGTGACGTTTTAGGAAAGACAAGCTAATCCAAAAAGTCCTGAAAAGAGAGTCAATGGAAAATTTCCAAAAGGCCTTTTCCAGTTTTTAAAATGCTTCCGTGTCAAATTAAAAATGGAATAAGCAATCATTGGAATTTTGGAAAGTCCAAAATCTTTGTTATGAAGTTCAGCCTATACTTTATCAAATTCGCGTGGTATAATGGGTTCAGAAAAGAACGGCGGATCTGTAAAAAAGAATTCGAAATACAGGAAACAAAGATTTAAAGCTCAAAGTAACAATAAATTGAAGGATGAAGCCGAAATTCGACGAATTCGTTCATTAACAGAATTAATGGACAAGAGTGCAGTCAAAGAATTTATAGACTTTCCGCTGTCATGGAAAACGCAGAACGGTTTGCGCGGTTTAAACTATAAAATCCCTACAGAGATTCAGCTAGAAAGCATAGCATACGCCCTACACGGCAGGGATATCCTTGGAGCAGCTCGGACTGGAAGTGGAAAAACACTGGCCTTTCTCATTCCGGTGAATAATTTAATGCCTGTGTTAAAATAGTCTTATTTTTTTTTTCCATATTAGGTGCTTGAAAGTTTATTCATAAAACAATGGACACGTTTGGATGGAATCGGGGCCTTAATAATATCACCAACAAGGGAGCTTGCATATCAAACGTTTGAGATGCTTAACAAAATTGGTGCTTTTCACGATTTTTCTGCTGGCCTAATAATAGGTGGAAAAAATTTAAAGTTTGAGAGAAAGCGAATGGATCAATGTAATATAATAGTGTGTACACCAGGCCGTTTATTGCAGCATATGGATGAAAACCCTTTATTTAATGCTTCAACAATGCAAATTCTAGTAATAGACGAAGCAGATAGATGTCTTGATATGGGATTTCAACAAACTATGGATGCAATCATCGAAAATCTTCCAAAAATTCGTCAGACACTTCTTTTTTCAGCAACACAAACAAAGTCAGTTAAGGATCTGGCAAGATTGAGTTTAAATAATGCAGTTTATGTAGCTCCGTCGGAACAACAAACTATCACACCAACAAATTTACAACAAAGTTATGTTGTAGTAAATCTTGAAGATAAAATAACAATGTTGTGGTCTTTTATAAAAAGCCATTTAAAACAAAAGTCCATTGTGTTCTTATCTAGTTGTAAACAAGTAAAGTACATGTATGAGACCTTTTGCAAATTGCGCCCTGGTATAAGTCTCCTTGCGCTTTATGGAACACTTCATCAAGATCGTAGAGTTGCTATATATCAGGAATTCTGCCGTAAGAGTAACGTTGTGTTATTTGCCACAGATATTGCTTCACGCGGTTTAGATTTTCCTCTTGTGAATTGGGTTATCCAATTGGATTGTCCTGAGGATGTTACACAATACATTCATCGTGCAGGGAGAACTGCGCGCCATAAATCAAAAGGTGAGAGCTTATTGGTTCTTCTTCCTAGTGAAGAGGAAGGCATGATTTCAGATTTAAAAAATGCGATGGTTAAAATCAATAAAATCCACGTTGATCCTAAGAAGCTTTTTTCACCAACGAACAAAATAGAAAGTTTTTTAGCACAAAGTAGGGATCTGAAAGAAACAGCACAACGCGCTTTTACATCATACATAAAATCTATTTTTCTAATGAAAAATAAGAATGTATTCAACCACCAGAAACTGGACACTAACAAGTATGCAAAGTCACTGGGTCTCGCGGTTGAACCTCGAATTCGATTTCTAGAAAGCTTTAAGAAAAAACAGGATGTAAATAAAAAAATAAGTAGCATTGAAAAAAACTTTATTCAAAAACAATTCATATCAGATAATCACGAAACTTGCAATTTTATTAAAGTAATGGATAATGATATTGGGTCTGACAGCGACGAGGAACTTTTTAAAGTAAAAAGGAAAAACCACGAAATTTTTGATATTGGTGTTCAAAACGAAGAAAATAAACCTGACATAAGTTCTGTAGTGGCAAAGAATACAAAAACTCTTACAAAAGTTGCTCTAGCAAAGCGTATTCTTAAAAAACGTATTCAAGCCAACACGAAAATAGAGTTCAACCGAAATGGTATAGAACGCATTGACCCGAGAAAGCAGATGCAATCAAAGTTAGCACAAGAGTACGCTAACGAAAACAAAAGTGGCATCGACATTAAATTCGCGAAAAAAGTTCTTCGCGAAGAAGACAAATTCGATAAACAGCGCTTCAATGAAAACGTGAAAGCGAAGCATAAAGTAAAAAAAATTAAAATGAAACCAAAGAATAATAATGACGATGATAATATTGATCACTTCCAAAATAGTAACGAAGATCTACCTGAAGTTGATTTATCATGGTTACCTGATCCAGCAAAATTATACAATATGAGAAATATTGATCCTGATTCCAATATTGAAGAAACTGAGTTACAAATAGAGGGAGAAACAAGGAACCAGAAACCAGACATTGGGGTCCATCAGCTTTCAAAGCGATTATGTAAAACAATTTCTTCAAGTGCTGGTCCTATAATTAAAGATAGAGGTGAGCCGCTTTCTAAAAAAGCTAAGCGGCTAACAGAAGAACTGTCTCTTGGTGACGCAGAAGTGATTGCCATACAATTGTTGAAAAAATAAATTAATAATTTTTTTTATTTTTTGTTTTGATGTATTTACACTTTATTAAATTTTGAACATTTTCGTGTGTAAAACCTATGAAGTAAGTCTCTCAACCTTTGTTTAATTGGTTTTTATCCAGTCACGGGGATTTTTCAAAACTTGAATCAACTTTCCTTCTTCAGATGTTGGGGATGGATTGTGCATGTATTCCCAACGCTAAAAAAAAAAATTAACATACTGTTTTGAGAAATTATTTAAATACAGAAAGATAATATATGAATATTCTACTTAGGCTTTGCGAATTTAAAATAAAATATATTTTACTATTCTTACTGCTATATTGCTTTTAAACCAAATGTTCAAAGTAACATATTTATTTAGCGAACATAATGCAGTTCATCTTAAATGTTTAAAATGGGTTATTGCATTATTTCGTAAATACAAAAGAACCATTTTGTGTAATTCTTGAGCAAGTGGAAGGCAAGGCCGTACGAGTCTTGTAGATTCGTCTACCGCATAGCACACCACACATTGACCTCCATCTAGGCTATCCGATATTAATCGGATGATTGCGAATGATCGAACCAGTATGATGGGGTTGTTATTGGCTTATGTCTTATTTTTACGGCATTTCTGGGATCAAGTAAATTTGAATTATAAAGTATAAATACTTAGCTCTTTGGACATTTTTTTCACAAGCCATGTTTGCTCAGGGCATCGTTCCACAGATTGAGTTGCCACTCTCCAGAGTTGATATCTCATCTGCTTCCGCAGCTTTGGCCCTTATTGCTGTTGATCGACTATTATCGATTGACGATCGTCGATTTTTAATTTCGGTATTGTGGATGTCGACTGTGATCGACAATTGTCGATTTGACAGTTGTATTTAGTCGATTGATATTTCCTGATCGTTGGTCTGTGATTTGCAGAAAAATAAACTAAAATGTGAGGATTTTTATATATAAAAAACATATATATACAACACATTCAGTTTCAAAATATTTGGAATAGATTAGTTTCTTACAGTTGACTTCTGCTTATTTTCTATTTAGACAAATGGAAATACCTCACAAAACTACAGAAGATAAATTGAAGTACTGTATGTGTGTGTGATTTTTCGAACGAAATACTTACACCCTTTTCTCCAATTCTAAAAAGCTTGAGGCATCTCTTATCCCGTTTTCTTTATCTGGCCATTTTAAAAAGTTCTTCCGAATAACTTAAACAATTCGGTAGACCTCATTTTATTAAGTTTTTTTTTGAAAAATATTGCGGCAATGAATAAATAAGCAGACAACTGTCATAACAAATTGTATTCACAATGGTCACTTTTATGGTTTTTTTTTTCACAATAATAGAATCCTTTCTCGATCGAATTACACAATACCAAACATGAAATCAGTCGAATCGACGAGCGACAATCGCAATCGGGCCTTTGCCGCCTGTTATATTTTTTAGTGGTATTGCGACTTGTGTAATTTCTTGCGTTTTTTCATAACTATCTCTATTCATCAGATCATGAAAATCTTTCCGCCCTCCCATTGATTTACAAAGGTGATTTATGTATCATTTATACCGTCAGAATTTAATACATTTTCATATAGATCTACGAGTATAATTGCACCAGATTTAGCAACTGCCACTGCTTTTTTCCTTTCTCTCTTGGTTCTAATGCAGCCGTTTGATGTCCTTCGATTTAAATCCATTGATTTGCACTTCAACCCAAAACAAGATTGGCTTGCATTAAATTCTGATGGTAAAAATGATACATAAATCACCTTTGTAAATCAATGAGAGGGCGGAAAGATTTTCATGATCTGATGAATAGAGATAGTTATGAAAAAATGCAAGAAATTACTATGCAACCTCCTTTTCGTGTTTTGTTGTTGAATGTTATTACAAAATTCATCACCCCAATTACGTTTTTCGGGAGTCGAAAACGACTCGAGTCGTTTGCCGAGTCGGGTCGATTGAAAACCGAGATTCCATAATTTATTCGACCGACTAGACGTGTACTAGATTTTTTTTGCGACAGCCGGCACACGTGTTTTTGTTTTGACAGCTCATTTTTTTATTTTATTATCGTTTATTTGAGATAGTGAATTAAGAAATAAAAATGTTAATAGTTGGGCATTTTAATAACAGTAACAAAGAAGACGAAGTTTTTAAATTGAGAAAACGCTGCGAACTAAGTCAAATCGCTTCAATTTGTCAGGCATGAAATGTGTTTTCATATTAAATAGTTTGGTGTTATTGTTAAGCAAGTGAAAGGCAAACTGAGTCGATACGAATTTCATCGTTACATCCTTCAATAAATGCATCCTTTTCAATCAATCCTTAGAAACGCCATTTTTAAAGAATAAGGACAATTCGTATAAAAAAGTTACTCGATTTTTATTTATTTGTTAAAAAATAAACCCCTTTATAAACTTAGTACCTTTAATTACGAGTACAAAAAAACCGCTGGAAACACATTTAAAAACAAACATTCGACTACCAGTCGTTTACATTTTTCCTCACGACTCAAAATTGCATACATCCACCCGCCAACCGCCAAACAGAATAGCAGTTGAAGTCGAAAATACGAGGGCGGGTCAATAAGTCCGTGACTTTTTGAATTTCTGACCTCTTTACTGAAACAGCAACACTGCTCCTGTCAACAGGCATCTGTCAGTTGACTCCTATCAAAATTTAAACTTGCTGCGTCAGTTAGTTTGTGTTTGACAGCTATTTTTATCAGACTACTCACTAATTTGAGGAGAAAATGGAAAAAAGTGAATTTCGTGTGCTTATTAAGCATTATTTCTTGCGAAAAAAAACCATTACCGAGACCAAGGCTAAGCTTGATAAATACTATGGGGACTCTGCACCATCGATTTCAATGGTAAAAAAGTGGTTTACTGAATTTCGTTGTGGCCGTACAAGCACTGAAGATGCCGAACGTCCTGGACGCCCAGTTGAGGTCTCTACACCCGAAACAATCGAAAAAATTCACGATATGGTGTTGGCCGACCGAAGATTGAAAGTGCGAGAGATTGTGGAAGCCGTAGGGATCTCGTATGGCTCAGTGGTTTCAATTTTGAATGATCACTTGGGCATGAGAAAGCTTTCCGCAAGATGGGTGCCGCGTTTGCTCACAGTCGACCACAAACGCAATCGTGTAACAACTTCAGAGGAAGGTTTGGCGTTGTTTAATCGCAATATGGAGGAGTTTTTGCGCCGTTTTGTAACCGTGGACGAAACATGGATCCATCACAACACACCAGAGAACAAACAACAGTCAAAACAGTGGGTTTCTAAGGGTGAATCGGCGCCAAAGAAGGCCAAGGTGGGTTTGTCAGCCAATAAAGTTATGGCGACTGTTTTTTGGGATGCACGCGGGATAATCCACATTGACTATGACGATTTGAAAAAAAATCGACCTCATTTGGCCAAGAAAAAAGTTCTTTTCCACAAGACAAGGGTGCACACACGTGCAGTTGCCATGGCAAAAATCCATGAATTGGGCTATGAATTGCTCCCTCATCCACCCTATTCTCCAGATTTGGCTCCGAGCGACTACTTCTTGTTCCCAAACCTGAAGAAATGGGTTGGTGGAAAAAGATTTGACTCCAATGATGAAGTCATCTCGCAAACAAAGGCCTATTTTGAGGACCTCGACAAATCATTTTTTTTGGAAGGGATAAAAAAATTGGAGAAGCGTTGGACAAAGTGTATAGAGCTCAAGGGAGACTATGTTGAAAAATAAAATTATTTTTTTATCAAAAAATCTGTGTTTTAATCCAAAAGTCACGGACTTATTGACCCGCCCTCGTATGTTTTATTCTGCTACAAAATACAAATACGCCAAATGGAACATTCGAGTCGGTCGAAATCAAGTCGATTGTTAGTCGAAAACAACAAACGTAATTGCGGTGCAAATTGTTTTGGCACGATTCCCATATATACAATAATTTGTTTTACTTACTATCAAAGATTTATTTTTCAAGTTTATACATTTAGTATTCTTACCTTGCTTACATTAAGATCTATTTAGGGGTAAGACAAACGTGCAGTATCTCACGCTTCTCTTGTGATAATGTGAGAACTATTCTGTCGTAGTCTTTTTGAAGTCTTAAAACCACAGCAAGCGCTTTGAAGTAATTTTTCTAGAACTTTGGGCATAGCACCAGTGATATTGGGCTGAAGCCATCAACCGTGTTTTTTGAATTTTTGGACTACTAAGGCAATGGAATGACGGTTGCTGTTTTCCAGCTTCGGGGTATCACGGCGTCTCCTAAGATTTTATTATAGAGAGTGCTTAGTCTCCATTGTGGAAGTAAAAGCTTTACTTATTTTCGTTTCACGCTCAAAGAAGGCGATGCACTTTTTATATGATATAAGGTTTATTTGGGTGCTTTTTAAACAATCTTAACTTTGTTTTCTTTTAATACCTTTAAAAGGGAATTCAACAAAGGCACATACCTTTCGGAAGAAATAGTGCGCTCAGAGGAATAGAGATATTGGAAGATGATTAAATCTCGTTGCAGCTTCTTTATTTGTTTCGGAAAAAATATATCTATCAATCAAAAAGTTGATAATAGTTGGTTAAAATTATTACTGTTGTGTATTTAGTCGAAAATGTATAAGTACGTACTTCTTGAGCACAGAAAATAAGATCGATGTGCGTTAATGTGTATGTGTATTAAGATGTGTGGGTGGCTGTGGCTCAAGTGGTAGTGCATTGACTTCCCAATCGAAGGGTTCGGTGTTGAATCCCAACCGCGACCGAAAAACACTCTTTTTTCAGGCAACCAAAATCATGTAAGATGAGTGGTTGTCTAAAATACAACAACAAGTCAATTTACACTAATAATTAGTCTTCCCATTAAATGTTGGATGCCACCCATGGAACGAAATAACCACTAAGTCCAAAGATCTTTCTCTCTCTCTCTATCCCATTTTCCGAAAAACTTGACACGTGCTCCGGCATTTTAAAAGTATTCATACCCTCTTGAGTGTTAAGTTCTTTTTTAAAAAAAATAAAAAATTATAGATGAGCCGTTTTTTTTGACACAATTAGGCCCGAGTTTAACAAATGTTCCTCTTATATTTTACTTTTTCTAGTATATAAAAAGGGCAACCCCACAGCATGGTTCAGGAATTGACGTCACCCACAAGTAGCAATGGTATGTGGATCTGATTTAAAATGTTATTAATATCATTTCGGATTTCACTCCACAATAATGCACCATCTCACAAATTCACCCTTATTATCGACTCTGACCAATAATGCGATATAATCGAGGGAGCACCAAATTATCCAGATATGGTACTCTTTATTTTTTTCTATTTCCGAAACTCAGTTTATCACTTCGTGGGACCCATAAGACTCATTATTCCAAGATATAAAAGAAAATTCGACAATGAAAAATGTATGCATGACGAGATTGTTCATTGCAAAAAATGTACTGCTTCCAAGGAGTCTACTTGAAGGGGGACAAAATAAATTTTGATGATGAACTGGTTTGTGGGTTATATTTTGACAGAATGCTATATACTATAGACACAATAGTGAAACTAACGAAGGAGGTCACTTTTACTGCTGAGGTTAGTACTTACTAAATTGTGATGGGTATTACTCTTTATGGAAATACCAACCTCTTTCTCCGTCGTTAAATTATGAAAAATAACTCTTGTATAACGTAAGCCTGTAATAACCAATGTGTCTCCTGAGGAAGTATTGCACATAATCTCAGTATTACTTAATATTTACAGTTCATCATAGTTATTTTTGGTTTTCTGTTGCAGTGAATAGTTCATTTTAGAATATCTTGTTTACCAAATATACGTTTGTTACGTTGATTACAATTTAGATTTGAGAATTCGTAGGGGTACTTAGTTTCACTAGGAGTCCTAATTATTTATTAAATATATAATCTACCATTAATTTTTGTTAGATTATCCTTAAATAAACATGCATTTATTTTTGTCATTTATCTATTTAATTTTGTTAAGGCCTGGTGCCACGGTAAACAAATTTTTTTTCCCTTTTTCTGAAAGATGCATTTGTTCAGAATTAAAAGCAGTTCTATGGTCCAGGAATAGTTAACTAATGGCGAGAAATAAAAAAAGACCACAGGCTACAGCAAAACTTTGAACGCGTTTTTCTCGAAACTACGTTTTTCAACCTGGTTGACAATATGTTTAGAAAATCATTAATCCGATTTGCATGTACAAAGTCTTAAAATGTTCAATATTTTTTTTTATAAAGGGCCCCCTTCTATTTTTGTTTTTAAAAAATTATGAAAATCTTCTCTGAAAATGGGTAATAAAATTCGCCGGGCGAATATGTTTTTTTGATATCGAAATTTTCCTACATGGTGCCATAGAGACTGTATTTTTGAACATTTTGAGACTTGGTACATACAAATCGGATGAATAGTTTTTCAAATATGTTGTCAACCAGGTTGAAAAACGTAGTTCAGATCAATAATAAGCAACTTCTTGTGGCGTCCACTGCACGATCTGGATTCGACGACATGTGGTCTCAATAGAACAGCGCTACTTGAAACACTGCGCATGCCACCTTAATGGCGCCCAGGTCATACGATTTAACGCCTTTACACTTTTTCCTTTGGGGCTATCTGAAATCGCAGGACTATGCGAATGAACCGCAAACAAGTGATGAACTCAACGTTAACATAGCGAACGCCATCTAGCAAATTCAGCCAGATTCATGCTATGACTTCATCATCGAAACTGGACCTTTCGGATACGTGCCGATAAGCGAAGAAAGGGCTGGCATTTGGACGGCGTTATATTTCATTATCTATTTGGTTGTTCTTTTAAGACCGTGGGCTTGTAGCGAAAGTTTCTCAGTAAAGTTTCAGTGTAAACAGGCATTTTGATTGGAGGAAATCTTATGATTTGATTAGACGAGCTCTTATATACGGTTCACGGTGCTGGACAATGTACGAAGCGTTTAAAAACAAAATTACGGCAGCGGAAATGAAAATGTTAAGGATGTCTAGTGGAGTCACTAAACGCGATTGCATTAGATCTACGCGTATAAGAGGAAGTCTACATATAAAGAATTCGGTAACCGAACAGCTTGAGGCGAATAGAATGAGTTGGTATTGCCACGTTCAAAGAAGATCTGCGGAAAATCCAGTTAAAAAGGCACTATCAACTACGGTCACTCCAACTGTAAGAAAACGAGGTCGGAAAAAGAATTCCTGGATTACTCAGATGGCAAATGCGCAACAACGCCTGGGGCTAACCACTGAAGCGATCCAGGACCGAGCATTATGTAGAAGCGTACTGCGGTCTGCGACATTAGCCAACCCCATAAGCAGCAGCGATGCAGTAAAAATGGGAAACTCGTTACGCATAAGTTCGTATAACAAGGAAAGGGCTAATAAAAGGATAAGAAGAAGAAATCTTATGATTTGGGGATGCATGTGCATGGAAGAGGTTGGTGAATGCATTGGAGTGGTGGGTCGCATGAATGCCACTCAGTACATGACCATCCTGGAAGACGGACTCCTTACAAGTTTGGAAAAGTGGCATAAAGATGTGTCGGAAATTATTTTTCAGCAAGATACTGATCCGAAACACACAGCCAAAATTACAAAAACGTGGCTGCAAAATAAGCAATTTCAAGTAACTGATTGGCCACGACGGGTTGAGGTTAAACGTGCTATTTCGGATTTGCCTGGAGATTGTTCGAATTTGCATGAATTATGGTACCGCACTCAAACAGCTTGGCAAAATATCACCGCAAATCAATGTAAAAAGTTAATAGAATCCATGCCAAGAAGAATAAAAGCGGTCCTCAAAGCAAAAGGAGACCATACGAAGTACTAAGAGGAACAGTTTTGCAGAGTCAACAAATTGATCAAATGCCCTATGTTTACTGTTGTTACGAGGGCGGGTCAATAAGTCCGTGACTTTTTGAATTTCTGACCTCTTTACTGAAACAGCAACACTGCTCCTGTCAACAGGCGTCTGTCAGTTGACTCCTGTCAAAATTTAAACTTGCTGCGTCAGTTAGTTTGTGTTTGACAGCTATTTTTATCAGACTACTCACTAATTTGAGGAGAAAATGGAAAAAAGTGAATTTCGTGTGCTTATTAAGCATTATTTCTTGCGAAAAAAAAACATTACCGAGACCAAGGCTAAGCTTGATAAATACTATGGGGACTCTGCACCATCGATTTCAATGGTAAAAAAGTGGTTTACTGAATTTCGTTGTGGCCGTACAAGCACTGAAGATGCCGAACGTCCTGGACGCCCAGTTGAGGTCTCTACACCCGAAACAATCGAAAAAATTCACGATATGGTGTTGGCCGACCGAAGATTGAAAGTGCGAGAGATTGTGGAAGCCGTAGGGATCTCGTATGGCTCAGTGGTTTCAATTTTGAATGATCACTTGGGCATGAGAAAGCTTTCTGCAAGATGGGTGCCGCGTTTGCTCACAGTCGACCACAAACACATGTGCAGTTGCCATGGCAAAAATCCATGATTTGGGCTATGAATTGCTCCCTCATCCACCCTATTCTCCAGATTTGGCTCCGAGGGACTATTTCTTGTTCCCAAACCTGAAGAAATGGCTTGGTGGAAAAAGATTTGACTCCAATGATGAAGTCATCTCGCAAACAAAGGCCTATTTTGAGGACCTCGACAAATCATTTTTTTTGGAAGGGATAAAAAAATTGGAGAAGCGTTGGACAAAGTGTATAGAGCTCAAGGGAGACTACGTTGAAAAATAAAATTATTTTTTTATCAAAAAATCTGTGTTTTAATCCAAAAGTCACGGACTTATTGACCCGCCCTCGTATATTAAATTATGTTAAAAGATGAATGTGGTTCTCATTGATTTTTATGCTGAATTATAATAGGTGCATTTTATTGGCAGGTCAGTAACCAGCACAGTAAAATTTAACATTACAAACAACAAGTCGAATGCTGGCGATAAATAAGCCAGCATTCATTGCTGCCGATAAAGTTTTAAAAATTGAAATTCAGATGGCGCAAAGTATGCTATAAGAAATGATTTTGTTTTATGAAGGATTCGTTCGTTAATTATGTGTTTGTTTTTACACAAACTAAAAAATACTAGAGAGAAAAATACTTTTCATGTCAAATTTGTACGTGTTTAAGTTTAACTTTTTTGTGAAATTTAAACAAATTTCTTACTTTTGTTAATTTATTCTTAAGTTTCAGCACAAAAAGAATTTGGCGCATGCCTTTTACGAAGCGAATTCTATTTGCTCAGGCCTATAAACTAAATGCGAGTTAAAAAAAACATTCGCAACTTTGTGGACCCACCCGCAATTTTATTCAACAAGTCAAATGAAGTTTGGAGTGAGTTAAATTGTTTTATTGGCATTGAATGCTGAGCTGGCTACTGACCTGCCAATAAAACGCGGCTTATATTATTTTATTTTTTCGTTAAAAATTTCGTTTAATTTATAATAAAAAAGTTATGAACAAAAGTTTTTTATTCTACTAATCATATGATCAAAAAGTTGAATCACTGTATATATTACATATTATCCTGAACAACGGCGGATTATACTTGTAGAAACGCAATAAAGGATCTCATCAACAGTCGGCTACAAAAAGGCACTGGACATCAACAGGCAGCAGTTTTTTTCCCATCTGAAGATGACGCAGTAGGAAAAACAATTATCAACTCAAATTAAGTCAATGCTATTCAATCTGAAATCGAAACAGGACGCAATATAAGACCAATAGTATTTGCTGGTACCACCCGACTTTCAAATACAGTGGAACCTCGATATAACAACGCTAAAGGGGATTAGAAAATATTCGTTATACAATGTAATTTGTTACAATGAGGTTTGCTATATAGAGGTTAGATTGGTCTTATATTCATCTTAACAAGTTATGAAAACTTGTTTACTAACCTCAACATTACGAATTTTTCCACTTACCCTGTTATGTATAACGAACGATTTCCACTAGTAAAATAAAACATAGTGAAATGAATTCTTGTGGAATTTTGTGTGATGGATTGGTAGGATACGTTATGTAAAAGTTACGCGTTGACAAAAATCTTTATACAAAGGTAAATTATACTTTCTTCTTCTATTCTGCAATGATTGAAAATTCGTTATTAAGAGGTTTTTAACAGAAGATATTCGTAATGTAAAGGTATATTTTGCATTAACTCTTACTGGCAATTCTGAGGGACTTCGCAGATTTTATAAAATCGAGGAAATCATGATATTGAGGTTCGTTATACTAAGATTTCACTGTACAAAGAAAAAAAGCGCTGTCAACAATGAAATTTTAATACCAATTTCCCCAAAATTGGCAGTTTTCAGTCATCGCGACGGCACCAAGCAAATCAACCAGTGTGGGATTTTTGTGAAAAATCCAGCCTCAAATATACAATTTTTAATTGACTCCAATTCTGATGTATCTGTTCTCCCTTCAACTATGTTAAAGAAAAATATTAAACCCGATCAAACGATGTCGACATCTAATGGCTCAACTATTCAAGTTATTCCACTGCAGACAACATATTCACACTCACAACTATTGCCCACTAATTCCTTAGGCAAAATAGAAGATTATACGTGTTTTTTTTGTGGACTTTGGAGCAGCATTTGATTCAGTTGACCGAAGCGCACTATTCTACAAACTGTAGCAGAAAGGAATGTCAACGAAAATGCTGAGAGTCCTAAAAAATATGTACAAGAATACGCGTCAAGCAGTATGGGACGGCAGAAGTATATCTGAATGTTATGAAACTTAGTCTGGAGTTAAACAGGGTTGCCTATTTAGCGCAGTCCTTTTTGCTCTGTTCATTGATGACATTTCGGAACATTTGCGCGCAGGTATCAAAATTACTCAAGAAATCATTAAGGTATTACTCTACGCAGATGATATTGTTTTGCTATCTGAATCTCCTCACAGCTTACAACTCATGATCAACAAAATGAGTAGTTTCTGCAAAATGTGGAACTTGAGGGTGAATTTAGAAAAATCCAAGATCATGATTGTTCGCACCAGACAAACGAAACTGAGAGAGAATGAAAAGTGGTTTTATGACGGTGAACTAGTAGAAGTTGTCACCCAATATAACTATCTCGACATAATCTTGGAGCCCATCATGAAACTCACATCTTGAAAACTGCCAGCATCTAAAGCCTTTTAAGCGCTTCGTGGAAAAATATAATCAACAAAAATGAAATTCCAACCTCAGCAAAGTACCGAGTTTTTGAAGCTGTCATGCGCTCAGTTTTGTTTTATAGTTGTCAAACATGGGGATTTAAACAATATGAGGAAGTTGAAAAATTTCTTCGCTTTTTTTCTAAAAAAATTATTTCGCCTTCCCATGTACACTCCTAAATACGTTTTATATCTAGCAACACGTCTTCCCAACCTTTTTAGTTTAACACTGAAATTACATTTCAAGTGTCTGATATCCACAATCGCAACGAAAGCGTAGCTCAAGCTACGTCCTCTTCCAACAGACTTATCTATCCTGAGCTTACGTACGACCTGAGAAGCAACAATTGTTTTAACGATTGCCGCAGTCTTAAGACGATATCCTTGATATGCAGAGCGAGGTGTGAAATGTTGAATTTAAACGGGTCGCCTTTCAGAAAAATAGTGTCAAATCTTTGCACAATATGAACAACTTGAAGGCAAAAGAAGATACATTTCACCTTCCTCGTCGCGTAAGTAACAAAACTCATTACCGGTGTGGATTTCCTAAAACAAAAACAGGACTTAAAGTAGAAATAAGAAATACCAAACTAACAGATATAAATAAGCATTTGTGCTACTTCAAGCAAACAAAAATTTTGCAATTGAGCACAAGTATTCACTAATCCTGAACAATTTTCCTGTATTGATACAAAAAAACTCAACTACAACATTCCAGTTCATCGGTCTGTAGAACACAACATTTTAACAAAGGGCCCATTACAACATTCACGACCACGACGTCTGATTGCCACCAAATTAAAAACAACTGAAAGGAATTCGAATATATGACACAACCTGGTTTTTTTCAACCATCCTGGAGACCTTGCGGTGATTAAACAAGATTTAACTCTATAACCATACCTGACAGAAACTCAGTACCACACATTGAGTTTGATATCTGTAGTTTCGGAGCTATAATTTACATTGCAAGCTCTTGCTCAAGAACCCCTTCTCCATCACCCAAAACAATACGCTAAACTAAGTATTACTTCAGATGCTTCCAATACTGATGTTGGTGCAGTTTTAAAAAAGAAAATGATGACTACTGACAACCAGTAGTAATTTTTAGCAAAAAACTTACTTCAGGTCAAGCTTGTTATTTAGCATTCGATCATGAATTGCTTGCTATGTATTTGACGATTAAACATTTCCAATATTTCTTAGGTCAAGGCTTGTGTGTTTACTTAAACACAGCCCTGTATACTAAAACTAAAAGAAGCCCAAAACAAGAAACGCAATTAGATTTTATATCGCAGTACAAGCATCCCTCAATGGATCCAAATATGGATTCAAATTAATTGCTCTCGAACGATACCATAGAGTTAGCAAGAGAGCATGTAATAATAAAGAGAAATCACTTTATCCGCAATCCTTTTTTCATACATTTTTTCGTGTACACAGCAAAACTCATCCTTGCGCCCCAGATGTACTCTTTCGATTTCTCGTATGACGGGCCATGAGTTTTATTTTAAAACCGTATTGCGTATCAATATAGAAGACACAACAGACCCATTTAGAAGCTGGGTCAAGTGTTTTCCACAGCGGAGATCTTAAAACACCCTCATTCAAGTTTTGTCTGTCTAGGGTATCGAAGCCACCCGGAAATGTGTATATTCAAATCATCTGGAATAACGATTTCAGAATGAGGATAAGGCGTTGGAGTCTAACAGAAAATCAAACTTTTATAATCAAAGCATTAGTGGATAATTTGCTTGCGGAGGTGGAATTTTTATCACATGCAATTTAATTCCGTATTAAAGCAGGCAACACATTGTGTGGGGTTTTGTAAGCTAAATCACTACGCATGTAAAAAGCGCTAATTTTTTTTTACACATGCGCAAAGTGGTTTTGGTTTACGCCGCGCGTTTTTATTTTTGCGCAACAGACGAGGAAGATGTATGAGTACACCGAGTAGCTGGTGACAAGGGAAAATTATTCATATAGAAATTCAAAGGGCCACCACTTACATTATCCGTTGTTCAGAAGTGGTCCAACGAATTTATAGCGACAAAAAAAGTATTGAAGTTACCTTCAACTTCAGTTAACTAGCGACCCGCCCCGGCTTTGCACGGATGTAACTCAGAAAACAAAAGGGGTGAAGAATGTGAAGTACTGCCTTTGATTATAGGATTTCTTTATAAACAATGTTTGCGGCTGATTTTTGGTTACTCAATACGAACAAATTTTCTTGTGCGATGAGCGAAAGAGCTACGTGTAGCTGTGCATGGGAAAAGCACTTAACGCTTAGGTCTAAGCCCTCAATGTTGAATGTCTGACCTTGTGATTTGTTAATACATAGTAATTGAAAATGAAAATTTTATTGGAAACTTCACTCCTTTGAAATGAAATGGAATATATATCCACATTTAGTTAGAATTTTACACTCTATAGTAAAAGTTTTTAGACGTATACTGTTGCACAATTTAGGTGGATTCCTTCGCAATAAAATAACAGGACACCCTTCCTTTAAAACCAATTTATGTGGGGGCAATCCAGAAGGCTGCAAGCAATTGAGAAATTCTTTTGGGAAATGTATAGCCTCTTCATGGTCCAGCACGGTATCTACAGAGTAGTATGTTTGCACCTGTGTATTAATTTTAGAGATAATAAACTCGTTCACTTTACCTACTTAATTGCTAGTAGGAGACAAAATAGCTCTCTCCTTGAACCAAGTTATAGTCTTAAAACTTATATTATTCATTTCTGGATAAAATTGCAAAGGTTTTGATTATCTAGATTAACTCTCCCATTGTTTTGTGATATACGAGGGCGGGTCAATAAGTCCGTGACTTTTTGAATTTCTGACCTCTTTACTGAAACAGCAACACTGCTCCTGTCAACAGGCGTCTGTCAGTTGACTCCTGTCAAAATTTAAACTTGCTGCGTCAGTTAGTTTGTGTTTGAGAGCTATTTTTATCAGACTACTCACTAATTTGAGGAGAAAATGGAAAAAAGTGAATTTCGCGTGCTTATTAAGCATTATTTCTTGCGAAAAAAAACCATTACCGAGACCAAGGCTAAGCTTGATAAATACTATGAGGACTCTGCACCATCGATTACAATGGTAAAAAAGTGGTTTACTGAATTTCGTTGTGGCCGTACAAGCACTGAAGATGCCGAACGTCCTGGACGCCCAGTTGAGGTCTCTACACCCGAAACAATCGAAAAAATTCACGATATGGTGTTGGCCGACCGAAGATTGAAAGTGCGAGAGATTGTGGAAGCCGTAGGGATCTCGCATGGCTCAGTGGTTTTAATTTTGAATGATCACTTGGGCATGAGAAAGCTTTCCGCAAGATGGGTGCCGCGTTTGCTCACAGTCGACCACAAACACATGTGCAGTTGCCATGGCAAAAATCCATGAATTGGGCTATGAATTGCTCCCTCATCCACCCTATTCTCCAGATTTGGCTCCGAGGGACTACTTCTTGTTCCCAAACCTGAAAAAATGGCTTGGTGGAAAAAGATTTGACTCCAATGATGAAGTCATCTCGCAAACAAAGGCCGATTTTGAGGAAGGGATAAAAAAATTGGAGAAGCGTTGGACAAAGTGTATAGAGCTGAAGGGAGACTACGTTGAGAAATAAAATTATTTTTTTATCAAAAAATCTGTGTTTCAATCCAAAAGTCACGGACTTATTGACCCGCCCTCGTATGTCCATTCCTTATTTTGAGCAACAACTCTGAAAAATGCCGGTTTTCGTGTGCTGATAATGACACTCTCATATTTGTTTTGAGTTCTAATCTATTCGCAAGCGGCCAGAGAAAAGATCTTTTCAATCATTGAATTGATTTCATCAGCACGTGTCCCTCTTATACTGGTAAGATTTGCCAAAAGTCACCAGAGAACAATTGAAAAATTGTTCGACGTGGTAGCTTTGTTCCAAACTAATAATGACCAGTCACGTATTAATTTTCCAGTATTACTTGGTTTTGGAATGCTACAAACAGTGCTAGTGTCCTCAGTAGCAATTTTTAATGGAAGTTTGAATGTTGCATGAGCGGTTCGGCCTACTTCCAAAAATGTAACTGCGATTCCGGCTGATGCTACAGCTAATGCAATTTTGCCAGTAGATCTTACTTTTCCAAGGAGCAAGTTGATAAAAAATGTTTTTCCTGTACCTCCAGGAGCATCAAAAAAATATAAATTTTCTTCGTTTCTATCAATTGATGTATACAATGCGATACTTATTTTTTTATCTATGTATGTTCATGCGATGTTCATCTTGAGCTACAATTTGTTTAAACAGTTTAAATTGATTGTAGGAAATTTCTCTTTCGTATAGGTATATTTGTAGGCATCAGCCTACCCCAAAGTTCTTCTACTACCTTATACAACGCTTCATCAAAAATATGTTGATCATACTGGACATAATATGACATTAACTCTCACCGTCGTCGATTCAGCATATCTTCGTCCATATTTTGCTCATACTTGTTCCAGTGAGATACAATATCGGTCACTTGACAAAACGCTATAATAATAGCAAGCAAATACCTTAATGACCTCTGCAACTGCAACTAGTAGCTTCTGTTAATGTGTTGTTCCATTAAGAGTTGTCTTCCAAGAGACCCATCGTTTTACATGCTGCTTTATAGGTATTATTAGTTACTCCTTGTATGATTGGCCCTTACAATGTGAAGTAGCATTCTCAAGTGAAAACATTCACTGTTGTTGGGATGACCTACAAAGACCCTCCCAAGAGCATCAGTTCTTTTTTAACTCCAGGGAAACCTTCAACTGGAGACCCTTGTTTGATCCGGCTTAATTTTGTTCACTAACCATACCGCCAGATGGACATGTGGCAACCCACGTATCTGCCACTCAACAGTGTACATGTGGCAACGTTGTATCCTGGGATAAAAATAGTCAAGTGTGCGCTGGTCAAATTACCCCAACTGATCTTACTGTAAAGCGGTAACAGACGGGCCAATTTCAGACACAATTTTTGTAAATTAGGCACTAAAAACTGGGTTATCATGTCACGATAACGAACACCATTAATTGTTACTGTCTGACCAGCCGCACTTTCGAAGAACAATGGTCCGATATTGTCTCCAGCCCAAAATCCGCACTAAACAGTCACGCGTTGTGGATGCATTTGATTCTCAACAACTACTCGTGGGTTTTCTGAACCCCAAATGCGAAAATTTTGACGATTAACGAAGCCATCAAGATGAAAATGAGCTTCATCACTGATGGTGATTTTGTTCGACTGTAGCCGATAAACTTTCATTATTTTTAAAATATTGCTCAACAATGAAAATGCTTTGCTTCTTCGTATAGCGCTCTATTTTTATTAACCCCTAAATGTCAGCTTTCACATTGTTATCTTTTTGTCCGTTGTCATAACTGTACTATTAAATGGCGCAAAATTCAAATTTTGCGTGAATTATGGGACACGCTTTTAAGACAAATAATGATAACATAAGAAACCTAAAATAGTCCAAAGAAAGAAGAGAGAAGAAAAAAAAGTTTTCTGTTTGATAAACCTGAATATGCGCGCACTCCACTGGTGGGCTGTTGATTGCAATGACTTACGCATATCTGTGATTTATGTAAATCTCAAATAATTACATTTTTACTTATTACTTCCGTTATAAGAATCACAGAATAATGATTGATACATCAATCTCTTCACCAGGAAATGTATTAATCGAAGAAAAAAATCATATTCAAATTTCTTCAGCCATTTTGTGGCAATATGTGTGTAGAGGATAAAAAATGAGTTTTTTCAGTTAAAAAATCATCGGCTCAATAACGGACTTAGGATACTAAAAACCATCCTATGTAATACAGCTACTCACGACAAATCGATTGATATATATATATTGTTGAGGTACCGTTACGTACCTACTCCCTACTCGCGGACAAACAGAAAAATGTGTTATCTTTTATAGATGTAGAGATAAAAAAGAATTCTACTAGTTAACTTACAGCATTCAATGGTAGGGACATAAGAATACTTTCATAGCGGGCTCCGGGCGTATAGAGGCCAAATTTTGTTCCACGGTCATATATTAAATTAAATTCTACATATCTCCCACGCCGAAGAAGTTGCCATTGACGTTCCCGATGACCATAATCATCGTTTTTATGTTTTCGCACTGAAAATATAAGATATTTGAATTTACAATTACATTTATATCTAAAAAAAAAACCTATTGGCATATAGGACGGAATAACGGAATGAGCACACGTTGAAACAAAGTCAAATGCTTCTTCTTGATTAGGTGTATCAATATCGTCAAAAAATATACCACCAATACCACGACACTCATGGCGATGAGTTACACGAAAATATTCATCGCACCATTTTTTGAACCGCGGATAGTATTCCACATCATGTTGATCACAGGCATCCTTAAGAGTTTGATGGAATAGTACCGCATCTTCTTCGTCCAAATAGTATGGCGTTAAGTCAGTGCCTAGTATTTATTTTAATTTATTAAAGAAAATCTTTTTAAAAAAATGTTATTTACTTGCCTCCACCAAACCACCATTTTTTTTCTCCACTTTTTTCTTCGACTTCAAAATATCTGTAGTTAAAGTGAATTGTTGGTACCATTGGGTTGCGTGGATGTATAACAGCACTGACACCAGCTGCAAAGAATGGCAAATTACCTTCACCCAATTCTTTTCCTCGGGAACGCATTTGTTGAACAGCGCCTGGAGGAAGACTGCCTGTTACAACTGATATATTAACTCCAGCTTTTTCGAAAACTTCTCCATCCTGAAGTACACATGTAATACCACCACCCCCTTCTTCACGTTCCCATCTATCCACTTTAAATTTTTGACCACAATATTCTTCGTTTTCCAAAGCACGACAGAAATCTGATTGAATTTGAAGTATAAGCAATTCCACTTTTGTCCTTATGTCGTTTTTCGTTTTACACAGACTATCCTCATTAGATATAGGATCAGCCATAAATTTAAGCTTATTTAGCTTCCGTTTTGCTTCCATACTTGCATAACTTATTGACAGAAATGCTGCTATTCCAGATCCTATTAGAAATGCATGTGTCTGGCTAAAAAGAGAGATTTTAAAAAACATTAAGGTCATTATCTGACTATCGTTATTGTTTTGAATGAATATTGAGCTAATAATCTCCGCAGCTAAGTTTTTAAATTTTAAAATTATCATATATGTATAGGATAATTTACGAGATAATAAACCATAATATAATAAGAAATAAATATAACATAAAGAAATAAAGAGTATGTGTTCCTTATCTAGGTGTTATGTGCGATATGAATATCAATACTAAATTAAATGTTAAGCAAGTTAAACTTTCTACATAACTTAACAGACAGTAATGATCTCTAAAGACCAGTATACGGTTCTAGAACTCTATTCGATTCGATAAATTTTTATGAAAAACAGCCTGTTCCCATCGCATTTATGTATTTTCTAATTAAACAACATAAAAATAACAGGTAAGACATTCATTTTAAATAGATACATCCACCTTTAAATGGTTTTATAGGTGTGTTTTTTGGCATCAGTATTAGCGCTTATTTCCAATATATGCACGTGAAAAAAACACTAACAACTTAGCCTATACGCGCTTACTGAATGCAACATACGAGTATATACCGGTGTTAACGCGGATAGCAACAATGCTGCCCAATATATTTTTGGATGAAATCGAAGACTTATATGAAAACGTTAAAACATATGTAAATTTTTGGGCAAATTAAATGTAAGTACTGCCGAATTAGCCGAATGTTGATAGTTAACACCGGTATTCGTTTTTTTGCGGTCTCTGGAAATTAAGCGCTGATGCCGATGCCAAAAAACCCACCTTATATCAACATTGTGTAATGTGTTTTTGCATCTAATATAAAAGTATTTAGTAGTGTTAAGATTTAAAGTTTGAAATAATAAAAAACTGTTCTGTAAGAAAAGAAAAAGAAAAAAAGCTATTTATAGCTTAGGCATACAATTAGTACATTCATTCCCTACCTAAATTATAAAAGTCATAAAGTTCGAAATTTACTTACAAAATTCAATTTTATTTTGTTAACATTTTGTTTGAAAACTTTTATTTTTAACGACTTCAGAGCATCTTAGTGAAACTCTACACAAAACATCTGCAATGTTCCATCGTTATAGTCGACCAGGCTCGCTGAATATTGTCCCACAATTTATCCATGTTTTTCTGTTTTTCTCCTTCAACGCTCCTTCCGATGCAGTCTTCAAATTCTCAATCGGATTGAGATAAGGACTTAGTACTTGTCATTGCAAAATATGAATAATATGATCTTCTAAGTACCGCTTCACCAGCCGGGAAGGTATCCGACTTCATTTCGACAAACAAGTGGTCGCCATTGTTGCCCACGGTCGAACATTTTCACCAGTTATTTCTGGTATCCGTAGAGGTCGCAGACAGAAGCGTTCTAAAAAGGATAATTTCAGATATATGAAAGTTTATCTTCAACTCCCAGTCGGTTACTATCGCCCAATCTTATCGAAGTCACGATGCAAGAGCGTATTTATGACCGCGATCTTCGAACCAGATCTGTACGTGAGAGGTCTGCATTCGCTAAGACACGATTAAGTAAGCTTGCAAGATAACTTTTGTGGAAGTAGAATACAATCGGCGAATTAACTACACCTTGCTGCAGACCGTTTTTAATAGCAAATACTCCAGCAGAAGTCACACTGTCATTCTTTATTATGAACTCTACTGATGAGCATATCAAAAAGAACGTATAACAGTGATTTATTTATGCCCACCTATTAGCTAAAAGCCATTCTACTAAGCATATGGGGAGCTCCCTCTCGCTGGCTTTTATTAATATTTGCATATTTTTAATCGGCTTCAGTGTCCTGTTCTTCGGGTTATGCTTGCCAGTAAACTGCATGTATAAGGTTTTAAATCTCTTCAATTGCATTGCGAAATGTATCGGTGTCGGTAAATTGAAATCGAAATATCGTTTTGTGGTTTCGTCCCTTTGTAAGAGGTGCCTGCCAATTTCTCCCTTTGACAGATCCTGATGGACAGTGGGTAAAGTGAGTTCGGGAGTGTTCTCGTCAACGTTCTGGAGAAGTGTATCTACTCTACAATAATTATAAGAATACCTTTGAGCAGAACTACCCCAATTCCGCAATTTCGTTGGAATGACTACAATACGCCATTTGTGCGTAGGTAATTTGGGGATGGTTTTTGAACTGGGCGTTAATTAACTGCCGTCTTTGCTGCCGAGTCATAGTTTTTTTTTCTTATATATTTATTGGCCCAATAGCTTGTATAATGGAAACCTCAACAAAAGAGAAATTATTGAAGTAATCGAAAACACGATGTTATCAAATGTCGAATGTATATTATTTGGACATAATATACGACAAAGACAATAAAAATTGAGCAAAAGTAGTGAATAAGTAGTTTTCGGACAACAACTCTTTAGTTTGGAAGTGGTTGTCGAAATCCTTAGATCTTAGTCCCATCGAAAATTTATGTAGAGATTTAAAAAAACCACTTGGTATAGTATCAACTAAAAAAATTTTCTCGATTTGTGACACATTTTGACAGAATTTGCATATAGATTATTGTTGAATTCGCCTTAGAAAATAAACGTGTTAAACATAATAATTTCTACATATGTATTATATGTATGTACTCATAAGTGCTTATTATTTTATCCATCACTGTCGTGAGCCCATGCAACGCGACCGCATAACCTTCAAGTCTATAAATGTAATCTTGGTTGCAACCACGTGGTTGCATTTAAAAAAAATGACAACAAAAAAACATCTTAAATATCTCAAGTCTTCAATTTAGCTCCATTAGAAATTACGGAAAATTATTGCTTTTACCTGCAAAAAACAAAAGGGATGCCGAAACCGTGGAAAAATCTTGCACAGACCCTTGCAAATTAATCTTACACTAATTTTTTAAAATTTTTGGAGTCAGCTTTACTGGAGACACCAAAACTTACGCTGCCAAATCCGCAGACTACTAAGCCCAAGTGAGGGCAGAGATCCAACAACAGAAAGAAACATCGCAACCTGTAAGCTATATATGTACATATGACATGAAAACAGTTATAAGATAAACCAATTTACAAACAAATTTGCGAAAATTGGTGACATAACAAAATCACTAAAACAAGTCATACTGTTATCGCTTTTGGGACAAAGCCCACAGGCCAACAAGTAGCATGAAAACTCCTTGGTTATTTTTGTTAAATAAAGCTGCATTTGCGCTTAGTGTGTTTTAAAGTGAAAAACAATATCCAGTAAAATTAGACTTTTCTCATCTAAGTAATTACTACTCAAGGAAATACCATTAAATTTTTCGAGAAACTAACTACAACACGCCTTTTAAAGCATTGCACGGAAACATCGGATCACGTAAAAAATTGAAAGAAACAGTTCACTATCCTTCATTTTCATTATGACCTTAATTAGCTTCCGAGTCGCGCGATATTCGTAAAAAACAGTTTTTATAAAATTTGTTCTTTGATCTTGACTGATCTCTTTCTCCATCTGTAATATGTTTTTGAAAACACCAAAACAAACCGATTAAAAACAAAGAAAAGGGTGGTACTTAGTTTTTTAGACCAGAAGACATATTTATGTCTAAAGTGATTGGAATTATATTGAGGACCAAACAGGAGAAGAGTCAGTCGAAGAAAATTTGTAGATATATAGAATCATGCGGTAATTATTTTTATTAACTTAAATGTTAATGGTTGGGTGTTGTAGAAATGGGGTAGGCAGAGAAGTCAACCTGGCGATAACCAGTGTTGCAACTATCTTCTACATATCAATTGTGCTTATAAAACCTCCATGTGGTAACCGCTGGGTACTGGTCAATGTCCATCCGGACTGGACCTACTAAACATATAAGTGCGAGTGCTGACAAGCAGACAAAAATAGCAGCACTAAAAACGGGACAGCGGATTAATTCCCCAGATAAAATGAACGGTGAAAATAATCCCGAAACAAATGAGACTTTACCCGGGCTACTCCGACATATTTGGAACTCAGGCCGGTAAGGATTTCCGAGACTAAGCCAGTGTATTGGAAAAGAGATGGTGGCGGAAGAGCCCTTAATGGACCACCGCAGCACTCACATCCCAGAACGTGTTACTGGCTTTTGGTCCAACCGACCCCCTATCCTAGGGGTATCGAAAAATGGGACTGGCCCTCCAGGCTGGTGGTTGTGCTGCAGGGGTTACTGCCCGGCCATGGAAAAAATACAAAAGCAGAACAACTAGCGGAGGCCCTAAGCTGCTGCAAAGCGGACATTACAGCCATCCATGAAATTCGATGGAATGGGCCGGACAATCCGCAAAATTTACCAACACCAGACTGATATGAGCGCACGCCCCACACACGAGAAAGATGACGATACAAAAGATGTCTTCTATGAGGTTTTACACAAGACCTACAAGCAATGCCCTAGCTATGACATTGAAATTGTCCTCGGCGATTGTAATGCAAAGCTAGGAAGAGAAGGCATCTTTGGTAGCACTGTCGGATGAAAAAGCCTGCACGACCTTCCTTCGATAACGGAATCAGGCTTATCGAATTTGCGGTGGGACAAAGCATCGTCGTAGCTAGCACGCGGTTATCACATCTCGATATTTACAAGCGGACTTGCAGAACTCCTGATCAATCAACCGTCAATTGACTACATTGCGAACGACGCAAGACACTCCTCCAGTATTATGGATGTCCCTTGCCAGCATCAAGCATCGAAGACCAGTGACAATACTGCCAGAAAAATAAATTTAAATGTGAGGATTTTTATAAAAAAAAAAACTTGAAGTTTATGTAAAAACAACAATAATTTGAATTTAGGGCGAAGCATGTGACCAATACAACACATTCAGGTTTCAAAATATTTGGAATAGAATAGTGTCTTACAGTTAACTCCTGCTTAGTTTCTATTTAGACAAACGGAAATATCTTACGAAACTGCAGAAGATAAATTTAAGTAACGTATGTGTGTATGTGATTTTTCGAACGAAATACTTACACCCTTTTCTCCAGTTCTAAAGGGTTTGAGGCATCTCTTAACCCTTTATTTTTATCTGACCATTTTAAAAAAATTATCTGAATAACTTATGCAATTCGATGGAACTCATTTTATTAGGTTTTTTTTTGAAAAATATTGCGGCAAAAAACTGTCAAAACAAATTGTATTCACAATAGTCACTTTTATGGTTTTTATTCACAACAATAGAATCCTTTGTCGATTGAGTTACACAATACCAAACATGAAATCAGTCGAATCGACGATCGACAATCGACTTGATCGACGATCGACAACCGCAATACGGGCCATTGACATAATCGGATGAAAGCAGCGTGGTGTCGGTGGCACCTTTGCAAGCATTGAGGCGGAAGCGGCAAAGATGGGTTTAGCAGTCAATGAGGGCAACACCAAGTATATGCTGTGAAACTAAAAGGAAACTGAACACCGACGACTCGGACTGAACGTCACCTTTGCCAGGTATAACTTTGAGGTAGGTAAGGACTTTGTATACCTAGGCTCCGCTATGAATTCAGACAACGACACCAGCGCTGACGAAGAATAACTCTTGCCAATCGCCGCTTCTTTGGGCTAAGAAGTAAGACTAGTAAGACCCTCTCTCGAACAACAAAAGTTGCCCTTTATAAGACCTCAATAATCCCAGTCCTGCTCTATGACGCAGAGGCACGGACATTATCAAAAATGGATGAGGGTGCTCTTGGCTGCTTCGACAGGAAAATTCTTCGACTGATTTTCGGTCCCATATGCATTGACGGTGAGTGGAGCAGGAAATACAACGACGAACTGTATCGACTGTACAGCGGCATCGACATAGCCAGAAGAGTGAAGATCCAACGACTAAGATGGCTGGGTCATGTAGAGCGGATGAACACCAATGCTCCGGTCCGAAAAGTCTTCGAATCCGCCCACGAGGGACAGCTCAGTAGAGGAAGACCGAGACTCAGGTGGGGCACGCATGTGGAAGGAGACCTCGGCTAACTTAGCGTGCGAAACTGAACGCAGCTGGCAAAAGATCGAGCTAGCTGTTGACGTTTGTTGATTGAGGCCCAGGTCCACCCTGGACTGTAGCGCCACCTGAAGTAAAGTAAGTAAGTTACTTAATCTATTTTATTTTCGAAATTGATAGTGGTTCTCCTGTTACAATTATCAACAACGCGAATAAGAAACTATATTTTCCGAATGAGAAGTAAAATTCACCGAATAAGCATCAACAACAAATCATTATTCATGATTTAAAAAAAGTGTCGACTTAAAGATAAATGCACACTTAAGTCTAAAGCGTACCATTAATGACTTAATAGTCAGCTTTTACTTTAACTTAAATCTTTCATAAAAAAAACTACAGTACACTCGCGGTAACGTGAACTAATTAAAACATAGCCAGTTCACGTTATCGAATAGGATTTTTTTAAAGTAAAATAACGATTAGTTGTGAGAACTTATATGTACTGAACATATGTATTTGGATTAAGAATTAATTACAAAAAGTTTTTTTCATTCATTTATATATTATTTTAAAAATTTCAACTGCAAAACCAACCGCGTGCACGAAAAATCACTTGAAAAATGAATATTCTTAGGGAGAACATAACGCACTTACACACTATACACACTATACACAATGTAAATCGTTGGCTAAACAGTTACAGTTGTCCCTTTTTCTTGTTAGGACATGTTCATTTGTGATAAGATTTATATTTGCAGTCAACAAGAGCAACTGTTCACGTTATCGAAAGGTTCGTATTCAAATTACTGGATAGCTAATGTAAAAATTTGTGTGTTCACGTTATCATATAGTCACGTTACCGCGAGTGTACTGTATTACATTTTCATTAATTCTACTACGTAAGATTGTTTTAACTTTTTCTATTTGCACCGTAATTTGAATTTATTTTAAAGTCCAGCTGAGTTTCTTATCTTTTCGTTTCTAAATGGAAACTCAATTCCGTAGTACCGATTACCAGTACTCATTTTTTTCAAAAATTGTAAGTTAAAAAGGGTAGATGTGAAACATGGATGGTTTACAATTTTCTTTCCATTTCCTGCATTCCCTTTTGTGGTCCTTCGTTATTTTGTTGCTTTTTCTTTTTTTGGTGTCGCTGTTGTGAAACGTAAACGGATGCTTGAGCGGATGCAAAAAAGCAAGTGGTTGTCTATTATTCTTCAACTTATTTGTATGTTTTTGCTTCAAATCGCTTTGCTAATGGGATAAAAGTAAATTGAATTTAGACTTGTTATTTTTAAATAGTTTCAAAACTAGCCATTCTCTTGCTGTGTATCCCGTATTTTTCAGTATGACTATATCCACATCCTTCTCTTTTTCCTTTAGATTATTGAAACTTTTTTAAAACACTCAACAATTTTCTTTTACAATTTTTGGATCCATATCAACAATTCGTCGCCCTAGCTACACAAAAACGTTACTACATTTTTAACATATTAAACATCAAGCACAAATTAAAGTGAAAAATGTTTAATCTATTCCATAGTGATAAATCTAGACTTGAAATTTCAAAAGTATTAACGCCCATATCGAAAAATTAAGAATATTCAAAAATTAAAAAACGTTTCACCTGAAAAATTTAAAATTTTTAGATACGTCAAATTACTCATAATATCACAAAGAAAAAGTCCCGCTTAATTTTAGAATTTTTGTAACCAAATCTAATCCGTTGTAGAATTGTTCTTAGTAGTAAATTAGTACCTTGGCATCACTCTGTTCCTCAATGTCATATATAAAAAATTAAACATAGCTTTCCATTAGAATTTAGACGAATACTTACACCGCAGACGATTATTATTAAATTTATTATTATTACAGACATTTTGGAAAGTGTGGAGATTGTGTTAAAAGGTGCATCAGTATTTTTGTTTTTGTTTCTTCTTCTTTTACTCAAAAAACTTGAATTTCGTTGCAATACCCTATACATTCTCTTAAACATACAGCTCTTATTTACTTTAACACATAAATACATGTTATTTACTTTACACTAGACACATACATACGAAACTTTAAACTGTTAACTTAGTTATATATAAACTGTACAAGTTAATAATTTTTGGGTAACCATAGACGATTTGTATTGCAATAAACTTGAAACATTACACGTCAGTTCATGAATGTCAGAGATGACTGTCTTGTGAGCATTCACCTGTTTAGTATTTTGGCCAACAGCTCACAAGAAATAGTTACCGCGGTGTGGTGAATTCATTGTCATGTCAAAAAATTATTTTTTTGACAATCATTATCTTCGTACCCAATACTACATCAGGAGAAAAATAGAAGACTGTGATATAAATAATAAAATAACGAACAATGGCGGAAGAATTTGATGAAACAGCCATCATTTAATGAGAAAGCATAAGCATCATTCCTTTCCCGCAAATTCCGTAGAATTCTTCTACGCTGTAATCTCAAATAATTGAAATATTTATTTCATTTGTAACTGTCCAACAAGAAATAAATGTATTTTTTTAACTTTCTTTTTTTTTTTGTTTATTTCACTCACAAGCAGCAAAATCAAAACTTCTTCCTCCATTTTTTTTTTTTTTCAAATTTAACAATATATTGGCCTTTATTTTTCTCTTATGACCGGCTTATGAGCTGCTCAATCAGAAATCACAATTTTGACAGTTCCTGTGATGCTCACAACTTGTGAGGTTTTGGTTAGAATAAGAAAACCTCACATATTGTGACTCACCACGCTCTTATGAGGTTGTGACATATGAGGCTTCACAGAGGTATGTCAAAATACGGGCATGGTTGTGTTATTTTGGCATCGGTATTGGTATATTACAAACCTAAAAGATGTGTTTTTCTGGCATCGGCATCAGCCCTTAATTTCAGAGTCCAAAAAAACTGCTATCGGCGTTTATTATTAACACCCAGCTAATTTGGCGGTACTTTTATTTAATTTCCCCAAAAAGAGACATATGTTTTAACGTTTCCACGTCTTCGCTATCATGCAAAATCAAGTCTGTCAGCATTGTTGCTATCCGTCTTAATGCTAATAAATATATTGCATTAAGTTAGGCGTATAGGTTAAGTTGTTAGTGTGATTAACACGTAGAGTGAAAATAAGCGCTGATACCAATGCCAAAAAACACACCTATTGACTACAAAATTCTACCTAACGTAAATGCATCTTATTGAACGTGTCGGTTCCCGTAGTCAAGTTACAAATATTATAAACGGATTAATCCAGCATAACTGAAGGCTTTTCCACTCTGGAAAATGCCGATGTCCATTGTAAGTAGTTTAGACTTGCCAGTAATTGGAGTAACGAAACTCTTTTTTCCCTTCGGACAAGGAAATTTAGAAAGCAGCGAAATGTTTCGGCTAGTGAAGCTAGTGCTTAAAAGTCGGCTCTCGGATCAATCACTCGAAATAGTTTTTTTTTTACTTAATACTCAAGTGGGTATGAAAACACTTACAATGCCTCAGTATGTCAGTATGTGTTAAGTTTTTTTTTTTGGAAAATTGGACAAAGAGATAAGAAAGATGTTTGGGCTTAGTGGATATTTTGCTCCATGGGTGACATCCAACATTTAATGGGGAGACCAAATTGTTAGTGAGAGCTGGCATGTTGTTGTATTCAAGTCAACTACAAATCTTACTTGATTTTTGTTGACGAAACAATTCAAGTCTTTCAGGCATGGCTGGGAACCGAACACTCCGATTTGGAAGTCAGCGCATTACCACTTGAGCCACTACCATCACGGTTGCGTTTGTGGTTTCAGAAACTTGGATATATGTATTACCAGTGCCAGATGAGACAGTTGTAGCATTCAGGCGAAGAAGCTATGTTTGACCAACAGAATTATATACGATTGCGAGCAGAAAGAAGGATTGGGCATGCTCAAAGGGTCTGATTTTTACTTGGAAAATAGTGTCGGGAGAATATAAACGAATAACATCAAGCTGAATGGCTATAGACACCTTATTTTGGATGGACAATACAAGGTCCCTCTGATTTATCCCCCCCCCCCCCCCCCATAGTCCTTTAAAGAGTTCTTCGTCCTTTTGCAATTTGGCAATTTTCAAAAATATGTGTAATCTTCAAAGCGTAGGTATTAAATGCGGCGAATGGAAAGATCTGCTCGTATGAGTGATAACATTTCTTAAGACAACGACCGTTCAATAGGATTGGTCGACTTAGATCGTTACATCGAAGCCTAACAAGGCAATTAACGCAGCTTTTTGAATACGACAAACTTATGAGGGATTTCATTGGGGAGCGGATTGCTGATACAGCTACAGGTGGCTCGTCGGAAAGACATACTGTATGCCACATAGACTAGTGTGTCGCCCTGACAAGTCGACAATGAAAGTTCGCATAGTTTCTAATGCTTCTTCTCATGAAGAAGGAAAGTAATCGTTTAACGATTCAGAAAGTAGTAGTAGGGAAAGTAGAACTAGTGATTAATATTACGAATTTCATTGGCGGATCAAAATTGTGACAGTTATCGATACTTCTGATACGCAAAGCCCATAACTTAAATATCATTTTTAAAGGAATGTAGAACTAATCGAGTCGCTTTTGGTGTAACGTACAGTCCGTTTCTCTTATCACCCATTATTCAGCTGCATTTATCTTTCGGAGAGCAACAATATCCGGAAACTTTTCCTCAATGTGTCAATCATTTTATATTTACGACGTGATAACCAGTCTTGACGATGTGTGCAAAGCGAAACATTTTCATCAGAAGTCCAAAAACATCAGAAGGGCTTCTGTGAATTTAAGGAAGTGGGTTACTAACGATGAAGTTTTGCGAAGATACCTTGGCGAAGACAACTTGGGAGTCCGATGTCTTCACTGACAAGATAAGAATTTTAAGAACGGATCTGGTGAATTAAAGAATGTTGGAAACGTTCTGGAGTGTGAATCATTTAAAGAATTCTTGAGCAATTACAGCATTGAGTGGTATTTTAGTGTTGAGCGAGCACCATGGTGGGTCTTATTAAAAGCGACATCTTGAAAACACCAATTTGTAAAGGAAAAGTAAGCACCGAAGAGCTTGTAACTTTTTAAATCGGAACTGAACGAATAAACAACCCGCGACCAATGACGAACATTAGATTTGACCCCAATTAGTCCTAATAGCTTCCTCATCGGTCAGATTCACTCGATGAACACTTAAGACTGCATCTTAAGTGCAAAAATGCAAAACAATTAAGGGCACGAAAATAAGAGTGCGTAAGGGCTTGCCACATAATGAATGAATAATAAAGTTATACCAAAACATCAGAAGTATGAGATTCCAACGCAGCATAATCAAAGCTATACAGCCACATTTTTACGCATTTATTGTCCTGATAGACAGAGCAAGTACAATACATTAAATCATCGGTAAGACAAAACAGAAATGAAATTACGATACGCAGTTGTAAGGAAATAAGGTATCCATAGGTTTAGGTCGGGACTTGCAGGCGAATGAAGTAGCAGTATAAATCGGGGTGAAAAAAAGGCTCTAGATGCTTTTAAAATGTGAATGCTGGCGTTATATTGATGGAAAATAAGTTCTTTATCTGCATTTTTTTCTGAATACGATATAAAAACATCATCTATCATTTCAATATAATGCTCCGAACTCATTCGCGTTGTTAAAAAACACAACTGAAACTTTCCACAAAAGGTAAATTCTCCCCATAAAGACCCTTCTCCAAAGTTTCTGCTCATTCTTGGTGGATCATTGCGGCGCAGATCATGCCAGTAATAGCTGAATCCATCAGCGCCACCTAGGTTGAACTTTTTTTATCTGAGAAAATAACGTTTGGTCAATGTGTTGTCTAATCCATATGTGTCCTTATAGTTAATTGTACCCGGTGTTTTCTAATTAGAATCTTTAGTTTGGAAACAATTTCTGAAGAACTTAGCTTATTATTAGCTTTGTTCAGTGAGGAAAAACTAGAATAGAAAATCACAGATTCGTGAAAAATGCCAGATCAAAGTTAGAATAGAAAAGTACAGCCCCTATGTTAGCTGTCAAAAATGTTGACATTCGGCATTACTTGTGAAGTTGGTAAAAAGTTGAAAAGATCCTCAAAGTGAAATAAAAATTGAATGAATTAAAATGTTTAAATACGAGGGCGGGTCAATAAGTCCGTGACTTTTGGATTAAAACACAGATTTTTTGATAAAAAATAATTTTATTTTTCAACGTAGTCTCCCTTGAGCTCTATACACTTTGTCCAACGCTTCTCCAATTTTTTTATCCCTTCCAAAAAAAATGATTTGTCGAGGTCCTCAAAATCGGCCTTTGTTTGCGAGATGACATCATCATCATTGGAGTCAAATCTTTTTCCACCAAGCCATTTCTTCAGGTTTGGGAACAAGAAGTAGTCCCTCGGAGCCAAATCTGGAGAATAGGGTGGATGAGGGAGCAATTCATAGCCCAATTCATGGATTTTTGCCATGGCAACTGCACATGTGTTTGTGGTCGACTGTGAGCAAACGCGGCACCCATCTTGCGGAAAGCTTTCTCATGCCCAAGTGATCATTCAAAATTAAAACCACTGAGCCATGCGAGATCCCTACGGCTTCCACAATCTCTCGCACTTTCAATCTTCGGTCGGCCAACACCATATCGTGAATTTTTTCGATTGTTTCGGGTGTAGAGACCTCAACTGGGCGTCCAGGACGTTCGGCATCTTCAGTGCTTGTACGGCCACAACGAAATTCAGTAAACCACTTTTTTACCATTGAAATCGATGGTGCAGAGTCCTCATAGTATTTATCAAGCTTAGCCTTGGTCTCGGTAATGGTTTTTTTTCGCAAGAAATAATGCTTAATAAGCACACGAAATTCACTTTTTTCCATTTTCTCCTCAAATTAGTGAGTAGTCTGATAAAAATAGCTGTCAAACACAAACTAACTGACGCAGCAAGTTTAAATTTTGACAGGAGTCAACTGACAGACGCCTGTTGACAGGAGCAGTGTTGCTGTTTCAGTAAAGAGGTCAGAAATTCAAAAAGTCACGGACTTATTGACCCGCCCTCGTAAAATTCAACAAATAATATTAGAAGAATTTGTGGACAGTGATATCAGTTTGTCGAGTGATGGAACAACAGATTCCAGGGATATGAAGACTTTGGTGAGCGTTATTGCTTTTTCTGTCGGGAAAGATTTAAGGAACTGTATCACACTTTTCTTGAGAGAAATTCCTACAATGAAAAGGAAAGTAAAGATACTCTGTCATTTTATTCGAGCTTGTGTTGTACTAGCCAGGGATCGAGCTGGCTGGAGAAGCTTGTTGACTGAGGCCCAGGTCCACCCCGGACTGTAGCGCCACCTAAAGTAATTAATTAAGTTGTACTGCATAATTTATGCAACTATGGTGAGCTGCCATTTGAAGAAAATGACAATTTTAATACAGTTATTAACAAGCAGCAAGGCTTCAGCCTTCGAAATAGGCTGTGTAAAGAAGTGTTTTCGCATTTTAATTGAGGAGATAAGAAAAACTAAATAAAAAAGATTACAATTATTTTTATACCTTTTGTTTTATTATTAAAGCATTTGTTTTTTATTTAGAGAATCTATTAAAGCCAACAAGAATTCGGGTTTCTCTGCTTTCTGCTTGGCCAGCTCAGCAGTTCGTTCTCTATAGGGCCTCAAGCTTGGCATTTTTGTACTCTTGGTCTGCCATCCTTTCTTCAGCAAACTGCTCCCTCCACTTCTTCAGCTCTTCCGCCAGTGCCGGTTTTCTTCCGTTTTGTTGGTCGCTCTACGTTCTCTGAAGATGTATCTTCTTCTTCTATACTATCACTTTCACTGGCTGGTATTCCTTATTAAAAAGAAATAGAGGAGTTTTGAAGCTTTGTATAATTTAATATTATACACTTACTTGCAATGGAAGAAATTCTAGCCTCCACCAATACTGCCTCCTTTGCTTTTCCACTTCTAGTGGTACTGCCCAACCGATAAGCTGGAATAATTGCAGGTCGGTCCAGCAATACATCTGAGAGCTTCCTGTTGTATTTATGGAAATATGTTTATATTTATAATATAAGAAATTAGAATGCATGAATATACTTTTCATACGCACAAGTGGCCCTGTTGTTGCCTGTTTTGACATTGTGCTTTATTTTAGTTTTGAACTCACGTTGGAGCTGCTTCGGCTCCAAACGACTGGTTAAATACTTCCTGGCGAAATTCTTCATCTAAATAAAATAAGAAAAAATCTGTGTAAAATATGTTAAATTAATTTAATTTGTACTTACTTAAATCGTGCCGTGTATTTGGAGAACATTCAACCAGCACAGATTGCGCATTTTCCCTCTTACTTCCACTGTTGCACTTTCCATAACTTTTTTTTAAATTCACACTGCACACAACAATCGTAAACAAATAAATTGCTGAAAACAAATCAAAATGACAGCCAAAACTGATTTTGATATCTGCACACCAGTCTGCTCTTCCTCAAGAGTAGGTGCAAGTTTTTCTGAACTTTTCTGTTCTGACAACCTCACAAAGCAAGCAGTTTCGGACAGAAATTTTTCTCACTGAACACAAAACCTTTCATGTTTCGCTTCTTTTTTTTTGTTGAAATGCCATAACACTTGCCTTATTTGATATAATTTCTAACTTCGTGTTCAGATCTTCTTTTTTGCCAAGCCATTTCTCTGTTTGGAATTCCGTTACATTTTAACAAAGTAATTTTTCTTTTATCAACGTTATCCAAGAACTTCCCTTTTGCCAATGTGATTTCTGCGACAACTTCCATGAACAACACTATTAATAATGTGAATAGCAATAAGATAATTAATGTATCAAAAAATTGAAAATAAAAAAAAAAACTTCACAGCCAATTTTTACAACAAAAATAAAACATATTAATGCGCCTAAGCAAATTTCGCAGCGAATCCTACATTTTCCAAACTATCTTCAATCACTGGTAAATTGTAATTAATTTTTATTATATCTCAATATTATTTTTGTAAAAAATAAAAAATGTTGATTAAATATAATGTTTTGGGAAAATTTTTTAAGCTGTCTTTTTAGTTTCATAAAAAATATGCGAATATTAAAAATGTTAAACTTAGAGACGATAAACTGGATATGGCCGACAAAGTCTACACTTGGGATGTGTGACAAACCAAAAATGTCAGAGTCAACTATCACTAGGAAGAAAACTGCAGAAAACAAGCAAAAGAGTGTATCCACAAGCGGTTGCTCTTACAAAAGATTAAATTGAGAATTACCAGTCTTCTAAACAAACGCTTCGGCACCCACCTTAAGATATACATATATTGAGCTATAATATATCAGGCCTAAGAAATAATATGTTATTTAAAGATTTTTTTGATTATGTAAATGAGTTTGACGTCTTTGTATTATCTAAAACACATGTAATAGATTAGGAAGAAACTAGATATAAGAATATGTATTTGTAGAAACCATGAACTCAAATTTATGACTGCCGTTAAACCAAACTTGTTTGGAAATGCTAGTGGAGGCGAACTTTTTGGTTATAGGAAGCAGCTTACCGGGGAAACGGTCGCCTTCAAAAAAAAATCGAAGATGCGTATGTTTTGGAAATAAGAATGTTGAACACAACAGTTAACTTACGAGTAGTACCAGTATATATCAACTGTAACAATTGGCTTATTTAATAAGACAAGACAGTTTTGTAGTTTTGGAGTTAGCAGATGCAGATTAGAACTGCAAAGTTCTTAACGGATGCAGCAATGAGGATTTAAAAGGGGAATATACTTTTTTATGTGGAACAGCTAGTTCAGTTATAGATTATTGCTTGTAAAGGGTTTTCCAATAAGGACTTGACAACTTTTTTTTCAAATAAAACGCAAACCATTTGAGATATTTCAAAAACTTTAATATCGGCTTGAAGTACAATCAAAACAAACAAACGGGCACGTTTCCAGCGGTCGATTCGTTGGACCCAATTTTCAACGACTCGGCACCACATTTCGGCCGAAACGGCCGCTAGTTCGCCTTCAATGTTAGCTATGAGCTCTTCCAACGTCGTCGGCTTGTTGGCATAAACCATTGACTTAACTTAGCCCCACAGAAAATAGTCAAGCGACGAGGCGGCCAATCGACTAGCACATTTCTTGAGATAACACGCTCACCATACTTACTCTTCAATAAATCGATTGTAACGTGTGCCATGGCACCATCCTCGGGCCAGAAATAATCGGTGATCATGGCGCGATAATGCTGACCATTCACAGTAACGTGACAATCGTTATCGTCGACGAAAAAATATGGCCCGATAACGCCGCCGGCATGCAAACCGCACCAAACAGTTATTTTTTGTGGATGAAGTGGTGATTCGTGAAGCACAAGTGGATTTTCACCTGACCAATAACGCATATTTTGCTTATTGACGAACCCACTGAGCCAAAGATGAGCTTCGTCACTTCGTCACAAATGGTCCATCGGCTTCAATTCTTGAGTCAGCTAAATCTTGTTTGGGTGTAAACCAAGATCCTTACGCAAAATACGCCATAATGTGGTCTGAGCGATGCCCAATTCTTGAGAACGCCGTGGAATTGACTGATTTGGATCGTTTGCTACGGACGCCTGAACGGCAGCGATATTTTCGACACTTCGACACTGACACGGCAACATCATACAACGAATATGTATACTCAAATTTTTGCACTAAACTTGTTATTGTCTGTCTATTAGGACGAGAATTATGACCGAAAATTGGAATTAACGTTCTTAAAGTTGCAGTCACTGCCTCCGAATTTCGGTAGAAAATTTTTATAATTTGCAGACGTTGCTCGTTCGTGTACTTTACCATGATGAAAATGTTGAGTTTACTGAATAAAGTGAGAGTGACAGTTTGATGATTTGTGAAAGAGTGCGTTCACAAATTAAATTCAAAGTAGGAAACTGTACATCATTTCTCCCCAAGTTTCAAGTCTCAATGAGAACGTACTCTGACCATGTCCCCTTTGCAAGCTTCATACAATGTTCCCGGAGCCCAAGAGGTATCACAGCTAGCACGGTTAAGATTATTAACGGAAAAACCAACTCTCTGTCGATACACCGCAGATATCCCCGACCCCCGAATATGCTGATCCGATGATAGAGGACGAATTCTTAGAACTGCCATTTTCCAACGCTGAAGTAGAAACTTTTATGGAGAAGTAAAAAAAAAAGAAACACAATGGTTCGACCGTATCCGTTTGAATTATACCTTAATAGTTCTACAGAATTCATATCAGCTCTTTCAAATGAATTTAACAGAATACATATTTGTAACTGCTATAGTACCTGAGCGTTTTCAGAAAGCGATCAGAAATGACCTTTCCAGATTCTCAGCATCGACTGAAACTCTTCAGGTTTTGGTTCGGAGTTTGTGTCTGTGGCATGATTTTTTTCACCTATTGATAAAACTTCCGAATCTCATTCCTGGAGTAGCATCTCCCGATTTCCTCGACCGCACGCATGTGAACACCGACGTCTCGGACAGAGTTTCACCTTCAACAGGTATAACTTTGAGGTAGTTAAGGACTTTGTCTACCTAGGCTCCGCTATGAATTCAGATTAAACGAAGAATAACTCTTGTTAATCGCTGCTTCTTTGGTCTAAGAAGGCAATTGACTAGTAAAGCCCACTCTCGAACAACAATAGTTAGCAAATATAAGTCCTTAATAATCCCAGTCCTGTTCTATGCCGAAGAGGCATGGACATTATCAAAAACGGATGAGAGTACTTTTGGTTGCTTTGAGAGAAAAATTCTTCGAGTGATCTTTGGTCCCGTACGACGAACTGTACGAACTGTACAGCGACATCGACCGAGCCAGAAGAGGGAAGCTCCAACGACTGAGATGGCTGGGTCATGTAGAGCAAATGGAACAAACGCTGCGGCCTGAAAAGCCTTCGAATCCGCCCCCGAGGGACAGCGCAGTAGAGGAAGACCGAGACTCGGGTGGCGCACGCAACCAAGTGGAAGTGGACCTCAGCCAACTTAGCGTGCGAAACTGGAGGCAGCTAGCAAAAGATCGAGCTAGCTGGAGACGCTTGTAGACTGAGGCCCTGGTCCACCGCGGACTGTAGCGCCACCTAAAGTAAGTAAAATAAATCAGGCGTAACTCTAAGGATGTGGTTTGCACTACCAAAAGTGCCAAAATTATTGAGTTGACAGATGATCTAAACGGTGAGTTTCCGTTGTTGCGTACCCAGTTTTTGGTAGTTTTTTATGTCCAGAAAATGTCAAACTTGTTTGTATAACTTTCGCGTAGGTATAAAAAAATTTTCCGATCACCATTGAAAATAATAATAAAAGCAACAAACAACTCAAATTGAGGTGCATGCAAATCAACTGAAACTTTTGCCAAATAAGTATGGTGGGATCGAAAACTGAAAAATATCAGTTAGATTTAAACAAACTTCTGAATCGTGTCAAATGAAACACCAGTAAAGGTAGTACAGAGGTGATCTGTGAATAAATAAATAGATGAACAGGTTTGTAAGATTGAATTGTACAAACATGTTTAGATTGTACGTAAAAAGACATTAATTATTTTATTTAAGCAGGTACACATTAGAGTTATGCATAAATGCACTCTGAAATTTTGGTTCTAAGTGTTGCATGAATGATACCCGAAAATTCCGGTAAAACACAAATCTGCAAAAAGCAGATTCTGAAAGAGCGTTTTTAGATGCGAGAAGTTTTATTTCAGAAAAACACTACCCAACAAACCATGACAACGTAAATAAAAGTATGCTCCTTCATTAAAATAATGACAATATACAATATAATCTCTATATAATAAAATAATTTTGATCAAGTTATCCTCTTTGTGGCAAACAATTCTTCTGTAAAATTAAATTGCGTTGTTGTAATTAACACGGCGTCTCCACGAGCAATATTTCATAGAATGCCATATATCATAGACCACTAATAGTATGCTATAAAAAATTGCATTCTATGCATTGTTTTTTTTTTTTTTTTTGGATTGCTTAGCTCCCTTTTAGCTTGACATTTGTGTTCACTTCTTTTCACGATGGCTGAGTCGCGGATGGTGGAAATAATTTAATTTATTAATAATTATCGACAATTCCAGGAATGATTCACCCAAAACTTATGCTTCCTTTTCTCTTAAAACATAACTGCCAAATCAGCTGATTTTTGATGTTTATTCATCTGACTGAAATTTAAGGGAGACAATTTTTGCTTTAAAATCCAGTCCAATACCTCACGAAATGTCACCTAGATTTGCAGGCAGTTTTTGGGCTCTCGACCAATCAGTATCGTTTGATTTACTCTTGCTATAGAACCTCGGCCAATACGTTGTTAAAAGCAGTGTCTCATAAAGACCATCTTCATTCCCTTATTGCTTCCACCAATGAAACTGCTTACTCTCAATTTGTGAATGCGTGAACCACAATATGTGAATGTGTTAACTTCAATGCGTGAATGTGAACTCCCAACGGATCAACGGACTGAACAAGTAGAAAGTAAACCTACTTTATCCGTCGTATCCGTCATATCGTTGCTTATGGACTTGCTTCCATAACGAAGTGTATATTCTATCCAGGTGCCAGTCGAATACGTAGATACAATGTCACCTAGCGTTGCAGTCAATTTTTTGGGAACACAACATGCAACAGCATGTGCGACTGCTGCTCAAGATGAATCGATTTCAACTTTTTAAGGCGATTAAAATTTGACGCATTTAGACAATTTTAAAGCTAGGAAAAAATAATATCATAATGTGAATGTGCCATCACTTTTACAAAATTAAAAACAAAAAACGAAAAAAGTAAATTACCAAAAATTTCTCAGTATTCAGGTATTCACACAATGTGAATCTGCGTTTGCGTCTGCTACCGCTGTCATCGAATTTAAAGCGACTCACACGGCTCTAGCAAACACAATACGATGTCAAACATCTGGCAAGGAATAAATTTTCAAATTTACTTCACAACCATGGCTTCTGAAAAGGTTCTGTTTGTCCTTAATGTTGTGAAGAGAATTTCCAGTTAATGTCGGAGTGCATCAAGGAAGCGTACTTAGCCCTTTCCTCTTTAACGTAGTATTCGACTATCTTTTAAAAGACTGCATGCGCGAAGCAAATGTAACGCCAATTCAGATTTACAGAACGCCTTAGATTCATGGAGAAATGCGCTAGAGAGAAACGGGTTTAAAATAAATCGTTCAAAGACGGAGCATTTGACGTGCCCATTTGCGCATCCGTTGCGACCTGTTCCGGATATAATGTTAGACGGAATAGTTCTTCCGAAAAGCACTATCTTTAAGTACTTAGGATCAATCGTTAACATGGAAGCGAAATGTGACGACGACGTAAACCACAGAGTGAGTGTGGGATGGATGAAATGGCGGGAAAATTCGGGAATCTTTTGCGACCGAAAATTTCCACTTAAATTAAAGGGGAAACTCTACACCACGGTTGTTAGACCAGCTTTTATATACGGTTCACAGTGCTGGACAATGTACGAAGCGTTTAAAACAAAATGACTGCAGCGGAAATGAAAATGTTAAGGATGTCTAGTGGAGTCACTAAACGCGATTGCATTAGATCTACGCGTATAAGAGGAAGTCTACATATAAAGAATTCGGTAACCGAACAGCTTGAGGCGAATAGAATAAGTTGGTATTGCCACGTTCAAAGAAGATCTGCGGAAAATCCGGTTAAAAAGGCACTATCAACTACGGTCACTCCAACTGTAAGAAAACGAGGTCGGAAAAAGAATTCCTGGATTTCTCAGATAGCAAATGCGCAACAACGTCTGGGGTTAACCACTGAAGCGATCCAGGACCGAGCATTATGTAGACGCGTTCTGCGGTCTGCGACATTAGCCAACCCCATAAGCGGAGCAGCAGCGATGCAGTAAAAATGGGAAACTCGTTACGCATAAGTTCGTATAACGAGGAAAGGGTTAATAAAAGGATTAGAAGAAGTTGTGAAGTTTTGCGTTTTAGCAATGGAGTTAGATATCACGAAAGACAACAACGTGGTTATTTCGAAACCACTTTTTCCACACATTTTTGAAATGTGGATTTGCCAAATTACACAATATTCCTTTTTCTCTTACCGTGAAATGTGAAATGACATTTCAATGGCTATGTAAAACAGTATGACTACTTCACAACCACACAACCTTAATATTGAGAAGTTTTTGCTAATCCACTTTTTCTTTGTTTTTTTTTTTTTAATTTTGCAAAAATACATTCATTACATTTCCTCGCTTATGGTTAATTGTAAAGTGCCGCAAACATGTGAAGAAACAGTTAACGTCAAATTTGAATCGCTTCAAAAAGTCGATTCAACTTGAGCAGCAGATGCACATTATGGGCATTCTTATGGGTTTACATATAAGTGAGCAGTGTGAAAGTTCACCGTGGCGGACAAATATTAATTTTTGCATGATTCGCCGTTTTCCGTTGTTTAAGGCCTTGTTGGGAATTTGTTGAAAGTATTATCCACTTTTTCAAGACCTATACTTTGGTTTTTAATCGTCTTCTTACAGCATGTTGTGCTGGGAATCCTACTTCCAGTGGAATTTAAATTGAAATATCATTCTTTCTTCACCCAAAATGGATTGAAGACCGGCATGAGCCCCTGGTTAACAAGAAGATATTACTTGATATAAAAAAAACAATAAGTTTTTAAGCACTTACGTCCATTCTTTATTACTAACTTCATTTGTTTACTTAATGCTCTACCCAGTACATTCGCCTTTTGTTTGTTGCATGATAATGTCTTTTTGATGCGTTTTGTTTTCTGTAAGATAATGTTGTCTTGGTGCGTTTTATTTACTGTAGGATAAGGTTGTTTTGATGCGCGAGTGAGTAAAGAAATACGTTCTTTAACTCTCGCCGAAACAAATTTGTATGAAAAGTTAAAATTCGATACTTAATTAATGTATCGATAATGAATAATATAGTGGTTGGGTGCTGTAGAAAAAGGGTACGCACTGAGAGATGTCAACCTGTCGATACCCAGTGTTGCAACTGTCTTCTATTGTCTTTCTATCAATTGAGCTTACGAGTTTAACACCTCCACGTGGCAACCGAAATGCGATGGAATGGGCGTAGCAATCCGCAAAATTTGCCAACATCAGCCTGATATGCACGCACGCGCCCACAGAAGGAGAAAGATGACCACACCAAAGATGCCTTCTATGAGTTCTTGAACAAGACCTACAAGCAATGCCCTAGCTATGACATTGAAATTGTCCTCAGCGATTTTAAGTCAAAGCTAGGAAGAGAAGGCATCTTTGGTAGCACTGTCGGAAGATATAGCCTGCACGAGATCACCTCCGATAACGGATTCAGCCTTATCGACTTTTCGGCGGGCTAGCACGCGGTTCTCCCCTCTCACAAGGTAACTTGGAGAACTCCTGATCAATCAACCGTCAACCAGATTGACCACATTGCGATCGACACAAGACACTCCTCCAGTATTATGGATGTCCATACGTTCCGACGAGCCAACATCGACTCGAACCACTACCTTTTTGTAGCCAAGGTACGGTTGCGGATATGCCGAACTCCGAATCGAAGCCTGTGGAGAGCAAGGAAACATCGTAGTAGAGTCGCAGTCGATGCTGAGAATCTGGAAAGATTGCTTCTGTAGACGACGAAACAAATACCGCTGTCAAACAGAATGAACCTTTCAACCTGATAGCAATATCTAAGCTGAAGTCCAACAAAGCTGCTAGAGCGGATGGCCTGACGGCCGAGCTCTTCAAAGCGGCAGGCGATGACTTGGTAAGGAGCATACACCAACTCATCTTTACAACATGGTCGGACGAAAGTATGGCCGATGAATGGAACCTCAGCATTGTTTTTCCGATCCTCAAGAAAGGAGGTCCTCTGAACTGCGCCAACCACAGAGGCATCAACCTTCTTAACATTGCGTACTAGATCTTATCAGCCTTATTGTGTGAACGCCTGAAGCCGTTCGTCAACAACCTGATAGGTCCATATCAGTGTGGCTTTAGGCCACGAAAGTCCGCCATCAACAAAATGTTCACACTATTTTTTTCTATTTTTTCTTGCGGAAAACTCATGAGCTTTAGATCGATACACACCATATACTTATCGATTTTAAGGCCGCGCCTGACAGCATCTATAGAGATGAGCTATACAGAGCAATGTCTAGTTTTGGCATCCCTGCCAAACTCGTATGTCTGTGCAGAATGACGATGGAGAATGCACGCTGCTCCATCAAGGTCGGTTAACATCTCACCGAGACCTTTGATATCAAAAAAGGATTTAGACAAGGCGATGCGCTGTCATTCGATTTCTTCAACACCATCCTTGAAAGAATAGTGCAAAACTCACGCGCAAACACAAGAGGCACAATCTTTCAAAAGTCAGTTCAATTAATCGCATACGCCGACAATATTGACATAATTGGAAGAAAGCAGTAAAGGAAGATAACGGAAATGAGGGCAAGACTAAGTATATGCTGTCAAATAAAAAGGTATTCAGGTATAACTTTGAGGTAGTTAAGGACTTTGTCTACCTAGGCTCCGCTATGAATTCAGACAACGACACCAGCGCTGAGATCAAACGAAGAATAACTCTTGCCAATCTGGGCTAAGAAGTAAGACTAGTTAGACCCTCTCTCGAACAACAAAAGTTGCCCCATATAAGACCTTAATAATCCTAGTCCTGATCTATGACGCAGAGAGACGGACATTATCAAAAATGGATGAGGGTGCTCTTGGCTGCTTCGAGAGATGAACACCAATGCTCTAGTCCGAAAAGTCTTCGAATCCGCCCCCGAGGGACAATACAGTAGAATAAGACCGACACTCAGGTGGCGCACGCAAGTGGAAGGGGACCTCAGTCTACTTAGTGTGCGATTGCTCAGGTAGAATTACAATTTATTTTATTATTATTTATTATTTATTTATTTATTGCGGCATTACAAACGACAAAACAAAATACCACACTGTTGTCGCCGCAATGGAAAATAAAGTGCTATCTCAAGTAAGTGACATAATATTTAATCCTCCAACAAACGACATGTACAATACAAAAAACACTAGATCGGGCATTTCGCCGATTGTGAACAAAAGCGTGTTAAGAAATTGCTTTAGGCTTTGGAACTGAGAGAAATGCGACCTTCCCACCTGCTGCGATAGATGTGCGACCTCGCTGGTAACTAGAAGAACGAAGTAGCATCGACGTATTAGAAAAAGAAGCACTTCTCGCAGGCAAAGTATTAGAGATTATCGACTCTCCAACACTCAACGAGCTGTCAACAGCAGAATCTTGGACAGGGCCATCGTCTTTAGAGAGACAACTGGCAGATATCACACGGGAAATCGCAACAATAAAAGCTTCCATTAACTAGCGCTCCAGAGGCCATAGTCAGAATCGATTTCGTTCGCGCTCTTAAAGCTTTTCCTCATAGAACGATCGTGCCACGTGCTGGTATCACCGCAAATTCGGTAGCTCCGCTAAAGTGCCGTAAGCCATGCAAACAAGATTTGAGTTAGAAAATCTGTCGCCAGTGGTGGATAGTGACAGGCGAAATTCGCACAACCAGCAAGTAAAAAATCAACATCTCCTCGTGCACGATACCAATTCTTACCTCCAATTTCTCGTCGACACTGGTGCAGATGTTAGCGCGATTCCTCTGACAAAAATCCAACGATACCGTCCAGAAAACAACTACTTCTAGTACGTCGCTAATAAATCGCCAATCAAAACGTACGGAGAAAAGGAACTGACGTCGACCTTTCAAGTGGAATTTCGTCACCAAAAAATAATAGGCGGAGTAACGAACACGAGTCACGGATGCCACCTCACTCAAATCTGAAAGATATTCCGTAATTTAACCTCGCTTCCATTTCTGTCAGAGTTCAAAGACTTAACACAGCTTAACCTGAATTACTGGATGCACCAACAACATACAAGACACGATACAGGCGAAAAGTGCAGTTTCGTTTTCCCATTGAGGGGGAGTATTGTGGCGTTTACATTGAATATTTCAAGCTGGCAACACACAAGACGTCACACATAATATGACAAGCAACGTGATTTTTCGAACATTCCACGTGTAACCACCGCACAGTTGTTTCTCCCATAGGCCAAAAGTCAAAATTTCAAGGTTAAACAAACTAGTTTTTTTAATACAGTTATTATCTATGATAACGGAAGAACAAAATCAATAGTTGGCAGTCAGTCGTGTTACGAAGTTAAGTGTTTTTCGCAGTTTTATAAAAAAAATTATTCTGAAAAATCGACGTTGCGGTTAAACCATTTTTGATCTGTTTCCAAAGTTTATTTTGGAAAAAAGGTGATTTGAATAATAAAATAATGTATAACGATAGCTTTTAAATAATTTTCTTTAAAACAAAATATTTTTTTTTATTTTGACCTCTATTTAAAATGGTGCATAATTTGTGTTTTTTTCATATTTCGTGTTTTTCTGAAAATTTTGATCCGAAGTAAAACACTATTTTCCTCTTTTTTTAAGATTCTAGCAATATGATCAAGCGATCGATATTTTTAATATTTGGCATAAGGCGAAGAAAGGTCGCAGTGTTGCCAAAATTAATGAAACATAAGCAATTTTTAAGGAAACTTACCAAATTGAAAGTTTAGACGCAAAGAAAAAGATAAATACGCTTTGTAAGTCCTTTCATAGAAAGTGGGAGGGAGGCTTCTTCGGGAAAAAAATAACTTTTATCTGGTTGACGATAAGGTATGCAATACCTTGTCACATACTGCTTCGCAGCAGGTGTGCTATATTTGCGGAGCAAAGCCAACTAATATGAATGATATTCAAAGTACCTTACAAAGAACCATTAACGGAGATTTCTTAGATTTTGGCATATCTCCACTGCATGCGTGCATAAGATTCTTTAAATTCTTCATTCATCTAGCATATATATGAGATTTAAAAAAATGGAGGACCGGAAATAATGAAAAACCTCTTTTGAAGGCACAGAAAAAACGAATACAAGCCGGATTCAAAAACATTGGATTGATAATTGACAAGCCAAAACAAGGTGGTGGAAATTCAAGCGATGGAAATACTGCACGTAGATTTTTTGCGAACCCATCTTTATCTTCTCAGATAACTGGTGTTAAACAATCAATAATTGAAAGATGTGCAGTGATTTTAAAAACTTGGCAAGTTGTTGTGCAATTGATGCAGAATCTTACGAGAAATATGCGCAAGATATGGCTCGTGAAATTGTTGCAGAATACACTTGGTACCCATTGCCAGCTTCAGTACACAAAGTTCTTATTCACGGAGGACAAATTGTGAAACACGCCATATTGCCTATAGGCCAATCTACGGAAGAGACGAAAAACAAATATGTTTAATTTTTTCGATCGCAGAATACACGAAAAATATCTAGGCTGTCAACAAACACAGACTTATTGAATAATCTTCTTACCTCAGACCCTTTGCTTTCCAACGAAAGAAATTTGAAGAAAACTCAAAAATTGACATTGTCTGAGAATATTTTAAGGAGGAAGTTTCGGACTTTTCAATCGAAGAAATAAGTAAAGCAATCGGAAAAATGAAGCGGGGGAAAGCGGCGGGACCAGACAGCATTCCATCAGAGTTTTGGTCGACGATGGAGGGGATCGGCAGCGTTTGGCAATCGAAACTTTTAAATAAATTAAAATGTGGACAACCTATGCCGAATCAATGGAGAAGTAGCTTCTTGGTTCCATTATACAAAGGAAAAGGCGACACTCGAGAATGCAACAACTACCGTTCAATCAAGCTTATGTCACACGCAATGAAAATCGTCGAAAGAGTCTTTAACGAACGTCTTCGGCAAATAATAAATCTCGATAATAGCCAGTGTGCATTTGTTGAAGGAAGATCGACGGTGGACGCTATCCAAAGCCTACGAATAATAATGGAAAAGCACCGAGATTCGTCTAAGGATTAACACATGGTATGGCGGGAAAATTCGGGAATCTTTTGCGACCGAAAATTTCCACTTAAATTAAAGGGGAAACTCTACACCACGGTTGTTAGACCAGCTCTTATATACGGTTCACAGTGCTGGACAATGTACGAAGCGTTTAAAAACAAAATTACGGCAGCGGAAATGAAAATGTTTAGGATGTCCAGTGAAGTCACTAAACGCGATTGCATTAGATCTACGCGTATAAGAGGAAGTCTACATATAAAGAATTCGATAACCGAACAGCTTGAGGCGAATAGAATAAACTGGTATTGCCACGTTCAAAAAAGATCTGCGGAAAATCCGGTTAAAAAGGCACTATCAACTACGGTCACTCCAACTGTAAGAAAACGAGGTCGGAAAAAGAATTCCTGGATTTCTCAGATGGCAAATGCGCAACAACGTCTGGGGTTAACCACTGAAGCGATCCAGGACCGAGCATTATGTAGACGCGTTCTGCGGCCTGCGACATTAGCCAACCCCATAAGCGGAGCAGCAGCGATGCAGTAAAAATGGGAAACTCGTTTTGCATAAGTTCGTATCACGAGGAAAGGGTTAATAAAAGGATAAGAAGAAGATTTTGAATTTATTAGTTTAATCTTTAATAAAATTAAATAATACATAAAATTAATCACTTTTTTAACAATTTGTTTTATTTTCTATCATTAAAAACGAAATTTTGAGTTTTGACCGCCCTTCCCATACAAATTAAACCACCGTGCGCCGACGCGAAGACATAACCTTTTAATAAAGTAATTAATTAAATTAAGAGAACAAAGTTTTTTATTCACGCTACAGATCCTTCATGTCTGTCGCAGGGAAACATGTGTAGGTTTAAGCTTAGCAATAAATAAAACAAAAATTGAATCTGTATCTAACTTGAGTATTCTCAATTTAGTTAAACCACTGTACCACGAAGCAGAAAGAAGCATCAAGGCATTCCTTATCAGCCCAATCAAAAACATACTGACTGCGGCCAAACTATCATCAATTGAGGAGCACTTTTTCGAAATTGCTGCTAATCATTTATTTAAAATCTGGCTTCAAACTTACTCGGCTATCGACAACGATATCCAAAAAGTCGTGCCCTATCAGCGAACTCGATGTATACCCTCGGCTATTCAAAAAAAAGCCGTGACCTACGTACCAACTGAGATAGCAAACAGACGTGTCCCAAAATTCGTTTCATTGCATCCGGCTCTGATTAAAACTCAATAGTACATAGCTACAACTTGCAAAAAGAAAACACAAATAAGACTATATACAGTGGTGGAAAAATAATTAGAAACGATATTTTCTTTCTCAAAAAGTTACGCATATTTTTTTAAATAAGTAAAAAGAGAAAAAAATTATTATGAAAACAAAATAATAGAACATGTCTGTAAATACTTCCGAACAGAAAAATTAGAAATTATACAAAAAATAAAAGCATATCCAAAAAAACATAAAACATTATCCTTCTTATAGGGAAATATAATTAGAAACAGCAAGTAAGACATAAAGTAACAATTGAAAAAAGGAAGATGAAATTACTATTTTTTAATTCAGATTTTTTTTTTTTAATAAATAGGGACTAGTACTTTGTCGGGTACCCTTTGTTAGCTATTACAGCTGAGGAACGATTCGGTTAGCTAGCTACCAAGTACCGGCAACGTTGGAGAGGGATATTCCTCCAAACTTCTACGATGTTTTGGAACAATTCTGCCGAATTTATGGAAATTTTTGATTTCAAACCTCTCTTAACATCCGCCCATAGATTCTCAATAGGATTGAGGTCGGCACCTTGGGCCGGTCAGTTCAAGACGTTTATTTTTTCTTCCTTAAACCAAAACTTCACTAGGCGTGAAGTGTGTTTAGAATCGTTATCCTGCTGAAAAATATATAAAACTGGCAAATTTTCAATGCGAACGGCTCCAAAGTATTGACTTGTATGTCTCTGTACATAAACTGGTTCATTCGGCCATCGATGAGCACAATAGAGCCAACACCGTACCAGGAGAAGGCTCCCCAAACCATCACATTTCCTCCACCATGTTTGATCGTCTTGAAGGTGTACCTAGGATCCAGTTCTTTGTTCACAGGCAGCCTTACCCTCAGATCCAAACCTGTTAAATTTGGATTCGTCGCTCCAGAATATCCTTTTCCAAAATATACGGGGCTTTCTGCTTGCTCCTTAGCAAATTCTAGCCGACTTTTTAATTTTTTTTGCGAAACATGTGGCTTTTTGCGGGCAATGCAATCCCGCAAACCTGCTTCTAACAATATGTTTCTGATGGTCCTAGATGTTATTTCGGCGCTTAGTTTTTCCGACAAAGCTGTGTGTATATCCTCACTGGAAGAAAAAGGATTAGCCTTGCTTTGGCGGCAAATGAGCCTGTCCTCCTTGGCGGTTGTTTTCCGCATTCGTGGTTTTCTTGTGGGGGTATTTGTACTGCCTGTGTCCTTATACACTTTTATAGTCCCATACACCATCTTTTTAGAGCACATTTGATACTCGACAATAATGCTCACAGAAGCCTTCTCCTGATAGTACTTAAGAACAATTAGTTCTCTCATTTCGGGTGAACAATGTTTTTTGTTACCTATTTTGGCTAACAAGATAAAAGGGCTAAGTAATATGAACAGAATAAAAATGCAACCCAACAAATTTACCGTAAAAAAAATAAAATTTCTTAAATATTATCTGTCGTTTCTAATTATATTTCCACGAAATTTAGTTATTGCTTTCGACGTCACCACTTGTTAAATTAACTACTGTTTTGAGAAATAATTTCAAAGACCAAAAACAACCAAAAACAAAAGGTAATGACAGCAGCGAAAAAACGGTAATTTATCTGTGCAGATATCATGTGTGTAAATTATGCAAACAAAGATCAGAAAAAAAGTTATGTCAATTTTTTCACCGTTTCTAATTATTTTTCCACCACTGTACAAACCAATGTTCTTGAAATGTCTGAGACGTTCACTTCATTTCATCCTTCAAAACAACTGAAAATACCGCATTTGCAGTAGTAAATAAAAAGGGATCTAATCTATACTTTTCCCAGGAGTTTTCCCAAGATTTGTGTCAATATTTACAGTTGAACCAGTAGTCATACTCAAGACATTAACAATTTGCTCACAAACTAAAGGTAAATGGACAGTCTGCTACGACAGCTTCTCTGTGACGAAAGGAATTATGAATGCCAACAATTATAATACTGGTGTCCAAAATTCGGTATATGATTATTAAATGTTCATCCAAAGCAAAATTAATACGGATACCTGCTCATGTAGGAGTACGAGGAAATGAGCGCTAATAGCGCTCGACCAGCACCGACTTTCTGTTTGACACCTATAGCCGAGTTATGGCCAAATCACGTCGCGCTCGCGCTTTAACATGCTTCATGTTCGCTTTATATCGCGAACTTGTAATTTGCAATCTGGTATGTCGTTTCGGCGTTAAGCTGACAGATAATGTCTTGTTTCCTCAGATTTCTTATATATGAATTCGTTGCACGAGTTATAGTAGAAATGTACTCTTCTTATTTATATTAAAATTGAATTAGGAGAAATAACATCACAGGCAATGTATTTTAATAAATAAATTTAAGAAAAAACAACAAATACATAGTTCAAATTACTATTTTGCGCAAGAAAACCATAATAAAATAATCGCAAAAGTATTTTACGCATTCGTAAGTAAGTACATTACATTATAACCTACCTTGTCCCTACAAATAGAACAAATCAATGTATCGTGTAATGGCAAACGCGCGACAAAATAGAAAGTTGCTCTACTTGGGCTTTGATGTCGAGCTTACAATACCATAAATAATAGCCACAGAATTTTATTCGTCTACGTCTGGGCCACTCTTCATTTACTCATCAACGCCTCCGATTTGCGGAAAATGCGGTGGTCATAAAAACACATTTACAAAGTCAGTGCCTGCTATCGTGTAACCATAATACAAACTTTCCTGACTGATTCCAATGCGTAGAGAAAATGTTGTCTAAGCACACTTATGTGAATATAAAAAGTACTCAAATTATATTATTTTCTTATAGGGTGTTGTCCTTACTTTTCTTTCCCCTCTCTCTGGTAGGCATGTAATAGGCTTGATGCTTTGGATCCCTCATCCCTTTGCTCCAGAGGTGATTCTAGGCACCCCGAAAATATAGCCATGCGGACAAACAGGGCAGTGATTGTGGCAGAGACAGCTTACCCTCCTCCACTAACAGAAACGCCAGCTAGAGAGCAGCCCCACAAGAAAACCCGAAAAAAGTTAAGTATCTCTCTTTGCTATTTAAATCTATAAACACATATGTATATGTATTGTGACCGTTTCTTCCCGTTTCTTTTTCAACCCCGGATCTTACAATAACTTAATTATATGGGGGTTTGGAGCAACAACTTAGAGCATCCCTGCCCTCGTAACCATTTTATTTGAATCCTCATCTTTTTCCGTGTGACATGGTATATTGCAATTATGAATACAATTTTTACAATTCCCTTCAAGAATATAAAAAACGGATACTTTTAATTTACAAATAGCGAATGTAATTTGAATTATTTATGGTTTTCAACGATTTTTCCAATGGAATATGATAGCATTTTTGAAGTTTTCGAACTCAGTTATATAAACACTTCTTTTCCAGGTTACAGTAGCCATGTTCTGTAACTTAAGCGAGAGACACAACATGAATCTGCGTCTGCGACTGCTACTTTCGCGGAGAACAGTCACTCTGTTTACTTATATGTGAATCCATAAGAATGCCCACAATATGCTTCTCGTCTGCAAATACTGCTCAAGTTGATTTGACTTCACCTTTTTGATTAGATTTAAATTTGACTTTTACTGATTCTTCACGTGTTTGAAGAACTTTAAGGGCTGAACAGAATGTGAATCGGAAGCTTGATCTACATGTACACATGTAGATTCTACATGTTTCGAAATTTTGAAAGTTCGATATCAGATACAGATTCAAATTCTGGTTAGTCCTTTACATTAAGAAAACTTGAAAGCTTTTTTTCATTGTTTTTTTATGTTCCATTGTAATTTTTAAGGGATAATAAATTTAATATTTGCTTGTACCTACATATATGTACAAGGTGGAGAAATGTAATGAATGTCCCATAATTATTGCAAAATTAAAAAAAAAAAAACGAGAAAGTGAAAGCCAAAATTTGTCAATATTCAGGTTGTGTGGTTATGAAGTAAACATTTGTACCTACTCTTTTGCAAAGCCATTTGAAATGTCATTTCTGATTTCACAGAGCAAGAAAAAGAAATATTGTTTAATTTGGCAAATCCACATTACAAAAATGTGGGGAAGAAGTGGTTTCAAAATAACCACGTCTTGTCTTAAGTTCTAAGTTCGCAAAAAAACAATCCATCCCCGCTTAAGAGTTCATCATAAAAACTTGGTAGCACAGACATCTCTATGGCACTTAGTGGGTATAAAACAGTGCTCGCAAATCATATTATCTTCGTTTCGGATGAATTTTTCCGATAAATTAGCAAAAGTGTCAACCATTCGCCTACAAATTATTTTCAAAACAATTTAAGTTTGTTCACCAACCAACAAATGAGCCACCACTAAATGCCATATATACGAGGGCGGGTCAATAAGTCCGTGACTTTTTGAATTTCTGACCTCTTTACTGAAACAGCAACACTGCTCCTGTCAACAGGCATCTGTCAGTTGACTCCTCTCAAAATTTAAACTTGCTGCGTCAGTTAGTTTGTGTTTGACAGCTATTTTTATCAGACTACTCACTAATTTGAGGAGAAAATGGAAAAAAAACCATTACCGAGACCAAGGCTAAGCTTGATAAATATTATGGGGACTCTGCACCATCGATTTCAATGGTAAAAAAGTGGTTTACTGAATTTCGCTGTGGCCGTACAAGCACTGAAGATGCCGAACGTCCTGGACGCCCAGTTGAGGTCTCTACACCCGAAACAATCGAAAAAATTCACGATATGGTGTTGGCCGACCGAAGATTGAAAGTGCGAGAGATTGTGGAAGCCGTAGGGATCTCGCATGGCTCAGTGGTTTTAATTTTGAATGATCACTTGGGCATGAGAAAGCTTTCCGCAAGATGGGTGCCGCGTTTGCTCACAGTCGACCACAAACGCAATCGTGTAACAACTTCACAGGAAGGTTTGGCGTTGTTTAATTGCAATATGGAGGAGTTTTTGCGCCGTTTTGTAACCGTGGACGAAACATGGATCCATCACAACACACCAGAGAACAAACAACAGTCAAAACAGTGGGTTTCTAAGGGTGAATCGGCCCCAAAGAAGGCCAAGGTGGGTTTGTCAGCCAATAAAGTTATGGCGACTGTTTTTTGGGATGCACGCGGGATAATCCACATTGACTACCTTCAAAAGGGAAGAACAATCAATGGGGAATATTATGCCAACTTATTGGACCGATTCAATGACGATTTGAAAAAAAAAACGACCTCATTTGGCCAAGAAAAAAGTTCTTTTCCACCAAGACAATGCAAGGGTGCACACATGTGCAGTTGCCATGGCAAAAATCCATGAATTGGGCTATGAATTGCTCCCTCATCCACCCTATTCTCCAGATTTGGCTCCGAGCTACTACTTCTTGTTCCCAAACCTGAAGAAATGGCTTGGTGGGAAAAGATTTGACTCCAATGATGAAGTCATCTCGCAAACAAAGGCCTATTTTGAGGACCTCGACAAATCATTTTTTTTGGAAGGGATAAAAAAATTGGAGAAGCGTTGGACAAAGTGTATAGAGCTCAAGGGAGACTACGTTGAAAAATAAAATTATTTTTTTATCAAAAAATCTGTGTTTTAATCCAAAAGTCACGGACTTATTGACCCGCCCTCGTATATATGTCTGTGCTACCAAGTTTTTATGATGAACTTTTAAGCGGGGATGGATCGTTTGCGAACTTAACTAACATGCGTGCAAAAAACCGCAGCTATTAAGCAAAATATAACTTTTTCCGTAACCATGGTTGTGAAGTAAATGTATGGTTGCGAAGTAAATTTTCATATTTATTCCCAGCTAATGTTTGACAATCAATCGTCCTTTGCTAGAGCCGCATGAGTTGCTTTAAAATCGATGACAGCAGCAGCAGACGCATTGTCCCCGAAATTGCGTTCCGATCGTATCACTCTATTGTGACTTAAGTTATGACATTGAACAACCAATTTTCTCATTAATTCGGTATTTAGTGAGAACGCCTCAATGAGGTTTCGTAAACAGTTTATCGAAAATCTGGTTTTCGACGCGGTTGATTGCCCGATAAGACGACCCATAAAAGCTTCTGGTTTTGATACAAATTATTAATAATATGAACAGTCAATGAAAAAACCAATATTTGTTTTTAATTTTTAGGCAAAAGCATGCGCCCTTTTTCGTAAGGTAGCTGTTCACAATTTTGGGCACCATAAGTTTGTATTTATAAATCAAACAAATAAATTAACTGATTATAGAACTAATATGATACATGTATTTCACCACCAGTTGTAACGCAAAATTCAAGTATTACAAAAAAAAAAAAAACTTTCTTACCGCAGATTTGAACGCTTCGCAAAATGATATGTCGTCAAAGATACCAACGTTTTGAAATTATACCTCATATTTCTAATTAGCCTCATAACAACTTGGGACAAATCGCAGTATAGCGAACAACACTTCTCTTATGAATCAGCTGCAAATTAAAGTTCACAGATCATGTATAAATTTATGGATAGGGTTCCAATGGATTGGTATTTCCCATTGGTTTATCACAGGATTCACACAAACCAAACAGTCAGTAAGGTGCCTAATAATGTTTTCCATTGGCCGCCGAGTTTTTTTTCCAGTTCCAGATAGAAATACATACTTTTATTTCGGTAAGAATACTGAGTCACGGTACAACGATATTAGAGGATATTTTTAGCAACCAATTACATCACATTTTGAAACCCGCCGACTGGAACAAATTTGTGTGGAATGTTAAAATCCGGTCCATACTTATGACCCTGTTAACACACGACTCACGGACTGGATTTTTTTTGACGTTTACGGGCGAGTGATGAAGCGAGGAAGTGACTTGTTACGTGAATCCAGATTTTCAGAATTTTTGAAATTGTTGGATTCTTTTTGACATTTGGAAATGTCAATCAGTGTCACTCGACATAAGGGTGGAAAGAAATTGTGTGTGAAAGAAAACTTGTTGCGTATTACGAGGGCGGGTCAATAAGTCCGTGACTTTTGGATTAAAACACAGATTTTTTGATAAAAAAATAATTTTATTTTTCAACGTAGTCTCCCTTGAGCTCTATACACTTTGTCCAACGCTTCTCCAATTTTTTTATCCCTTCCAAAAAAAATGATTTGTCGAGGTCCTCAAAATAGGCCTTTGTTTGCGAGATGACTTCATCATTGGAGTCAAATCTTTTTCCACCAAGCCATTTCTTCAGGTTTGGGAACAAGAAGTAGTCGCTCGGAGCCAAATCTGGAGAAAAGGGTGGATGAGGGAGCAATTCATAGCCCAATTCATGGATTTTTGCCATGGCAACTGCACATGTGTGCACCCTTGCATTGTCTTGGTGGAAAAGAACTTTTTTCTTGGCCAAATGAGATCGTTTTTTTTTTCAAATCGTCATTGAATCGGTCCAATAAGTTGGCATAATATTCCCCATTGATTGTTCTTCCCTTTTGAAGGTAGTCAATGTGGGTTATCCCGCGTGCATCCCAAAAAACAGTCGCCATAACTTTATTGGCTGACAAACCCACCTTGGCCTTCTTTGGCGCCGATTCACCCTTAGAAACCCACTGTTTTGACTGTTGTTTGTTCTCTGGTGTGTTGTGATGGATCCATGTTTCGTCCACGGTTACAAAACGGCGCAAAAACTCCTCCATATTGCGATTAAACAACGCCAAACCTTCCTATGAAGTTTTTACACGATTGCGTTTGTGGTCGACTGTGAGCAAACGCGGCACCCATCTTGCGGAAAACTTTCTCATGCCCAAGTGATCATTCAAAATTGAAACCACTGAGCCATGCGAGATCCCTACGGCTTCCACAATCTCTCGCACTTTCAATCTTCGGTCGGCCAACACCATATCGTGAAGTTTTTCGATTGTTTCGGGTGTAGAGACCTCAACTGGGCGTCCAGGACGTTCGGCATCTTCAGTGCTTGTACGGCCACAGCGAAATTCAGTAAACCAACATTTTTACCATTGAAATCGATGGTGCAGAGTCCCCATAGTATTTATCAAGCTTAGCCTTGGTCTCGGTAATGGTTTTTTTTCGCAAGAAATAATGCTTAATAAGCACACGAAATTCACTTTTTTCCATTTTCTCCTCAAATTAGTGAGTAATCTGATAAAAATAGCTGTCAAACACAAACTAACTGACGCAGCAAGTTTAAATTTTGACAGCAGTCAACTGACAGATGCCTGTTGACTGGAGCAGTGTTGCTGTTTCAGTAAAGAGGTCAGAAATTCAAAAAGTCACGGACTTATTGACCCGCCCTCGTAGGTTTGAATTTGGTTATTTTATGTATCTTTTTAATTCATTTTATTTGTTTGTACTGTTACTTTCATTTTCATAGATAAAATGAATTGGAACAAGGAGCTGATAACTCTTTATGAGCAATGGCCGGAACTGTCTCGAAGAGTCCAGACTTCCTGAATAGGATTAAGAAAAATGATGCCATGATATCCATCACCAACAATCTCAAAGAATACGGCCAGGACTAACACCGGAGATTGTGAAGGCGAAAATAACAACATTGAGAAGCCAATATATAAGGGAGAAAAATGCGGCTGCACTCTCGAAGAAAAGTGCGACTGGCACGGCCTATATATTTTTGTAAATATGCACATGCTGCAACATTTAATACATTTAGATTTGCAAATAAATGCATATTTACTTCTTCAGCATCACTGTCAGAACTCATTGCTTAATTTTTTTAACAAATTCACGAACAATAAAATATAGAAACACCCAAACCAATCACCACTGACAACTGATATGTCAAAATGAGCCCGCGGAAGTGTTCAGACAGGAGGTATAGTCTGAACACGGAAAAGTAAAAAAAAATCCTGTCCGTGAGTCGTGTGTGTCCGTTTCAAATCACAGTGCAATTTCTTGCGCATTTGCCCTCTTATCCAGTCTAATCTGGAAGTTATCCAAACGACATTTTAGCATAATCATACTTTGATGTTGATTGCACTGAGTCCATAAATGAACTAACCCATATGGCAAACTCTACTACTACAGTTGCAAGCCTTGGGCTTTTCACAAATACAATATAAGTGAATAACTAAAACGACAGCAAATTTCACGTAACGTAAACAAAGGCAAAATTTAAAACCCTGTTCACACACGACTCACGGACTGAATTTTTTTTTACGTTTACGGGCGAGTGATGAAGCGGGGAGGTGACATGTTACGTGAATCCAGATTTTCAGAATTTTTGAAATTCTTGGATTCTTTTTGACATTTGGAAACGTCAATCAGTGTCACTCGACATAAGGGTTGAAAGTAATTGTGTGTGAAAGAAAACTTGTTGCGTATAAGGTTTGTATTTGGTTATTTTATTTATCTTTTTAATGCATTTTATTTGTTTGTACTTTTACTTTCATTTTCATAGATAAAATGAATAAAATAAAATGTAGTCTTAGGTGGATGTTGCTTTGGAGTATTCTGAATCGGTTTGATAAAATACCGAACGCATGCTCTATTGTTTGCCTAGCATGACTGAGCCTAAAATTGAAACTCTTCTGTACTATTGTAGGGATATGGCTTCATTAGATGCTTCTCCAGAGGAAAAGCACCATCGCCAACAATGATATAGGGTTAAAGTCGATTGTCCCCAAGTACTTTGTCCGTTGGTAAGTAATTATCCGCATCCAAATATGCAAATAAATGCATATTTACTACTTCACTATCACTGTCAGAACTCATTGCTTAATTTTTTTTGACAAATTCACGAACAATAAAATCACCACTGACAACTGATACGTCAAAATGAGTCCGCGGAAGTGTTCAGACAGGAGTTATAGTCTAAACACGTAAAGTCAAAAAAAATTCAGTCCGTGAATCGTGTCCGAACAGGGTCTGAAGAAATAATATTCTAACGTGTTTAATATTTATTCCAAGGTGGTGAAAAACTAAATATAGTAAAATATATGAAAGGACTTTATTTTGCTTTAAGTGCACCACAAGGTGATGGTTTCAGAATTAAGAATTGAAAATCAACTTTTCAGAAAACTTATACTAGTATTGTATGAAAAGAATTGTTAATTAACGGCATCAGTTCTTTTGTTGTTGTTTGATACGTATTAAGCAAATATTGTAAATTAATTAAGTAGGTAATACTATCTAATAAATTATGAATTATTTTTTCTGGTTTTTAAGTATTTCAAGAAAATATTTGTTTCGTTTCATTTAAAAATTTCAAGAATGTTTTTTTTTCATTTACTTTAAATAATAAAAAGGCTGGGGTTTCTGATGTTAGTTTTCATATTCCGGAATAGCTAACGTGTACCACTATTGTTAAGCTTATAAGATTTCTTGAACTTTAAACCAAATTTTATGATTAAAGCGTGATATTTGTGGAAAATACAGGATTCATTTTACACAGATGAATACAAAAACTTAGCAACGAATTCGGAATTTGGTAAAAAATTAATGGCAGAAAATTGTTAAAAAGGTATTTACTAACGAGTCCCTAAGCAATAAAATACCAATCAGATTTGAAATTTTATTTTGCAAAATCTACGTTTTTTTGTCGAATGACAATGGATCTTGGAATCGAAATAAATCGCTGTTTGAAATAAAACACCGATTAGTGGTTGGTGTTTTAGTTCTTTCTTTGAAACTATTTTTTTTAGGGAGGTGTGGAAATCTTCATAGACACTATGAACCCGTTGCTCATAGTAATGTGAGATTCTTACTCACTAAAAACACGCCTCCCTTCTTAACGACTACAACTAAGTTACCTTATCAAGTAGTTTCCGTTTCAAATAACGTTTGCGTGGGGCAGGTAGCTTCCAGCAAAAGCACCTGCTAGTACCGCTATTACTCGTGTATGCGGATAGGCCTTATCGCGCCAGATCGAATGGTCTCATTCTTTGTAATCGACGCACTAAGTTTGTCTCGTCCAGAATTTGGAGTATTTTATTATTACAATGACCATGAAGACGAATACGGAGTTTGCGAGCAAAGTTCATTATTTCGTCCTCGACGGTAACTATTCCTAAGTCTCTGTGGATATCACTGTTTCTGATATACCATGGGGCGTTCACGATTTATTTTAGAACTTTGTTTTGATAGCCTTGGAGAATATTTCGGTTGCTTGGTTTATTACAACCCCAAAGTTGTATACCGTACGTCCAAACGGGTTAAAGCACTTGCTTATAGATGAGCAGTTTGTTATGTATGCTTAACTTGGAATGTCTTCCTAGTAGCCAGTACATTTGTCTGAATTTATTTTCAAGTTCATCACGTTTCTTCTTAACATGCGGCTTCCATTTCAGTTTTACATCTAGTGTCATTCCTAGATACTTTGCTTCATTTGCATATGGTGTTTGTACCGAGTTAATGAAAATGGGAAGGTTGCTTATTTTCCGGTAAGTAAAATTAACATGAGTAGATTTGGTCTCATTGAAAACAATTCGCCATATCTTTGTCCTTTCGTAGATTTTATCCAAAGCCGTTTGTAGCTTTCCAGTAGCTAACTCGACTGAAGTATCTGTAGCTAGTACCGCCGTGTCGTCCGCGAACGTTGCTACTATGGTACCTGATTCTTCTGGTATGTCTCGAGTATAGAGTAAAAACAATACCGGGCTAAGTACACTTCCTTGCGGAACTCCAGCAGCGATCTCTTTAAATTCCGAGTATTCGAAGCCATGTTTAGCACGAAAAATTCTGTTTTCCAGGTACGATTTCAGAATCGGGTGCAGCTCCCTCGGGAGAACCTCACTTAGCTTAAAATATAAGCCTTCATGCCATACCTTATCGAAGGCTTGAGACACGTCAAGAAACACGCTAGAACATATCTTTTCCCCTCTAGGGGTTTCTCAATTTCATTCGTAATTCTAAAGACCTGGTCAATTGTGGAGTGCTTAGTTCTAAAACCGAATTGATGATCAGGAATTAGACGCCTTTCTTCAATGATCGGTTGCAAGCGCTTCAATAGGAGTTTTTCAAATATTTTAGATATTATCGGCAGAAGCGATATCGGTCTGTAGGACTCTTTTTCATTTAGAGGTTTGCCTGGTTTCGGGACCATTATAACTTCGGCAACTTTCCATTGGCTTGGAACGTTTAATAATCTTAACGCGCATTTATAAGTTTGAGCAGTTTGATCAGGGCTTTCTTTGGCAACTCCTTGAGAATTTGACCTGTTATCAAGTCATAACCAGGGGCTTTGTTATTTTTTAATTGCTTGGTTAAGTTCTCGTAGGGATACTGTTTTTATTCTAAAATTGTTCGGTGCCGTAATTATATAATTAGAACCTCCTGTTAACGCACGGGATTGTTGCCATCTTTTGCGCGCTCTCCTCTTTTCTCTCACCAGTTCTTTTATTTCTGGCGCATATTTTATTTATATTTCATTATTTGCTTTCTCTTTTCTTTTTGGAGTTGGAGTGTTGTTCCAGGCAGCGTTCTGCAGGACTTTGATGAATCTGTCGACTTCGTCTTCTATTTCGTTTTGTGTTTTTAGCGACACGTTTAGAACAATATGTTCATTGCAGTAGTTTCTAAAACCGTCCCAGTTAGTCTTGTTATTAGTTAATCTAGGCGCCACTTCTTTCTTAATTAAAAGTACTCGTATGCTTAGTGAGTGACTGGTGAGTGATCTGAGGAGAGATCATAACTTTCCTCGATGTTTGTAGAAATGTTGGCTGTTCCCTTTGTGACAAAGAAGTCTACAAGGTCAGGGGTCTTTGTTATATCTGAAGTCCAATATGTTGGTTTTCCTGTCGAGAAAAAGTAAACTTTACATTGCATTCCGGCTTCATAGAGTTGTCTGCCTTTCGTTGAATTACATCTTGAGCCCCAGAAGGTATGTTTCGAATTAAAGTCACCACCAATTATAAAATTCGGTCCGAGTGAATCAAAGATACCTTTAAAGTCATTCTTTTCTAGCTTGCATCGCGGGGGACAATAAATGGATGCAATGTTTTAGTGCTGGTGGTTATATTTCACGCGAACCGAAATTAACTGCATTGCATCGCATTCAAACTTCATATTTATAGAGTGTTCAATACAATCTTTAATGAACAATGAGGATCCGCCTCTGGCATTTTTTGATGGGTGGTATGCATGATAAGCACAGTATCCCTCTAGTTCCACACGAGGTCCTTTCTTCAAGTGAGTTTCAGAAATCAAGCAAATGTCAGCAAATGCAATCTTTCTTGAGATTGCACAATTTTTCAACTAGAAGTTCATTTGTTCTGCCTTGCTCCTCAAGAGTCGTGAGAATAAGAGAGAAAACGCGAGCCACTGGATCTGGCGTAACACCGCTTTTTTTATTTCCTTGCAACGCAGCTTGTGCATACGTTAGCGCGTCAATCGGTGGCGGATTTTCCTTTGCGATCTTTTTTTGTATATCCTTCGACTTTACCGCGACGGATTTTCTTTCTTTCACTGCCTGTTTTTTTAAGCAATATTAGGTTTATTTGTAGTTGCGTTTGGGTTTGGACGTAAGGTTTTTTTAAGCGTATTGCGCCTTTTTTGGAGTTCTTTCGCCACTTCACATCCGCGATAGTTTGCTGGGTGCTTTCCTTGGCAATTTTGCAAGACGGTGGAAGTTCTTTTTTTAAGTTGCACTCTTCTGAGAGATGTTTACCGGCACATTTTACGCAACGCGGTTCTTTTTGGCAGTAAATCTGCGTATGATTGAAGCCTTGGCAACGCTTACATTGCGGGATCGATCTTGTGTTCTTACTCATAGGTTCGATTTTGACTACGATATTTAAAATAGTTTTGATACCATAGATATCTTCTTTATTTTCGGACTTATCGAAACTAAGCATAAATAGTGGAAGTCCCCGCTTAACCAGGATATCCTCGTTTTCCTCTGTTTTTCTCTTTTCTTTTTTAATAATATTTACGACGTCTAAAACTTTAAAGCCCTTTGCATGGAGATCGCTTACAATATTGTTTTAAGTACACGAAGGGTGAAGTCCTCTCGCTACTACACGTAATGGTCTTTCTGACTTGTTTTCGAATGTGTACCTTTGGATCTTCTCGGTGTTTAATTTTTCGGACAATTCTCGGTAGTCATCGGAGTTGTCGACGTTAACTTTACACACATTGTTGCGCAGTGATGTTACCTTATACTTACATTTAAGCGTATCTTTGAGAAAGCAATGCAACTTGCTATAGTCTGAGACCCCAACAACGTTGATTGGAGGTGGAAGACGTATTTTTGTTGGGAGTTGCTTTTTTGTGACTCCTGGCTCTTTTTTGGAACGACTTCAGGTGAGGAACCATCTTACGTTTCTTAGACGGTCTTTTCTTTAGGGTCCAATTTGTTTCGCGCGTAAGCTCTTCTTCGTCCGTATGGTATTCGCGACTAGTTGAGCGGAGTGGACTGCTTTCTTGGGCTTCGTTTATATGCTTTGTTTTCAGAGCCTTGTTTTCCTCTCGGAGTATGTCTACTTCTTTTTTAAGCTCTTGAAAAAGTAGCTCCATTTGCTTAAGCTTCGTACGGAGTGCGCTGTTTTCGTCCTTCAAGCCTTTATTTGTCACTGAGTCCGTTTTTTCGCGCGTAGGCGCTTCGGGCGGACTTCTTTTCCCAGAGAAATTCGATCTTGGTGGTGGAGATCGTGATACCCTTGAACTTTTAGAGAAGGGATCAAACGACTGCGGTAAATTCGTTGAATTTACTGCGTTATTTGCGTTGTTTGTATTATTTGTTTTATTTGTTTTGTTCATATTTAGATCCCACGAGTATGGGGGAAGGGAGGTCCACCGCATCAGAGACCCCTGTAATGCGGTAAGACTACGTTACAACCAGAGGACGCCAGGTATCCGGAGGGCTCCGTTCGCGGTGCTCTATTGATTTTACATCCCGAGCACCATTCAGGCCTTGGCACGGGTCGCATAACACCTTGCCTTGAGGATGGAATACTTATTTGAGTGGCAGCGCCCCCTCACGAATCTGGGAATCCGGCCCAGATGGATTTTAGTCGCCTCTTACGACAGGCATTCCTACCGAGGGTATATTCTAACCCCTACCCGCAGGGGCTTTGAAAATGATTAAGTTTTAATATAAATTTGCATGGACTCTAATTTTTTCTTACTCTTGTGTAGTAATTTCATCGCTCGAGTTCTGACTCCGCGACAAATCATTCAATAATCGCGCATTTTATTTTGGAATCAGAGTATGAACAATGGTAGCTTTTAATTGTTTACTTCAAAATCGGTCAAACGAGAATGTCAGGCAGTGATCAATCGGGAACTTTGTAGGTTAGGTATTATTTTAAAATTCAATTTATTGGAGGTAGATATTTCATTGGAATTAGAAATTCATGTAAGAAAACCACCCTTTGCCATATTGCATTTTTATTTCTCTATTTTAAGTTAAATGTTGCCAGTTACAAGTATGTACATAAAAAAAAAAAAAAAAACACAGTGGCGCTGGCAGCCACTCTATTTTAAGTTAAATGTGTCCAGTTACAAGTATGTACGTAAAAAAAAAAAAAAAACACAGTGGCGCTGGCAGCCCGTTATGGGACATGGCTTAGCTTCTTGACACTCATTTGTGTTGCTCATGTTCTCATTTTTGTCACATCTGAGCGGGGCCTACGGTTTATTGCCGAGTCCGAACGGCACTCCTTAGAAGCTTTTTCGTAGGCAATTTTAATTTCGGGAGTTTGCCATTGCCCGCCGAAAGGGTGATGGCGATTTGAAAAATTGTTAGTGCCCAGCCAGGAATCGAACCCAAACTGTGTGCGTGATAGTCCAATGAGCTAACTATCGCGCCATCGCCATCGCCACATGTATGTACATATTAACAATATATTACTTTATTATTTATAGTACTTAGAAATAACAAGTTCTGGATAGTTCGCTTATTGTTTTGTTTACTGTTTGTTACTTAAGAAAAATTTTAAAATCAATTCTGCAAATGATTTACGTTGAGTTAAAATGAAAAAAATTAAAATAATCATTAATCCTTTTCGTTTATTTATAAAAAAAACAAACAATAATAAAATTGTATTAATTTTTAATCCTTACATATTTCAGATTTGTTATACAGGGTTTTCCAATAAGGACTTGACAACTTTTTTTTAAAATAAAACGCAAACCATTTGAGATATTTCAAAAACTTTATGATCGGCTTGAAGCACAATCAAAACATTTATGAATGGAACTCGACTTCGTTCATATGGCCACCGCGGGCACGTTTCCAGAGGTCGATTCGTTGGATCCAATTTTCAACGACTCGGCACCACATTTCGGCCTATTTTGCTTTCAATGTTGGTTCTGAGCTCTTCCAACGTCGTCGGCTTGCTGGCATAAACCAATGACTTAACTTAGCCCCACAGAAAATAGTCAAGCGGCGTCAAATCGCACGAACGAGGCGTCCAATCGACTGGCCCATTTCTTGAGATAACACGCACCATACTTACTCTTCAATAAATCGATTTAAACGTGTGCTGTGTTGCTTGTGGCATCATCATTTTGAAACCACATGTCGTCCAAGTCCATATCTTCCAATTTGGGCCAAAAATAATCGGTGATCATGGCGCGATAACGCTGATTATTCACAGAACTCCATGGAACGAGTGGATTTGGATCGTTTGCTACGGACGCCTGAACGGCAGCGATATTTTCGACACTTCGACCAACCCGTTGTCTCACTGACACGGCAACATCATACAACGAATATGTAGACTCAAATTTTTGCACTAAACTTGTTATTGCCTGTCTACTAGGACGAGAATTACGACCGAAAGTTGGAATTAACACTCTTAAAGTTGCAGTCACCGGCTCCGAATTTCGGTAGGAAATTTTTATAATTTGCAGACGTTGCTCGTTCGAGTACTTTACCATGAGGAAAATGTTGAGTTTACTGAATAAATTGAAAGTGACAGTTTGATGATTAGTGTAAGAGTGCGTTCGCAAATTATATTCAAAGTTGTTAAGTCCCTATTGGAAAACCCGATGTATTCTTAGATTATAAATTAATATTTTTTGGAACATGCCCTTCTGATAAAATATTTACGGTGAAACAAAAAATTGCCCACACCGACCGTGGTGAAATGATGAAATGTCAATATTGTACTGAAAAAGGAGCAAAACTGTAAGTGAAAAAAATTACTTCCGTTGTATTTAATAAATAAATAAGTTTTTATTTTATAGATCAACTAATATGGCATACTGTAAGAAATGCAGTTAAGGATGCAATGCGCATGTCCATTTGTACCGCCCAGGCTGCGAGGAATCCAGGTAAGTTTGCATTATGCATGGGAAAAAAATTCGTTTGCACAATATTTAAAAAGGTATATTACCGGACTGGACTAAAAAGTAAAACAAAAAATCAAAAAATCAAAATCACGGGGAACTGCAAACGTTGAATCTGCGAAAAGGCATTAAATTCACAACTAAACTGAAACAATTTCATTTTACTCACATGTCTTTTTTTAATTCCGATGTTTCCATCGAAATATTACATTGGTGTCAGTAGTGCGATAAAACTTATTCTGAGTGCTGTGATGAAAACAAAAAAAAAATGCCCCGTACATTGCTGCAGCTAAGTATACCACAGCTGAAAATTGAGCTAAAGAAGCGAAATCTCTCGGCAGCTGGAGGGAAAAGTGATTTGATTCTTCGGCTACAAGAAGCGATCGAAAAAGATGGAAAAGATGCTAAGTCCATTTCGTTTGACATAGAAGAGGAACTTGTAAGCACAGGGGTTGACATGTCTGCCATGATGGAATTGCTTCTTGGATTGAATTCTAAGTTAAAAGAACAAAGGAGAAGTATGGATTCTTAGTTTGAAGAACAGAAGAATTGTTTAGAAGAACAAAGGAGAAGTATGGATTCTAAGTTTGAAGAACAGAAAAATTCTTTAGAAGAACAGAAGAACTCTCGAGAAGAACAGAAGAATTCTCTAGAAGAACAGACGAGTTCCATTGTTGCCGCGCAGAAAGACACTGTTGAAGAGTTCAAGAATTTTCTAGAAGTGAAATTGGAAATAATCGATCAAAAATTAGATATACACGAGGCAAAACTCGCAAAGGTTGGAACTGAATTCCAGGAACAGCTCATGAAAGTCGAGGAACAGTTCGGGAAGGTTGAAAACAATATTGAGAATCTTGCCAAAGAACTAGAGAGAGTGAAGAAACAGAAGGCCCGAGAAATTTCTACAGACTGCCCTAGAAGGAAAGAGATGCAACCGTCTGTTTTTGATGGCCAATATATAGAAGGCAATTTGAAGCAGCTACCATGAGCAACAACTGGGACGATGGAGAAAAGTCGATTGCGCTCACGCTGGCACTGAGAGGAACAGCTGCGGAATTGCTGCAAACCATCTCAGAAGATAAACAACTCAACTACGACGCTTTGGTTAAAGCCATAGAAATGCGCTTCGGAGATGACCATATGCAGCAGGTATACAGAGTCCAACTGCGCAGCAGAGTCCAGAAGAGCGGAGAAACACTTCAGCAGTTGCAGGCCGATATCGAACGGTTGGCGCATTTATCTTATCCTAATGCCGGAGAAGACGTTATCAACGAAATTGATGTAGAGGCGTTTACCCAAGCGATTGAAAATAGGCAGTTGCAAATGGCTTTAAGAATGGCTAGAAAATGAACCCTCCCTGAGGCCCTAGCATTTGCCCTGACGATGAAAGCCGCCGACCAAGCATCTCAAGGAGTCCAGAGCAGGACAGAAATGACAGTCGTCGAATGCTCATGCCATAGAACAGGCGTGATGGAGCGGGAAAGTGTGCGTGGAGGACAAGTCCGTTGTTGGAACTGCAACGAAATAGGACATCTGCAGCGTGAGTGCAGGTTTCCACTTAAACAACGCAGTTTTCCACAATGCGCTGCTAGGAGACGTAACGAAGAGGCATCTGGCAGGAATAACATCTATCCTGCCAGCAGCGCAACGTCAAGTCAACAGGCGGAAACGTGTAAGAACCAACTTCGAGGGGCAGAAGTTGGTTTCTGGAATTGACGCCCCCAGGATCAAAATCCAAGTCTCCCAAACAAAACGAAGTAACAAGAGTCTTACTGTGGAAGCCCACATAGGTCAGAATAAGTGTGTGGCTACCATTGACACCGGTGCCACTGCCTCCATTATAAGAAGGGATATCGCTCATGATTCAGGGCTGCACAATACCAGTAGCTACTGTTTGAAAACAGCAACAGAAGCGACGGCAAAGGTGTATGGGGAGATTGTTCTTGCGATCAATATGGCAGGACTAACATTCACCCACGTATTCCTAGTGGCCGATATATGCGACGAGTGCATCATTAGAGTTGACTTTATGAAGGCGCATAATGTAGTGCTCGGCGTCGGAACTCAAGTACTTAACTACAGGAACGTTGAGATTCCAATGGTGTACGGGAATGAGAATGCCGCATGCCTCAGGATAGTAGTCAGCAAGGACGAGATCTTACCACCTTCCGCAGAGACACTTATTTGGGCGAAGCTGGAAGGTGATCTTGGGAGCCATCGATTCTACTTGATTGAGCCGGACTCTAATAATCATTATCAGAATTACGTCGTATGAAAGATGCTAACCAGGAAGCAAAAACCGTGATTGAGCGGTTTACAACTGGGTGAGCAGATTCGGCGTACCGATGGAATTGCACTCGGATCAAGGGCGCAACTTCGAGTCCAAGATTTTTCAAGGGGTGTGTGAGCTACTTGGGATTAAAAAGACGAGAACAATACCGCTCCACCCACAATCGGACCGGATGGTAGAACGCTTCAACAGAACCTTGAATGAACACCTATCAAAGGTCGTTGGCGACAAGCGATGCGATTGGGATAGGCAAATTCCAATGTTTCTATTAGCCTATCGGAGTGCAGTACACAACACCACAGGTCACACTCCATCGGAAATCCTTTTCGGTAGAACAGTCCGGTCACCTAGTGAATTGATGTTTGGATAACCGTCGTCTGAAGAGAACAGAAATGAAGACGACTATGTCGCAGACCTCAGACAGATTATAAGGGACGTGCACCAATGAACCAGGGATAAGATCAAGATAGCCAGTGACCTCATGAAGACGAGGTATGATGTCAAGGCGACCGCAACGGGATTCCAGGAAGGAGATCTAGTGTGGCTATATAACCCTCATAGACGGAAAGGCGTATCACCCAAATTACAGCAAGACTGGGAAGGACCATATGAAGTCGTAAAATGGATCAACGATGTTGTCTATCGCATTCAACGAAGAAGCGGCAAGATGAAAATGGTTCATGTGGATCGAATACATCGCTATACTGGGTCTGCCCAGTATGTCGAAGAGTTTGTTCGGGACGAACAAGTTTAAGAGGGGAATATTGTGGTATACATGTGATTAAATCAATTATCCAGTGTTGCATAACTTTAGGATCATACAAACTCTCCACGTTGGAGAGTTCAGTTATTACCCCAGTTTCAAACCAGAAGTTACGAGAAAGAACTAGGACCTGACAAATGTGGTATAAATACAGGATGAGAAGCTGCGGACGATAAGTTGATTTTTGGAAAGCGATAGAAAAGGAGCTAAGTCTTACTAAGTGAAAGATAAGAGATTTGAATTTTGAAATAGTAGTAAAATTGTTTGTGATTTAATTGAAAATTGTTTTTAAATAATAATAAATAGAGTGTTTTGAAACAGAATAACGTTTTATCATTTCGAATCTTAGCCGAAATATTACAGATTCCTTTTTTTGTTGTCCTGAAATGTATAAGAAAACAATTTATTGTTCAGCAATAAAATTTGTTTGAGACTTACCCGAAATTAGAGTTGTAAACAGTAGAAGTATCAAAACAAGAATTCACCTTGCCATTTTCTAATGGATGACGTAATCTTAAATAATAGAAACGTTTTTTGGAACGGCCGATATCAGGAAAGTTTGCCATCTTTGTTAGTTCATTTATGACTGAGTCTCAGCTAAAATTGAGTTGTTCCAGACCTAAATAGTTCCTGGAACTATGTCCGCTGTCGGAACTAGCTGCAATCGTTCCACATACTCCACGTAAACATGTTCGATAGTTCCGACATGTCCGATAGTTCACACACAAGAGATTCACTTTGCAAAATCTTTATTTTGTTCCGATTGACACGCGGCTGACTGTCTCTACACTGTTCAGCACAGCACCGCGTGTACCTTCATCGCCTATTGCATTTGTTCATGTTCACATACGTATGTAGTTTACCATTGACGTTGTCGTATGTGTGGGTATAGGTATTTTCGCAATATTGGAACTGTTGTGGAACTGGAACTACCAATCCAACTAGAAAGAAAATGGGACTTTCGTGTCTGCCTCCGCTGTGTATCTTATTTTATATTTTTTTTACTATTTATAGAATATTCAAATATTTGAACTATGTATGCAATGGAGCAAGATGTCTTTTTGTTATGATTCACATACATATTTGTACTCATTTATTTATTGTTCCGATTAAAAAATTTCAAACGAATACCTCAAACTGTTTTTTGTTATTAATACATAAAAATTATCAATATCAAGATGAGATAATCTTTCTTACACCATAGCATAAATCCATTCTTTCCTGCAAAGCGGATAGGCATTTAGATCGGCATCTATATTTCCGCACACATGTATTTGTCATTCAATATTGAATCTGTTCAAATTCCACTAAGTAGTTCTGTGGACATGCATCATAACAACTATCCGAACATGTCTGTGGAACTACAATACAATACTACAATACTAACCCGTGGACATGAACCACTTTTAATTCTAATACATCTTTGGAACTAAATAATTCCACGGAACTAGTTCCACGATGCATGTTCGTCGCGGCAAAGGAACGGCTTACCACATTTCTAGTGTCAGCGCGTACTGATTACCTGCTTGAGTGGCATTTTATAATGTATTGTGGAAAAGATAAGAAGCCGGTATTGACAGATGCGAGACCAGAGTGTAGAGAGAATGCATGGTCGTCAAAGGCGTATCCATTGTATATTTTTTCAGTGGAGTTGGCAATGACGATTTTATGGAAAGCACTCTCTTCACAATTATTGTGTTGAAAAGAAGAAATAATGTTTTGCTTATACGAGTATGAATTGACTTAAAATTTGAATATAAAAGCTGAGTAAATTGAAGTTAGGTGTTTATTTTTTATGGTATGTTGTGTGATGCAACATTAATTTTTTCAAGATCAATGCACTTAATCGGCGTCAGTGGTATCATCATTCTCGCCGTCGTTTTCAATTTCAGTTAATGAATCTTTTTACGACTTTCTTGTCAAATTGGTGGAAGGAGTAGATCATCCTTTTGATGGATTCAAAGTCGAAGTCATCTAAACCAGTGATCCAGTGTCGATGAGGAATTTTCTTTTTGGGTGATTGAACTGCTCCAGTTTGTTCTTGTTCTTCTAATATTTTTTATATGGCCCTATGCGAAACTCCAACAAATTCAGATGTTTTCCTTACAACTGCTCTCGTGGTTTTTTCATAATCCAAGTTTTTGTGGCAAATTTTCAGCGTAAGCACTGTTGCTTGGGGTGTTAAAGGTTTTCCTGGCTTAAAACAAGGGTTTCCTTGCAAGGGTTTTTTTTAAAACCAGATTAGAAATTCCATTTTCGCGCATTTACTCGTATATTTGCAAAAAAAAGTCAGCATATATATTTTTTACGTAATCTTTTTCATAAAAACTGTGTGTTCGAGTTGAATCCTCTTTTATTACATATACATTTATTGCAGGAAGAATTGAATTTTGTTGCAAAAAGTAGCGGCAAGGCAAAATACGCGCATATATGCGCTTATGATGCAAATATTAAAGGAAGTGGAAAAAGTTAAACCTTTTCGTAAATATCATTTTCCACTGAGAAGATGAGTAGTAGGCTCCCTTTGGCTCTCTCAGCTTTCCAATTGCACGGTGATGCGAAACGGTCTACATACGAGTATCATTGTGCTCTTAAACACATTGAGTTGAAATGTCGAGAAAAAGTACATATGTTTTGAAATAAGTGCTTGTGAAGTGGCTTGATGTCTTGCCTTAAATACAAACTTGCCATAAAAAATGTAAGGAAAACACTTGCGAAACCCATAATTGTCGTGCGAAAAGTACAAGAGCGACAAATTGGCATGACAGAAGGCTGATGAAAATGCCGTTGCATCTGTATTAAGTATGGGTAATGACGAAGTATTAAACAGTAGTTGGTTTCTTGATAGTGGTGCAAGCCCACACATGTGTAATGACAAAAGTAAATTTGTGAGATTGGACAATATGAATCGTTCAACAATAAATACAGTTGGAGCAGAATTTCTGGAATCCCATGGAATTGGATATATAAATATGAATTTAAAATCATGCGATGGTGATACCGTTTGACTTCAAATGCGGGCAGTTATGTATGTAGGAAATATTATTTTATTTGACAAAAGTAAACCTAAGACAAAGATTTACAAGATTAAAACTAAGACAAAATTTAATTAAATTAAATTGAACCGCCGATGCCGCCGAATAGCACTGCTGCCAAAAGAAGACTCTCATCCGCATTCATCATTCGCTCGCTAGTCGAATCTCCTCCTTAGTCCAGCAAATTCCAAAGTCCCGTCGACCTCGATAGTTTGTACCACGTCCACAACTTGATCGCCGCATTCAATATAAACCATCCGCAGTCTATTCCAACAACGATTAATGTCGCTTTCAGTGGAGTCATTGTATCCTAAAACAACACTGAGCAAATCGCATCGGGTTTTAAGCTGCTAAATATAGGTCAACTCGAATTCCATCGGCGACGAATGTAAACATACTATCGGTGACTCAAACGATGATGCACGATGAGGGTAGACAAAACTGCGATTGCCTGGGTCGACAAACGAGCGAAAGACATCTCAGGTTACTGTAAATAATTTTAAATCGAGCGCAGCTGGCGGTCGACGATCCATTACAAATGAGTAATTAAAAAAATGAATACATAGCTTTTCTACATGTATGTCCCACAACTGCTACATAACTTGTTGTCGATTTCACAAGCAACAAAGAATGGACTATTTTTTTTCGTTAAGCATAATGTTGCCACTGTAAGGAAAAGGGATGGAACTATTCTTTTCAAACCAAAGAAGAAAGCTGTACATCATAGACGAAGTTAAATGGAGTGAAAAAAATGGTGAAGCGCTGTCGTGTGTCTCATATACCTGCACAAATTTGATAAAGTGGCATCAACGATTTGCACATTTAAATTTGAACAACTAAAAATGGTAAATGTTGATAATTTAGTTAACGGAATTAAGGAAACGTTCTTAAATGTGAAAATAAATTGTGCAATATGCGAAAAAGGAAAAATGTGCCAAAAGTCGTTTTATACCTCAAACAAAATCGACAGTGAAAAACTTTGACTGTGCACACGGACGTTAGATATTTCGTAAGTTTTATTGACGAAAAGTTACGATACATTAAGATATTTTTCTTATAAGCAAAAGGGGATGTATTTAGTGCATTCAAAGAGTTCAAGTCTCATACTGAAGACCAAACCGGAAAGAAGATAAAACAATTGAGAAGCGATAATGTTGCGGAATATTTGTCAAAGGAAGAGTTTTTAAAGGAAGAAGGGATAAGTGAGCAGTTAACAGTACCATATACACTTCAGCAAAATGGAATCGCCGAGCGTTTTAGTCGCACTTTCCTAGACATGACCAGATGTATGTAAATCTAGGCCGAACTTCCAGAAAATCTATGGGATGAAGCTAATATACTGCAGCGTTCATACGAAACATATGGTCTACCAACGTCCTAGAGAATAAAACACCTTTTGAAACCTGGAATGGGAAAAAGTGGAATGTAAGTTTTTTTTCGATCGTTTGGAAGTAGAGTTTTTACACTGCAAAAGGGACCAGGAAGGACAAAGCTTGATCCGGAAGGAAAGGAATTTCATTTAGTGGGATATTCTAAAGAATCAAATGCATACAGGATTTGGGATGCTGAAACAAACAAGGTGATTAAGAGCAGAGACGTTAAATTCTTCGAAGAGATAAACCCAAACAACTATGCGTTGGACAACAGCAGATTGCCCTGGCGTAGAATAACATCCACTGAAGAGGAACGAGATAAACTAAGGGAATTCAGAGAACCTGTGAAACAACCGAAACTGATAGATGATGATGATTCGAAGTCGTATGTATCTGGAAGAAGCAGTGACGGGGAAGACGATGAAGAGGAGCAGAAATTACTTGTCATGTCTCGAGAACTCAGTGAAAAGATTTCTCAAAACGCAGAAAAGAGAAAACAAAAACCTGTGATGACTTTACGATCCGGGAAGAAGATTTTTCAAAATGAGGTAAATTTGTTAGCTTGCAATAAATTAATAGAGCCTTTATCTTTCGAAGAAGCTATGAAAAGTAACGATCATGTGGATGAAAGAAATGAACTCATAGCTAATGTCATTGGACAAGAACAATACTTGGGTACTGGTTAATCGACCTGAAAACAAAAACAGCAACAGGTGGGTGTTTTGCATCAAGCGAAAAGAAGATGGAACAACCGACCGTTATAAAGTGAGGCTTGTTGCCCGAGGTTGTGAGCAAAAATTTAAGATAGATTTCGACGAAGTTTTTGCACCAGTGGCGAGGTACGAAACTATTCGTATGCTGTTTGTGCCTTAAAAAATCTACATCTTCACCAAATGGATGTCATTACCTTATACGTACAAGGAGAATTAGACGACGAAGTTTTTATGGAACAACCAAAATATCTAAGAGGAAATATCAATTCTCATAAGGTTTGTAAGCTACTTCGCTCGCTTTATGGTTTGAAACAAGCTGGACGACAATGGCATAAAAAGTTAAATGAGTTCTTAAGCGAGATAGGTTTTGTGAAAGCTACATGCGCTCAATGCCCTTTATGTGAAAACGAAGGTACATGGGACCATCATGATCGTGATATATGTCGACGACTTATTGCATCAGATAATTTAAAGCTCCTGGAAAAGACGAAAAAACTCCTAGCGAATAAATTTTACATAAAGGATCTGGGTAAGGTGAGGAATATTTTGGGAATAAACGTAACGCGAGAGGGAAATAACGGAAAAATAGAAATTAACCAAAGAAATTACATCGAAAATTTGCTGGAGAGATTTGGAATGACAAATGTAAGGGAAGTTGCCAAGCCTTAAGACAACAGCCAAGCGAAAAACTTTTTTAGTCAAGCAGCAGTAACTGAAGATGCTAAGATAGTTCCTTACAAACAGATTATTGGATCCTTAATGTATCTTGCTAATTCCACTCCACTCGTCCAGATATAGCATTCGCAGCGAATTTCTTCAGCAGATTCTGTTCGAATCATACAGAACTACACCGGATAGGAGCAAAGAGAGTCCTGAGATATTTACCATCATTTTAAGCTTTCTTTTGATAAGGCACACAGAGATCTTATTGGTTACGTTGACGCTGATTGGGCTTATGACCCCGAAGACCGCTGATCGTATTCCGGATATATGATTATTTTGGCAGGAAATCCCATCTGTTGGAAATCAATACGACAAAAGTCAGTTGCACTTTTAACTACGGAGGCTGAATACATGGCACTCAGTGAAGTTACCAAAGAAGTAATCCATGTTAGAATACTTTTATTTTAAATGGGTTCTTCTGGAGTAATTGAAAAGTCAACTTTAGTATTTTGTGACAACAAGAAGCCATTGGCTTAGCAAAAGATAATATACAACAAAACAGAACTAAGCACATAGACATCCGCTATCATTTTTCTCGTGAAGCACAAAAGAATAATGAAGTAAATGTTGAATATATTGCCACTACAAACATGATTGCGGATGTTCTAACAAAGCCATTAGGCAAAGCAAAACATATGAATTGTGTTAAAGTTTTCTGCTAAAGTGTCTGTTCGGAATAACCTTAGCTAAGACACTATCAATGTAAGCTAGCACTAATAATTTTGTACACAACTGTAATCTAGCTTCATTAACATAACAATTGCTTTTACTTCATTATGTCCATATCATTATTGTACATGCTAATTAAGTAAAATAGAATTGTCATAAGAATGTATTTGTACATATGTAACATTGATCATGCCATTTTGAAATACCAACACTGTAATTTCATCTTTGAGCCGCACACGAATTATTAGAAGTCAAGAAATAAAGACCACCTTTTTCGATTTCGTGTTTGCTTCTTCTTTAGCTAGTTTTTCTTTGTTTTTTTTTTAATAATCCAAAACATCTTGGATTATCTTTCAGTGTCAATTTAATTACGAGTACTTAAAGTTTTAAAATCATTATGTTTAATAAGTTAAGAAATATGAATTGAATTTTGATATTGAAATGTTTTAAGGCTTTGATCAACGTACGATGATAGTGTTAAACCGTTATTGAACTGTATATATACATACATCATCGTACATTTGAATATGTTCCCTACTACTTATGCATTCTTTTATTTCATATATGGTAATGAAATGCCAAGTGTTATTAAATGTTCTCGCTTGCAATTATTTGCTGATGATGGTCTTTTATATGTTTCATGTTATGACCTAAATGAATGTATTGTTAAAATAAATGATGACTTAAAACAACTGAGCGAGTGGTTTCAAATGAATAAACTGAGTTTTAATATAAGCAAAACGAAACGAATGTTTATTAACGGACAATCTGACAATAACATATTAATTAATAATGAAATAGTTGAAAATATTAGCGAAATCAAATATCTAGGAATTGTAATTGAAGCAAACTTAAATTTTAATAGTCACATAGAATATACTCGTATATCGAAAAAAATAAGTAAAAAATTTAATTTCTTTAAGAGAAAACGTAAAAGAATATCAACAATAAGTGCAATAAATGTATACAATACTAGGTATAATAAAACCACAGTTATATATTTGGTAAACAATACAATGATAGAGAGACTTCAAAAATGCCAAAGCAAAGCTATGCGAAGTATATTAAAATGTCGTTGGGTAACTCCAGTTGAAAATATGTTAAGTGTAATGGTTAAGCAAAGAACAATTATAAATGTACTTATTTTTGTGTTTAAAATGAAAAGCGGATTGCTATCCACCTACCTATGTAATAAGATCATTTATGTCAGCAATGTACACAATTACAATGTCCGTAATAGAAATAATTTACGTCTTCCACTTGTAAGAATACAAAATGCACAAAATGTAATCTTTTATAAAGGCTTTAGAATGTTTATTGAACTTCCTAATGAATTAGAACATGAGAATCAGCTATTAAGATTCAAGCGAAATATTGTCAATTATGTAAAACTAAATATGTATAGGATAACTCTCTTTTTTTTGTAATGAAATAGCTTAACCTTGCTAAATAAATAAATTAATGAATGAATTTCTGTACTCATATGCTAAGTTACTTCGTATTTTCTTATTTACTGAATAAACTGTTGAACTGTGTGGACGTGTTCCTCTTTTACTCATAAATATTCTGCTATATGCAATCAAATACGAGTATAAATAAATATTTAATGAATTCTGGCATTGTGCTAAGGAAATAAATCGCACAAAAAAGTTGAAATGTTATAAAAAGGGTGTTTTTGAAATCAGTACTACCTATATATCCACACTTTTATATCTGTCAAACAAATTGTCAGACTGAAAATTGTTATTATCATTTTTATAATGATGACGTGCATGCTTTGTTGTCTTGAAGGCTTACAAGGTCCAGCTGCAAGAATTGAAGCCGAACGACCACCATATAATCATTTGAAGTATTTGGATTACATCACGAAAAATGATTAGTTGGGTGCGTTTTGTGAGCGGTTGGATTGTTCGAACCATTAATTTTTTTTAAAATGAAGCTAATCAACATCTTACTTAAATTCATTAGTCCACGCTGTCAAACCAACAATAATCGAGTTATTAGAAGCCGACATTATTACAACGCAGTGATACGTAAATTCACTAGTGCACGCTGACAAACCAACAACAATCGAATCATTTTAAGCTAACATTATTCTTGTTATTGCGGACAATGGTCGAAAGCTTGAGACTGACAGTTTCATCAGATCCAGCCGTGGAGATCGTAAGCCCAAAATTGAGCTTAAAACTTGATTAACAGAATTTATTACATCAATTAAACACAAATAAATGACTCTTTATTAAAGTGTTTCATTCAAAATCAAAGTTAGTACTGGCTAAAAATAATGCCCCTTAGTTTAAGACGTGATTCACAGTGGTACGGTAACAATGCATGTACGTAGGAGAAATGTGTGTGTAGATATTATTTTACACTCTTTTTTTTTATAGATTTAAGCGAACAAGGTAAGAACTTATCGATTTGTAGAAGCTGAGTAGTCGTGGACCTAAAGGATGCTCACATTTTTCTTCCTTTCCACTCCTTTCTCTCTAGGCCAGATAAAGGTGTCATACGAACCGTGCCGAGGATCAGCCTGGATGAGGGCGAAGTACTATATCTCAGAAAAAGCTCAGTTATGAACGAAACATCCGAATAGCTGACGGTCTAAGGATTAGCCTTACTGTATACAGCAGATCTCAATAGAGATGGGCCTACCTTTCTTTATACTCGGAGACGAACCACTTACAAAAACAAAACCCGTCACCGGTGCTCCTTTAATACTGGGCAGAAATATGGTGACCACACCAGCAATACTTCTGCTAAGAGACTTCTTCAAGCGCAAGAGATCGTCGATGTAAACCGTTCTAGCTCCCGCTGGGCGTCCTAGTCTCATCAACTCTGGAGTCCCAAAGAACGCAATAACGATAGCAGTGAACCGATGGGTCTATAACACCAGAACTGTGGCAGTCGGTCAAGTTGAAGCTTGCGGGCAGCATGCGAGAAAATCCAGGATGACCTCCCATCCGCTGCCCATTCACGGCCTGTGAGAACTCAATCAGGACTACTGTTGCCGTGACTAAGAATAAAGGTCTAATTACAAGAGACAAACTCCTCTACGCGATGCATAGCTTGAAACCATACAAATCTGCTAGGCTAGATGGTATAATACCCGCCGAGCTACAAATGTAATCCTATATTATCCTTCCAACGTTTGAGAATATTATCTTATATTCATTTCTTGGAAATACCCCAATACCAATACCCAATACCCCAATCGACGATACAGGCTTAGTAGGGAAAGTTACAGTAGCTAAATTTTTCTTTGCGAAAAAAACCATTGGGAAAAATACAGATTGGGATATGTCCCAGTTATAAGACCGATATTTACCTTTGGCGTGATTTTTTGGTAAACGTTATAAGACAAAGCAGCAAACTAAGTAAAGTTTAAGAGGGAGCATGTCTGAGCAGGAGTCCTTCGCGCTGCTGGGTGTTCTTTTCCATTTAATACTTCTGGACTTTTTCAGTGAACAAATAAGTGCATGGATGAGAAGACAGTCCTTCACCTGCTTTGTTTATGTCCAGCTCTCTCTAAGAAAAAAGAACTCCGACGTTAATAGTGTCCTACGGTTCGTAAGAAGCTCGAATGTGTTCTACCAGTAGAAGGTTAACAGATTCAGGTGCCATCACAATGGGTTAAGTGAGTTGGCCCTTCTTCTACAGTCACTCATATCTAACCTAACCGCTTATGAGTGTCCGATTTCCCATCGCTCCTGAAAGAGGGATGTGTAATTTTTTTTCTTAGATGTGTTTTTCTCTTCCATATTTTATAAATTTGTCAGTTCGCCATGAATGCTTTTATCAGGAGTATATTATTATAATATAATGCAGGAATAAATTAGCTATCCATAATATGTACAGTTACTCAACTTTTTGATCATATGATTAGCAGAATAAAATGCTTTTGTTCGTAACTTTTTTATTTGTGCTTATAATTCAATTCAAATTCTTAACGAAAACATAAAATAATTATACAATTCAGTATAAAGAATAATGATAACCAAATTCATCTTTTAACAAAATTTAATACAACAAAAGTAAAAATAGGGCATTTGATCAATTTGTTGACTTTGCGAAACTGTTTCTACTTAATACTTATGGCTTCCTTTTGCTTTGAGGATCGCTTTTATTCATCTCGGCATGGATTCTATTAACTTTTTACATTGATTTGCGGTGATATTTTGCCAAGCAGTTTGAATGCGGTACCATAATTCATGCGAATTCGGAGAATTTCCAGGCAAATCCGAAATCGCACGTTTAACATCAACCCAAAAATGTCCAATCGGGTTGAGGTCTGGAGATTGTCGTGGCCAATCAAGTACTTGAAATTGCTTATTCTGCAGCCACGCTTTTGTAATTTGGCTGTGTGTTTCGGATCATTATCTTGCTGAAAAATAATTTCCGACACATCTTTATGCCACTTTTCCACACTTGTAAGGAGTCCGTCTTCTGGGATAGTCATGTATTGAGTGGCATTCATGCGATCCACCACTCTAATGCATTCACCAGCCCCTTCCATGTACATGCATCCCCAAAGCATAAGATTTCCTCCTCCAAATTTTATGGTTGGTTTGATATGACGATCGCTGATTGGCTCACCTGCCTTTTTCCAGATCCATTAGCGACCATCGGACCCGAGATGGTTTAATTTTGTTTCATCCGACCAAATTACCCTTGCCCAGTCATTAACACAATAATCCTTATATTTTTGAGCAAATTGTGTCGTTAGTTTTTAAGGCGTTCAGTCAATGGGGTCTTTTTAATTTAATCGCGTCCATGATTTGTTACATTAACGCATTAATGACCACTGTTGCATATGTGCAATGGTAAATTGGTAAAGTTTGATAAAGGATTAATATTTTTTTCACCGATTGAAACGTGTTAAGACACGTTCTGTGATTAGTTACATGTGTAACGAAAAAAAATAAAATGATAAGAAGTTAGTTTTGTGCGAGTGTTGAGAGTGAGTAGTCGTTCATTAAACATCTGTGTCCTTGTGGGTAAAAAAAAAAGAAGACATGTCGCGACGCGGGTAGTAAGTATTTAGATAACTCCTTTATTTTTTATTACAAATGCGAGTTATTTAGTACAATTGTTGTATATTGATTGATTTTCATAATAAACTAAAATTCTGTGTCATAGTGAATTAAAAGGTAAAATAAATTTAAACCCAAACTGAGTGTTGCATAATTGCAACACTGGACTTTCCTATACAGAAGTAATTTGTGGTACTTTTTTTTGCGTTTTCGTTTTCGTACTTCTGAAGACGCTATTAATTATTTCGAGTCATTGCAATCTGACGAAGAAGACGATTTTAAAATTAAAAAGTTGTATATTAAGCCGCCTGCACCTGAAAATACAAATTCCGATGAAGATTCTGGTGATGAAGATGATGGTGGTATGCTTCATATTTTACCAAAATCAAGCCTTCTTACCAGGCAGTTGTATCCAACTAAAATCTTCAAAAGAAATTACTGATTCTGATGAAAAAGTTTGTCAACATAATACTTTAGTTGCACCGCTCTTCAAGATTCACAATCACCCCCATCGACATCAACTAAGATGTGAAGGACCGTCATTTCGCCAAAAAAGATTGAAAAACGAAAGAGCCTTTCTACTACTTAAAAAAAAACTTCCAAAGAAGTCTGTTCAAAGTTGCTTGGTTTGGGTTGAAGACGAAAACCAAGAAGGAAAACCTCTTTTTCCTGAGCCTAACAACCACATGAGGTTTTCGAAAAATTTTTTGATGATGAAATACTAAAATTACTCGTTGACGAAAGTAACAATAATGCCGTTTACTGTGGAAAGGCAAATCCAAATATTACCAGCAGTGAGATTCGTGTTTTTATAGCAATTTTAATTATAACCGGTTACAATTTTACATCATCAAAACGCAGTTATTGGTCAAATGAGGCTGATTTGAAAAATGAATTGGTTTCAAATGCTATGCGAAGAAATCGTTTTGACATGATATTTCGTTATCTACACTTTGCTGATAATTCCAAATAAAATTAAGATGACAGTTTTTGGAAGTTGCGACCATTGACTGATGCCTTGAAAGATCGATTTATAAAGAACGTTTGTCCAGAGCAAGACCTATCGTACGACGAATCCATGATATAATATTTTGGACGCCATGGATGTAAACAGTTTGTAAAGGGAAAGCAACTACGCTTTGGATTTAAAATGTGATGCTTTTTTTATTTTTTATAATTTACGCGCGCCTCAAGGGGTTTATGATACCCTCTTACTGTCGCCAGGGCGCGGGCGGAAAGATAGAAGGAGGAGAAAGGAAAGTTGTTGTGATGTAAGTGGTTTGAAACTCTGGTGCGTTTGGTTTCGATATTGACTTTCCAGGGGTGGGAATCCGAATAGGACGGAGAGCTTATCTTCACTCGGAGTGATTCAGGTTGTGAATTTTAACGGTTGTTTTTTTTGCTTGAAACTCTACAACAGCCAAATCTACATGTCAGTGTTATGCCTTCACATGTAGATTTTTCTGACTAAGTTCCAAGTACACAAATGAAAAACTTGTCATGAGTAGGATTCGAATCTTGACCGTCCGAGTAAGAAGCGATGGCTAGTACCACTACACCACGGCCACCCCCATATCACTACAGCTTCCACTCTATTTGGGCAGAAAAGTACAACGATATTCTCGGTCACGACGTCAGCGTATTTCAGTGCAACGACCAAATGCCATTGAAAAATATGATCGATATATGGGAGGTACTCATCGAATGGATCAAAATATCAATAATTACAGAATAGGTGCTCGGGGAAAAAAATGGTGGTTTTCCATTTTTACGTGGCTTGTAGATGCGTCGATACAAAACGCATAGATATTGCATAGAAATGGTGGCGGGCCCATGTCACAGTTACTATTTCGTAGGAATATTGCGTTGCATTACTGTCATACATACGGTACTGTATGACCAACACAAGGCTACCGTCGTCCGCAACAAGTTGATTAATCCTCTCTATGGTATGACAATATTGGTCATTTTCTTGTTGAAATACCTAGCAATTAGAGACGACGATGTGCATATGAATTTTGTTCATCAATTGTTAAAACTATGTGTAACAAATTTGGCGTTGGTTTGTGTTAGAATGCAATTTGAAATATCATTTCATTCAATCAGACTAGATATTTAAAATGTTTTATGTATATTTAGTATGTTTTGTGGACTTAGATCTTATCTTTTTTTTTTAGATTGAAACTATTTTTGATTTTATGTTCTGTACAATAAATATTATTCAAAACCCAACATTTATTTTTTTATTTATTAACTATAAATACATTTCTTTAATTTCCAACAATTTCATATTTGGTATTGAATATTGGCCACTGTTTAATATATGCAATGGGTAAAATCAAGGAAGGTATGATGAATTTCAAAAACAAGATAAATGTCTGTAGCAGAAATTAAGGTCATCCTGAAATTTTCAATTATATACACGAAATAAAATGCTCTGGGCACTAATGGGTTAATCCTATCTTTTTGGTATAATGCCTTATTAATCTGGACCGTATTTTCATATACTCCATATTTAATCTGCCGCACAATACGCCTTTCAATACTTGAGTTTAAAATTGGTTTCCTTCCAGACTAATTCTTTTCAGCGTCATACTTCAAATTTTTGCGTATTTTGGATACAACTCCAACTGAAACTCCAGGTTTTCGAGAAATTTCATGATGAGTTGTCTTGGAAATAATACGCCTTTCTACTTCCTTAATTTTTGAGATGCCAAGTTCTTTCATGTAGCATCAAATTTAAAACAATTAAAATGCCTGTTTAATCTGAAATTTATATTTTCTTTAGGTACGATTCATATTTTAGTACCTTAAATATTTTTATTTTTAACAAAATAACACAGAAAAACTCCACACTTGGCCAAACTTTGTACTCACAATATACAACTGCGACAGTGTCAACAAATTGATCATATGCGTTTCCCAAGAACTTTTACAAATTCTCAGAAAACAACGGTGCATTTTCGTTTGCTGTGCTGATTCATAATCACTCCATTTATTTTGAGTGAAAATTTAGTTGCTCTAACTGTTAAACATGAAGAGAGAACTAAAAATTATATTTTGCTCTGATCATGTGAATAAAAAGTTGAGTCACTTATGTGCTGCTGAAAAACACATATAATTCGATTATTGTATTTACTTTTAAAATGAAGTAGTTGACAAGGTTTAATGTTTTTGAATATTTTAATTTGTGGAAGTTTAATTTGCACAAACATTTTGAAAGATTGACTAAGGAAATTTTTTTAAACATTTAATCAAGCAACAAACAAATTATCGAAAATTTAAAAATACAACAAGGAATTAATTCATGTGTATTTCTATATCTCTGTGGCCATAAGGAAAAACAGCATAAGTCACTTTTTACAATTTCAGGAAAGTAGATTGAATGTTTACTTTGCCATCGCAAAAGAAGTACAGAACTTATGGGAAAAGTGTGTGTGTGCAAACTGTATAAGAAATGACTTAGGTACGTTATTTTTCTTTCTTCTATAATTCAAAAAACATAGAATGTAAAAATGGGAAAAAAATACGGCAAATAGAATTGAATATTGCGCACCCGGTGGTGCGAAAAACTTAATTTCGACACAAGTCGGTATTCGGTAAACGGTAGTCGTTTTTTCTTTTTGCAACAGATTTTGATCAAATTATATACTCGTATTGTCAAAACTCCAACTTCCAATTAAAATTATCAGTTTATAAAAAAAGTTCCCGAAATGGGAACCATGTGAAGCTCTCGCTTGACCGATTTTAAAGTAAATAGTGCTTAACGACTGGCATGCGCGTTTCAGATTGTGTCGTGAGACCGTTGAGCATGTGGACACTGCAAAAGGCATGCTTTTCAAGACTAGTTGCTGTTTGGTAAAATACTTTTTTAATGTTCTTGTGCCATTTATTTCATTATTAACACAAAACTCCCAAATTCTTCGATAGGCATATATTATATTTCAAAATTTTCCTGAAATAATATAAACGCAACGCTGTCTCTCACCTATTATGGCATGATGCTAAAATTTGGTGGTTATGCCAAAGATAGTTGTACCAATGTAATAAAACACCGAAATCTATTCAGGTAAGATAACAGCACATGCTAGGGGGGAATTCTTAGAACAAGGTTTTACCTTAATTTAAAGCGATGAGATTAATTTGTGAAATTTTTAAATTTGAAATTTTTAGAATATTCAAAGCAACACCAAGACACGAGAGAGATCTTTATTTATTTTCGCTTTAGTCTTCAGGGCTTACAACAACTTCTGTTTGTAAAGTATTAAAAAAAATATTTTATTTTTCTTTATAACTTCCTCATAAAAATTACAACTTAAGTTTACATTCGCAATTTAAGTCTTGTTTTAACTGTTTCTACCATCCTCATTGTGGAATCAATTCTTTCTGTTACAACAATAGTGTCATGAAGACATAAAACATATACCATCAATTTCTCGAATCTCTACCCATATTAAATCGATGCACCCATTTTGATTTTTCTACTCATTGAACTTATCACTATTGGTGTACGTTTTTACATATACACCTTCATCAACGAATCATTTTCAAAAGAATGTAATCCCGTTATTGAGAAACAGATTAAAAAACTTTTCTTAACATCTTCCCAATAAATTCTTATTTTTTTTTCCGAATAGAACAGGTCAAAATCTCCCATTACAAACTAGGCAAGGGCGTGCTCATAGTAGTGTAAGATTCTTACTCATTACAAACCCCTCCCTATGATATTGATGTTTGTACTACTGCGAATAAGTTTTGACTTATCAGTCAGTTTTTTTTATCATATAATAAACTCATTTGGAAGGTCACTTCCCAATGAAAGTTCCTAAATGATCCACATTTCAACACGGTTTCATTTTATCGCGCTAAGTCCAAAGCCTTGCTCCTTTGGAGACGGCGCAATAGGCTTCTTTCGTCCAAAATTTCTAGGCCTGTATTATTTATGTGTCCGTTTAGTCAATTTTATGTTTTCTTGCGAAAATTTTAGTTTCGTCTTCAACAGCAGGAGCTCCGAGGTCTTAGTGTAAGTCGTCATTTTTTCAAAAGGTCGTAAAATATTAGCACTCGTTTCCTTGGCACAATCCCAAGGTTGTATACCATAGGTCCACACCGCATAACAGCGGCTTTTATCGATACTCAGCTTGGAATGTTTACCAAGTAGCCGACACATTTCTCTGTATTTGTTTTCAAATTCCTTGATTTTTTTACGGGCTATTTACATTTTAGCTTTGTGTCGAGTGTCATTCTAAGGTATTTAGCCTCGTTTTCAAATGAGATATAAACTGAGTTAGTAAAGATAGACAACCGATTCATTTTTCTGTATGTACAATTTACATGAACAGATTTGGTGTAATTGAGGGCTATCCGCCAGGCCCTTGTCCATTCATATACTTTATCAAGTCCCCTCTTCTTTTGGTATGTCTCGAGTATATAAGAGATACGGAAGTGGATCGAGAACACTTCCCTGCGGTGCCCAGGCTAAGATCTCTTTTAATTGCGATACTTCGTCTCCGAGTCTGACACGAAAACTTCTATTCTCAAGATACTTTCTCAGTATATTATAATGGGTCAGTTGCAAGCCCTGCCGTAATTTCAACTTTAATCCTTCATACCTTATCAAATTCTTGCGAGACATTAGGTAATACGCTTGAGCAAATCTTACTTTCTTCTAAAGCTTTTTAATTACGTCGGTGATTATTTGCACCAAAATAATGGAATGCTTACTCCTGAACCCAAACTGGTGATTAGGGATACAATTTTTTTTTGTCGATAAATGGAAATAAACGTCTTGAAATTATCCTTTCAAAGATTTTCGGTAAAATTGGGGGGAATTGAAATCGGTCCATAAGACTTTTGTTTAGATGTTTGTTTGATGGTTCTAGTGTTGATGTAGTGTGCGTATCTAAGACATGGTTTGACCCTGGCACAAAAAATGAGCTATATTCCATGAGATATTTATCGAGCCGTCAGGAAAAATAGAATCGGTGGTAGCGTAGCCATTTGCATCCGTAAAAACATCACTGCGGATCTCATAGTAGAATCGCCTCCCGATAGTCCCTTCGAGTATTGCTTCATCGAGCAAAATGTCTGTTTGGTGTTGTTTACAGGTATGATAAAATTTACTTATCATTATTTTATAAAACACTTGAAAGTTATTCATCGTCATATTAAAAACTTTTGTCTGTGGAGATTTTAATTGTAATATTTTGAATCATGAGAGATCTCGAATTTTCGTCGAATCAATGCAATTACTCAGATTAGATCTTGTTAATTCAAATATTCCAACGGACGTTACTAGCTCTAGCAGCACGCTTTTCGATTTTTTTTCCTGCAAGTGATATTTAGGAAGTTTTCTTCAGTCAAGCATCTGCACCTGCTTTTTTTAGGCATGACCTTATCTTTGCTACATTTAACCTCACTCATTGTAGAAAGTCATTGACGTACACCTTCAGAGACTTTAAGACCATAAACGTGGAGCTACTTGAACAGGATCTACAAAGTGTTAACTGGTAAGTAAGTACCACAGTAAATGCACCAGCAGAATATATCCCAGATATTATCGTCCAGCTCTTTAATAGGCATGTTTTCCTTAAAACCAAGGTAGTTAAATGTAATTACATTACGTGGTTTACTCCAGAAATCAGTGAGCTAAGGGATAATCGCGATGTGGCCTACAAAAAGTGGAAATGATTTAAGCTGCCTAAGTTCCACGAGGCCTTTCGGATATAACGAAACACCGTAAACACTAAAATTAAAGAAGCAAGCCGGGCGTACTATAGTAGGCGCTTGAATCATCGGCTTCTAACTAAAATGCTTTGGAATAATTTGCGTGAACTAGGTGTCGGGAAACAAAACAAGCACAACATGAATGGAGTAGACCCCAACAAGCTTAATAAACAATTCGCTGAGATACAAGAAAACATCAGGAACACTACTCCAACATATTCAAGTGTTGCAAAGTGACTTCTTTGAATTTTGTAGGGTTGAGGGAACTGATTCTGTTGGTATTAATGGAGTACATCCACCTTTTTTCAAAATAATCTTGCCCTACATTCTATCAGTCTTAACCCACGTGCTTAAAAATATCATAACGCAATCTACTTTTCCGTGCGCTTGGAAAGGAGCAAAGTTCATTCCAGTCCTCAAAAATAAAGCGGCAATAACTCACCTGCTGAATACAGACCTATTGTTTACTTGCCTCTCCTTTCAAAGGTCTTGGATAAGTTTATCCATAACCAAATGTAAATTTTTTTTAGCGCAACAAACTGCTAAGCCTATACCAATCTGGCTTCAGACCGTACCATAGCTGCACTTCGGCATTGCTTATAGTAACAGATGACGTACGAGTCGCAATGGATAAAAACTTAGTTTCTCTTTTAACACTTTTAGATTTTTCCAAGGGCTTTGAACCGGTAAATCATAAGCTACTTACCTCAAAGCTTTCAACATTATACAGTCTTGCGGTACCAGTTCCAAATTTAATTTATTCGTACTTGTGTGAAAGAAACCAAGCAGTTTTAGCTAACAACATTATGTCCGATTTTATTTCAGCCCCAGCAGGTGTTCCATTTTGGGTCCCTTGCTCTTTGCAATATTTATAAACGATCTTTCTATGGGAATAAAACATACCAAGTTCCACATGTTTGCGAATGATGTTCAACTCTACTTAAGTTTTGCCCTTGTACAAATGGAAGATGCCGCAGTTAAATGTAATGAAGATATACAAAGGATTCTTTCCTGTCCCCAAGAAAACCACTTACGGCTAAATTCGGACAAAACGAAAAGAAATGGTATCAACACAAGCAGCTTTCCCACCACCTACCTTGGTAATGCCGATATTGAGTTTCTGGATAAAGCTAAAAATCTTGGAGTTTAGTTCAACACAAGTTTGCAATGGGATGACCACTTGCATACAGCCATCCGGAAAATTGATGGCTGCCGTAGTAACCTCTCGTTGTACTAAACCTTCACTCCAGTTAACACAAGGCTACTGTTAGTCAGGCGTTACTCATTCCCTTAATAACATATGGCCGCGAAATTTGTTGTTGTCATGATGTACTCACTAGGCTCAGACTTAATGTCGCGTTTAACAATATTTCACGTTATGTCTACGGTTTAAAGCGCCATGATCACGTGTTAACCTTCGCCAAAATTATTCTTGGATGTTTACTCGACAAGTATATTGACTACTGCACCCTAAGTATCTACACAAAATTATAACTAGCAAACAACCTCAGTACTTATAGAAAAAATTTGCTTCTCTCAATCAAATCGAACTTTAATTTTGCAGCTTGTTACATATCAAGTTTGTAAACGACAATTTTTCATTTGCGCTATACTTCTCTGGAAGTCTCTCCCTCTCACCCTTAGACGACTCTATTACACGAATGGTTTTGACGACACTCTCTTTCGGCACCTGGCAGGTAATAATTAGGTATAACATGTATCCATGGTAAACAGTTGATTTAATAGTTGCGTGACTCAAAAGTTACCGTGTAATAGCAGACAAACTCTCTATCTCAGCCATCCCAAAACCCGCTTTACACTGATTGCCTCTATCCGTCAAACCCTGTTTGTGAATTACTTTAATAACCCTTAAAAAAAATATATTTAGTTTAAGAAAATAAAATCGATCACACACATTCCATAAACTGTAGCCTTGTTCTTTGACTTACAGAAAAATGAAACATAAAAATTTCAATGTTTCTCGAATCTGCAAAAGAAGTATTTCTGTAATTTATGTCGTAAAGTTCAACAAATGGTTTCGTATTCTAGTGGGAAATCGTGGAAAACAATTTTTTATTACGAAACATAACAATTAAATTCAAATTTCATTCGTTATTTGTGTATTAGAAGTTTTCAAGCGGATTGTAAAATATGAGCAAATTTTTAGGTGTTGTAAAAAATTTTGAGTAAACCCGGCGAAATTTGAAAAGAGAAAGACCAAGACTACGTATGTATCGAACGAAACTTTATTTGTAACTGACTTCATGAAATTACTAATTTTAGAACAGAATACTGATTTAGTACAAATTGTATAAGAAATAAGCGTGTATGTATGTGTATGAATGTGTCTGTTTAAGTTCTTTACAATATCTTATGTTTGTAGTTTGCGCAGGCTGGTGGATAATTTTCAACATCCTCCCACCGGCGAAGATACAGAAACTTCTAGAGGATATAATACTTGAACCGGTCTTTGAGTTCGACTTATATCCGAGTATCTTATCACACAAGCTCTAACTTTACCATCGCGGCCGACAAATGTATTTACTATTACCACTAATCTCTAGGTAATTTTAGGCTTCCCAGCAATAAAACGAGTACTACATAACCTTCGTGGAGTTGTTTCGTAGAATCCCCTTTAATGCCCCTTTTTATGTGGTGAAATGAACGGAAAAGTTGCATATATTCTGCACGCAATCGTTTTAACAGCATACCCGTGTACTTCATTCGCTGTCTCCAAATTTATTGTATTTCTTTAAAATCTGCTTTATTACCACCAGCATCGAAGAGTCCTTCACGATTCACTAGCAGAAAATCAGCAGGAGTTAACGAAGATAATTCAATGAGTCACTACTTATGTAGTGAGCATTCACCATACCCTCTGCTTCGATGACCAACGTCCTAAGGTGTTCGAAACTTAACTTCGCCTTACCAATTACCACCTTTAAAACGTTTTTTATTGTTCGGATGAGGCGCTCCCAGAATCCTCCCCACCGCGGAGCTCGTTCAACAATGAGTTTCCATTTGACGCTTTTGTTAGACAAAAAAACCTTGAAACTATTCAGCATTAAAGGGATGATTAAAATCTTCTATTTCAAAAGCTACTCTACGAAAAGTCTTTGCATATTCGGAAAATATGACGCTAGGTAGAACTCTTCTCGCAATAAAGCGTCCAAGTCCCATCAAGCAGCTATCGATTGATAAGCTTAATACCATCTTGAGATGAACAGCCTGAATGGCTGCAAATGTGAATACCATCAGATATACTTTGCTCGCTTCATCTCTCGAGCTGTTGTAACAGTAACGGGGGCCCGCGAAGTCTATGCCGACGTTATCAAACGGTCTCGATAATTTCAACCAAATGGCTGTGAATCTGGTTTTCCCAACAACTTTTGACAAGTGACACACTTTCGAAGCAACTTTTTCACCAACTGTCTTCCTTTGATAATCCAAAACTGGCGTCTCAACTGCGATAGCACGATATTTACTCTCCCGTGCAAGGTCTTCGAGTGATGGTATTAAACTATGAGCTCCGTGATACAGGAATCAGATGGCAATAAAATAGGATGTCTGAAGTCCATTGATTCTCCCAAACAATGAAACCGACCACCTAATCGAATCAGTCCACCCTGATCTAGAAATGGGCCCAGCTGGGCGATCCTAGACCCACCAGGTATAAGCTTCTTCTTCTGTAAGATACAAGCTTCGTTAAAAAATTTGTTACATTGCAAGTACCAGAGCCAATATGATTCAGCATCATTAAGTTGTTCAGCTGATAAAGAAATGTTCTTTTCGGTCCGTTCTTTACACATCTTCGCAAAACCCAGAATTTAACCTGTGCCCCGCAGCAATCGTTCCCAGTTGCCAAAGTTCTTATAACACATAAGTGGATTTTCTGGATCGATCTTCAAAACTGCTTGTGCCAAAAGAGAAATTTGAAATTCAGTGTCCAAAATCAAATGCTTTTCCTCAAAATCAGGATCAATATCTTCAGTGAGCAATTTTCGCCCATTCGCCCACAATTTCGAAGCTCTTAGATGTTCCCCTGAAATGCCACGTGTAAGCAGATCTGCTGGATTCTCCTTTCTACGACAAAGTTTCCACTCTGATGTAGATGTATGACAGAGTATTTCAGTTACACGGCACTCAACGTATGGTTTCCACCGGCCTACTACTCCCTGAATCCAATTGAGTACAATTTTGGAGTCAGACCATAAAAGAAATCTACCAACAGTGATTCTGAGCGATTGCTTTGAGTATGCGCTGATATTAAAGTGGTGGTTAGTTCCAGCCGTGGTAATGTAAGTTCCTTCGTTCTATTCACCCTCAGATACGTCGCACTCATCCGTTAAGTTTTTGGTCTTTATGTATGCCACTGTTCCATAAGCTTTCATACTGGCATCAGCGGATAAATGAATCTTCACAACACTTTGTGAGAAAAAAACAAGCGGGGACCGAGGAATATCTAGGCCTTTCAACTGCAGAAGACTTTTGATGCAATTCTCTCATTCGGACAGCAAATCTGAAGCAAGTGCCTTATCCCAAGAGAGCATTTTTTTCCCATATTACTTGAAACAGAATCCTCGCTTTAATTACCGTAGGAGATAGCATTCCGAGCAATCACTTGGAGAACTAAGCGTTTGCTACCCTTTGCCATGTTGGACATAAGCAAGCTTAGACAGCTATTTCGTTGAAAACAAACCAGTCCTAACCCAAAAACTTTTTGCATAGGCGGGTTATCTAATGAACAAAGGGTTGCTCTAACCTAACCAGTTAATGAAACTTTGTGGTCCTTTTATGACATACTGAATTGTTGCAAAACATTTGGTTTCTGTGTTGGCTTTTAAGACGTGCAAGGCTTGTGGTTTGCTGTGGTAACCGCGAAATGTTCAAAAACCCCAAAGGAAGAGGTCTGGTCAGTCGAAATCGTCGAACCGTGAGATCACACAAAATCCGATTCAACTAAACTCTGCTGATGCCAAATTGAGTGCACAGATGTCTCATCAATGTTTGTAGTGCAGGACGACTATAATAAATGACGACGAAATTCACGCTGCGTTAAAAAAAAAACGGAGATTGATCAAATAACCAATGACAAAAATTCTGCATTCTTCGGGTGTGTGCCGCTCCATTGCTTGTTGTCAAATATGTATCTTTATATGCCTGCAATATAAACATCAAAGCACAACGAGATTTGACTTCATTTGCAAACACTATGGTACATTCACATTATGACATTACTTTTGCCATGGCGCAGTTCGCAAAACTTATATTTTTATACTGCGAAGTGAGGGTAGCATTCAAAAGTCTTGGGCTTAAATGGCTTACGATTTTATTCAACAAATTTATGAGAATGTAAGGAGAGCTCTCTGGTTCCAAGAAGTAAAACTTTTTTATTTAAATTTATTTTGTTTGCTCCCCTTTTATTAAATGCAAATTATTCAGTTTTCTTGCCTCGTTGACCATTGGTTTCGACTTGTCTGCTCCTATTAAGCGCCATCCAGTTGGCCACACTTGATGTATTTTTCTTTTAGTTCAACGCTGAAATCCACTGCATATTCATAAAGTCCTTCTATTTGGAGAAGTTCTACGTCACTGGAAACTGCAGATCTATTGGTTTTCCTTTTTCCCTTCCTTTTCCTGATCCAATTACCAACAAGTTCATTTGTGGCTACTTAACGCACAGTGAGGGTCGCCAAATTGAACTCACCTTACGAAGCTGTTGAAAATAAAGTAAGCAATAACTGTTCTGCACGAATTTCGTGTGTTTTACAGAATATCTTTTAATTTAAATATTTTTTTGAAGAACTTTTTGTGCAACATTACAAAGACAAGGGCAACACGTGATATTTCAACAACTTCTGATCGGTAAAACTATAACATAATTATTTTAAATGACATTTAAAATCGTAATATTTTCCACTAAGCCTAATACGGCATTCACACCGTTCTGAAATCCAAGATTTCGGCAAAAAGTGTACCAAATCTTATTGACGTTCACACTAAATACCTTGCAGATCTGTTTGACATTTGCACAGTGGTGGACATTAATCAACTTTTTTAAATCATTTAACCCAGCTAATTTTTTTTATAAAAAATACTGCATAAATTGAAACGAATGCCTAGCACTGTATTAGCTGTGGAGTTTTTGCAGTTTTGTGTTGACAACTACTCGTCAGCTGTAGTATTGACATGCTGAATGTTTGTAAAGGTGTGTCTGCTTCACCAAACTCATAATTGCGAGTAAATTTTGTGGAGATTTCATCAAAAACTAGTTTTGTAAAGAGATTTTCAAATCTTTAAAATGAATGGGAAATCTGCTTTCGATAGAGATTTGGAGAGATTTCGATGCGTTTTGAATGCCGTACTATATAAGGCTTTTCTGCAAAAGATTACGAGTACATTTCAAAGGTTCATTTCATAAAAACGCGATTGAGATTAGGTTAATTCATAGATTTGTTTTGATAATGAAAAAAAAAAGTATGAAAATAATAGATAAATAAAAATAAAACGTGATTAAAATAATAATGAAAAGAGATTAAAATAAGTAAATATTTATAATTAAGTTTGCTAAATTTAATTAAATTAGAATATTCAATTCAATTCATTCAACTTATACAATTAAGGATGTACACATAAGACTTAGTCTTTTATACGAGTAGTACTTAAAATTATGGATAGTATACAAGATCTAGTTTAATATATATATTTAACAAAGAATAAATACAGTAATCAGGAAAGAGATACAAAAGGAGGGATAGTGTGAAGGAGGGCAATGGTAAAGAACAAGAAATAGTCTGGTGTTGCATTTTTATAGAATATGCACCAAAATAGCATTTTTGAATTGTATGGCATCAATTTTTTGTTTTACTGTTGTGGGCAGAGAATTCCATAGCTTGGTGGCAAAGACGACGAAAAGGCGCGAGAGAGCAGCCAAAGTTTGCGTAGACCTCCGTAAATTCGTCACACAGTGTAATTGATGTGGCTTACACAAGAGATGGAGCGGTTTATCTTAAAACTCAGGTTGGTTACGGTCTCCGCGAACTGCGATTGCGTTCGTTGAGGTAAATGGGCAGCAGTAGTTCAGTATCGTGACGTTGAGGGTCAAACAATTACGTACTAACCATTGGTAGATTCCGGATAGATCCTCATTCAACCTGCAAACAAGAAGCTCAACTAGACTATCCGCATAGAAGTGAAGACAAGCGTTAGAGCAAAGTATCGAGCCATATGGTACTCCTGTATGTATATTCCTAATACGAGAGGATTTGTCACCAACCACAACCTTTTGACAGCGATAACTTAAGTAATTAGTTTTGAGACGCGCGGAACTTTCACTAAAACCAAAATACCTTCTTATTTTCTCAGAAAGGATTGAGTGGTTAACTGTGTCAAAGTCAAGGAGGCAAAGTATAGTGAGGAAGTATAGTGAGGTTTGCTTGGCAAGGACTTTTTTTAAAACTTTTGAAAGGCAAGGTTATATACTGATGGGTCAAAAGTCCGCAGCTGAAGATGGTTGAGGTTTTCTCGGTACAGGAATTACTTTAACCAGGCGGAAATGATGATGATGTAATGCAAAAATTAATTACGTGAGTAATTACACCAAGAATGTGGGTTAATACCATTTCGACAAACCAAATAGGAACTCCATCCTCATCAACGGCATCTGATTTGAATGATCGAATGATATTGTGGTATATATGTGATTAAATCAATTATCTACTGTTGCATAACTTTAGGATCATACAAACTCTCCACGTTGGAGAGTTCAGTTATTCCCCAGTTTCAAACCAGAAGTTACCAGAAAGAACTATAACCCGACAAATGTTGTATAAATACAGGATGAGAAACTGCGGACGATAAGTTGATTTTTGGAAAGCGATGGAAAAGGACCTAAGTCTTACTAAGTGAAAGATAAGAGATTTGAATTGTGAAATAGAAGTGAAATTGTTTGTGAATTAATTGAAAGTTGTATTTAAATTATAATAAATAGAGTGTTTTTAGAAACAGAATAACGTTTTATCATTTCGAACCCTAGTCGAAATATTACATTGGTGTCAGAAGTGGGATAAAACTTATTTTGAGTGCTGTGGAAAAAAAATAAAAATAATAAAAAAAAACAAAATGCTACGTACATTGCTGGAGCTAAGTATACCCCAGCTGAAAATTGAGCTAGAGAAGCGGAATCTCTCTGGAGGGAAAAGTGATTTGATTCTTCGGCTACAAGTAGCGATCGAAAAAAGATGGAAAAGATCCTAAATCCATGTCGTTCGACGTAGAGGAAGAACATGTCACCACAGGAGTTGACATGGCCGTTATGATGGTATTACTCCTTGGATTGAATTCTAAGTTAGAAGAACAAAGGCGAAGTATGGATTCTAAGTTTGAAGAATAGAAGAATTCTCTAGAAGAACAGAAGAATTCTCTAGAAGAACAGAAGAATTCTCTAGAAGAACAGAAGAATTCTCTAGAAGAACAGAAGAATTCCATTATTTCCGCATAAAAAGACACTGTCGAAGAGTTCAAAAATTCTCTAGAAGCGAAATTCGAAATAATCGATCAAAAATTAAATATGCACGAGGCACAATTCGAGAAGGCTGAACACAATATCGAGAATCTTTCGAAAGAACTAGAGAGAGTAAAGAAACAGAAAGTCCGAGAAATTTCTACAGACTGCCCTAGAAGGAGAGAGAAGCAACCACCTGTTTTTGATGGCCAAACATCGTTGCCAATATATAGAAGACAATTTGAAGCAGCTGCCATGACCAACAACTGGAACGACGGAGAAAAGTCGATTGCGCTCACGCTGGCACTGAGAGGTACAGCTGCGGAATTGCTGCAAACCATCTCAGAAGATAAACAACTCAACTACGACGCTTTGTTTAAAGCCATAGAAATGCGCTTCGGAGATGACCATATGCAGCAAGTATACAGAGTTCAACTGCGCAGCAGAGCCAGAAGAGGGGCGAAACACTTCAGCAGTTGCAGGCCGATATCGAACGGTTGACGCATTTATCTTATCCTAATGCCGGAGAAGAGCTTATCAACGAAATGGCTGTAGAGGCGTTTACCCAAGCGATTGAAGATAGACAGTTACAAATGGCTGGAAAACGAACCCTCCCTGAGGCCCTAGCATTTGCTCTGACGATGAAAGCTGCCGACCAAGCATCTCAAGGAATACACCGCGTGAGAGAAGTGACAGCCATGGAATGCTCATGCCAACGAGCAGACGTCGTGGAGCGGAACAGTGTGCGTGGAGGACAAGTCCGTTGCTGGAACTGCAACAAAATAGGACATCTGCAGCGTCAGTGCTGGGCTCCACTTAAAGAACGCAGTTGTTCACAATGCGCTGCTGGGAGGCGTAACAAAGAAGCATGTAGCAGGGAAAACATCTATACTGCAAGCAGCGTATCATTAAGTCAACGGGCGGGAATACATGTAAGGATCAACTTCGAGGGGCAGAAGTTGGTTTCTGGAATTGACGCCCCCAAGATCAAAATCCAAGTCTCCCAAACAAAACGAAGTAAGAAGAGTTTTACAGTGGAAGCCCACATTGGCCAGAATAAATGCGTGACCACCATTGACACCGGTGCCACTGCTTCCATTATAAGAAGGGACATCGTTCCTGGTTCATGGCTGCACAATACCAGTAGCACAGACAGTTGCTGTCTGGAAACAGTAACAGGAGCGACGGCGAAGGTGTAAGGAGAGGTTCTTCTTGCGATCAATCTGGCAGGACTAACATTCGCCCACGTATTCCTAGTGGCCGATATATGCGACTAGTGCATCATTGGACTTGACTTTATGAAGGCGTATAATGTAGTGCTTGACACCGGAACTCAAGTACTTAAGTGCAGGAACGTTGAGATTCCGACGGTGTACGGGAATGAGGATGCCGCATGCCTTAGGACAGCATTCAGTAACGACTACGAGATACAGCATCGAAAGGGAAGCCTTCACTCTAATGCGGATGCCCTGTCCCGGCGACCTTGCAAATCTTATTGCAAACATTGCGCACGACAAGAAGAAAAAGATGTGGTATCCACCCAACGGCTAAGAGCTGAGCCCACTGACGGTTGGAATGAAAGTGAAATGCGAAACGCCCAAAAAGAGGATCCGGATATCGAGCCAATACTCGCTTGGAAAGAACACGAAGAAAAACCAGATTGGCAGGAAATATCCAATAAAAGTCCCAAACTAAAGGCATACTGGGCACAGTGGGACTCGCTTCATGTTCAAGAAGGTGTTTTGAGGCGAAGGTGGGAAAGCTCGGATGGAAAGTCGTTTGTAATGCAGCTCGTTGTGCCAAGGTCGAGAGTCAGTGACGCGCTAAGGGAACTGCACGATGGAGTATCCGGAGGCCACTTGGGAATGAATAAGACGTTAGAAAAGGTGCGAGAACGTTTTTATTGGGTGCACGCCAAGGACGATGTAGAAAATTGGTGCAGAAAGTGTGTCACCTGCGCCGCGAGTAAACGCCCAAGGGTTAAAAATCACGGCAGAATGCAGCAATACAACGTTGGAGCGCCCTACGAGAGAATCGCAGTTGACATCGCAGGACCGTTATGGATTACTTCAGTAAGTGGCCTGAGGCTTTTGCTATCCCTAACCAGGAAGCCAAAACCGTGATTGAACAGATCGTTTACAACTGGGTGAGCAGTTTCGGCGTACCGATGGAATTGCACTCGGATCAAGGTCGCAACTTCGAATCCAAGATTTTCCAAGGGGTGTGCGAGTTACTGGGTATCAAAAAGACGACAACAACACCGCTCCACCCACAATCGGACGGGATGGTAGAACGCTTCAACAGAACCTTGAATGAACACCTATCAAAGGTCATTGGTGACAAGCAATGCGATTGGGATAGGCAAATTCCAATGTTTCTATTAGCCTATCGGAGTGCAGTACACAACATCAGAGGTCACACTCCATCGGAAATCCTTTTCGGTCGAACAGTCCGGTTACCTAGTGAATTGATGTTTGGATCACCGCCGTATGAAGAGAACAGAAATGAAGACGACTATGTCGCAGACCTCAAACAGATTATTAGGGACGTGGGATAAGATCAAGACAGCCAGTGACCGCATGAAGACGAGGTATGATGTCAAGGCGACCATAACGGGATTCCAGGAAGGAGATCTAGTGTGGCTATATAACCCTCATAGACGGAAAGGCGTATCACCCAAATTACAGCAAGACTGGGAAGGACCACATAAAGTCGTCAAACGCATCAACGATGTTGTCTATCGTATTCAACGAGGAAGAGGCAAGATGAAAGTGGTTCATGTGGATCGAATACATCGCTATATTGGGTAGAATGTCGAAGAATTTGTTCGGGACGAACAAGTTTAAGAGGGGGATATTGTGGTATATATGTGATTAAATCAATTATCAAATGTTGCATAACTTTAGGATCATACAAACTCTCCATGTTGGAGAGTTCAGTTATTACCCCAGTTTCAAACCAGAAGTTACCAGGAAGAACTAGAACCCGACAAATGTTGTATAAATACAGGATGAGAAACTGCGGACGATAAGTTGATTTTTGGAAAGCGATGGAAAAGGACCTAAGTCTTACTAAGTGAAAGATAAGAGATTTGAATTGTGAAATAGAAGTGAAATTGTTTGTGAATTAATTGAAAGTTGTATTTAAATTATAATAAATAGAGTGTTTTTAGAAACAGAATGACGTTTTATCATTTCGAACCCTAGCCGAAATATTACAATATTAATGATATCAACTTCCGATACAGTTTCGAATTCAAAAACTGTGGGTGTTTCAGGAAAATGTGGAAGGTTGGGTAGAGAAGTTGAACTTTCTATTGAAGTGGATAAGAAAGCATCATTAAGATCATCCAGATCAGGTAAGACGTCTGCAACATGGTTTTTGTTGTGTTTTTCAATAATACGCTCCGTTTAATAGTACAAGTTATGTCTATTCTTATCGAGTCAAGGTACAACCGAGAGCTTTTACAAGAGCCATCAAATATCGAGACCAGCATGATAACCTGTAGAACGCAACTAATGACAATTGCAATCGTATAATACTCGTATGTTTAAGAGTTCAGTGTTGCCAGGCTAAATAATACCTCATCTTTCTTCTTTAAATAAATACAATTTCATTTATAACCTTAACATATTAGATATAATAAAGAACGATTTCAAAAGTAAATGTAAATATTACACAAATTTGAATTCAAAACAATGTCTAGCCTGGAGAGAATAAAAGAACATGGCAAATAATGTCATCGCCAATGAAAGAGAACAACCCCCGTTCATTTCGAAGGAAGAGCTTCAATCGATCTTCTACACAATAAGAAGTAAGAAATCAGTATGAACCGATGGAATACCGAACATTGTGCTTCGACGTCTCCCACTAGAAGCGGTGGACATTTATACCACCCTGTTTAACAATGTTTTGAATAATGCACATTATCCAGCGCGTAGGAAAACTGCGGTGGTACATCCCATCCCCAAAAGGGATGAAGACAATAGAGTCCTAACTAAGTGGGTTGAGGACAGAAATATAGTTCCGGATAATCAATTCGGTTTCAATGCGGGGCATGATGTTATTCATGCCGCGTCTAAACTGGTTTCTGATATCCAATGGAACAAAGCCGAAATTGATTTGGAGAAGGCTTTCGATATTGTATGGTTAGAGGGACTCTTGAGTTGAACAGACTGAACATAAGTAAACCACTGCTTTATATTCTTTTCAATATGCTCAAAGATAGAAAGTTCATCATGAAAAATGGCGATGTGACTTCTGCTGGTATATTCAACATTAAAAACGGTCTGGAACAAGGTGCGGTCAGTTCGCCAATCCTTTTGAACATGTACACAAGTGATCTGATAGGTTCACTTCACCATGCCATAGCGTACGCAGACGACTTAATCGCGTACAGATCAGGTTCAAAGGTTGAGGTTATTAACATTCTTTTGCAACTTGAATTCGATAAAATTAAACAATATTGCGACGACTGGAAGTTGAAGATCAACTTTCAGAAGTCGGAAACCATTTTGTTTAGGACGCCTCTGTCTGGGACCTCTGCGGATACTAGAAAGAATTGGCGAAAGTTTCAGGTCGTGGGACAACAAGGAAATGTGATCAGACACCTTGGGATCTGGCTAGATCAATATCTATGTTTTAATAAACATATAGATGTTCCTCTATGGTGCTTTTGCCCTTACTGTTTCATAATTTAATTGGCAACTCGATGCGAGGGTAAAGGCGATCTGCTACATGGCCCTTATCCGGGATATGCTTGTATTTGGTTGTTCGGTGTGGTTCAACGTGAGAGCGTCTTTTGGAAAAGATTCCGGTGTTTAAAAGGGCTTGCCTTAGGGCTTGTCTTCGCCTAAACAGAACACCAGAGTCTGAGTACATATAATTCTATCCTATTGAGGTCTTGTACAATAGAGTGAACCTAATAAGAGTGGACAATTTTGTTATTGAATTGACTCGAAGGCACGTTGCAAGAGCAATGACCTCGTCGAATAACCTGATCTCTGGGGCTTAGATTTAGAATAATGTTAAGGTAGTTTTTAAGTTTTAGTTTTAAGTTTAAAAAAAATAAAAAGAAATAAAATAAGAAAAAAATAAAATAAAAAAAAGTCAATTTACTAAGTTTTTGTAACTAAATTATTTTCTTCGTCTTAATTGTGATTTATACTGAATAGAAAAATGAAATGTACTGTACGAAACGTCGAAAGACAAATTTTAATTGTTAGGTTTAACTTAGAGTGTCCGCATGGGGCTAGTAAGTTAGAGTAAGATAATTTTAAGCTAATTTTTAAGGGGTTTTTCGTAAGAGTTATTGAATTTTCCAAATAAAAATGCATTTAAAATGAATTGAATGCTGTGAACCAAATCTTTAAAAGTTTTTTCCATATCAACTGTAAGATCCGCTACATAAAGAAACTTACCAGGAACATACTTTAATTCAAGTTTGTATTTAGGAAGCCTTATTTCCATTCGTTGTAAGCGCGCCGAATGAAACTCACCTACATCTTTCTTAATGATTGCAACCAAAGGTTTATGGTCAGAGTGCACCGTAAAATGGTAGCCACATATATAGTTATTAAATTTCTCACAGGCGTATACCACAGCTAGTAACTCCTTTTCAACTTGAGCATACCTTGCCTCAGTATCAGTAAATTTTTTCGAAGCAAATGCTGCTGGTTTCTTATCCTGCAATAAACAACATCCCAGACCATTTTGAGAAGCATGGGTGTGGATGTATATCCTTACTTGGATCAAAAATCTAAAGAATTGAGTGTTGCGCTCGTGTACTTTTTATTTCGCTAAGAATATTAATATGGCAGACGTCCATATAAAGCCTCTATTTTTCTTCTACGAACCGCGAAGGGGTGCAACTAATGACAGTTGCAATCGTATAACAATCGTGTGTATAAGAGCTCAGTGCTGCCAGGCTCAATGATACATCAGTTTTTACAAACACCAACCGAGCGCTAGTTGCTCCAGAGCTTTTTGGAATTTTGGTCCGTTCCCAGCCTAGATAAAAAATATATTTTCTTAGAAAGTCTCGTGTTAGAAGTTGAGAAATTACGTGCCCGACCGAAATTTACGCAATTCAGATTTGTTGATTTCGCTTCAACTTCGAATAGAGTTTCCTACGAACTTTAATGGCATAATGAACCTCAGACGTTAACCATGGACGAATTCTATTGCGCACAACCACCAAAATAACAACTATGCCAAGGGATTAAACTCGCCTCCACTTGCAGTGCGTAATTATCTACTAAAGCGAAATGTCTGAATTAAAAAGAAGCAAAAGAAGTACGAGATAAGTCAATAATACAGGTGGAGAAAATTAGATCGTAATCAGTGACACCTTTCGATGACAACTGGTCCTGAAGCACGTACCATATGAGACTTGGAGAGCGGTAAGGTGCAAAGCGGGTAGCATATGCGTTTACAATAGTTAACGCAGAACTTGCAGCTAAATCCAAGTGTTGGAGAGATATACTGCCATATTTGAAAAGGTCTGCGATAAAATCGTCGCATTTAATTATGTGTTCATAATATGGGCAGACTTCTTGGAGTACGGAGAAAATAAGTTCAGGAGAACAGCTCCGGTCGGGACTATAATGCACTTGGTATTGCCATCAGTAACTTGTGCAAGAAGATACTCAGTAGCACTAGCCTCGAATTTTGCAATTACACGGCAATTCAAGGAAATATTATAATAAAGAGCTACTCCACCACCCATTCAACCCAGCTTTTTTGTCAGATGGGTGAAGTATATTTGTTTGAATTTTGAAGGTGGGTGAGTAAGATGGGGATGCCACTACACATTTCTCTTTAAGGGCTGGCTGGCGAGTGATTGAAATTTTTTTTTTGTTTTTTCCTTTACTTTACTTTTATATGAGTGGACTTTACAGCGTCCTTTTTTGAAAGGGAATAAATGACTTAAAAATGTAAAGATAAATTAAATATTTTTGCTTGAATCTTCTTATCCTTTTATTAACCCTTTCATCGTTTATGGACTTATGCGTAACGAGTTTCCCATTTTTACTTCATCGCTGCTGTTCCGCTTATAGCGTTGGATAATGTCGCAGAATACAGAACGCGTCTACAGGACCGAGAAGGTCCTGGATCGCTTGAATAACCGGCTAAAAACGATTTAATGTCAAGAGCGAATAATAAACACGTTTCTACAATTGACATCTCAGTCACCAAATAATTTGACAGCTTTTGATAGCTTCTTTTTCTAAATTTGAAGTTTTTTTCAAGTATTCTGGTACATCATTCATTATGTTAAGAACACGATAATTTAAATGTCTTTAATCATAGTTGTTGTCATTTCCCGATAATTGTAGCAAAGGTTAGGCATGTCTGCTCGTGTTAAAATCATGACCAATTGGTTTTTTTTGAATCGTAGGTCATTATAATAGTCGAGCTAAAGGGTCATCAAGTAGATTCGTTGTACTGTAATGGCTTTAAAATATCTTTCATAAGGAACATATGTTCGATTTATTATTTTAGGGGATGTGTTTTCAATCTTCTGAAGTTTTGATACATGCGTTTGAGATGCAGTGCCCCAAGCAAGAATGCCATACCTCAGTTTCGATTTTATCAAAGCATGTTGTACATCCTTAACCTTAGAATGGTAACATGACATTTATAACGTTGTTGGGACGTTAGAGCATTCAGTGCCCATAATGCATTTCAAGTAAAAAATCACTGTTTTCGCTCTTTTTTGTTTTGTTCATGTGAGTTATTTAACAAAAGTCAATTATATTGTGGTATATATGTGATTAAATCAAGGATCCAGTGTTGCATAGTTTGAGGATCATACAAACTCTCCACGTTGGACAGTTCAGTATTTCCCCAGTTTCAAACCAGAAGTTACGAGAAACTGCGGACGATAAGTTGATTTTTGGAAAGCGATGGAAAAGGACCCAAGTCTTACTAAGTGAAAGATAAGAGATTTGAATTGTGAAATAGAAGTGAAATTGTTTGTGAGTTAATTGAAAGTTGTATTTAAATAATAACAAATAGAGTGTTTTTAGAAACAGAATAACGTTTTATCATTTCGAACCCTAGCCGAAATATTACATTGGTGTCAGAAGTGGGATAAAACTTATTCTGAGTGCTGTGAAATAAAAAAAAAAAAAAAAATGGCACGTACATTGCTGGAGCTAAGTATACCCCAGCTGAAAATTGAGCTAGAGAAGCGGAATCTCTCCGCAGCTGGAGGGAAAAGTGATTTGATTCTTCGGCTACAAGAAGCGATCGAAAAAGATGGAAAAGATCCGAAATCCATTTTGTTTGACGTAGAAGAGGAGCTTGTAAGCACAGCGGTTGACATGTCTGCCATGATGGAATTGCTCCTTGGATTGAATTCTAAGTTAGAAGAACAAAGTCGAAGTATGGATTCTAAGTTTGAAGAACAGAAGAATTCTCTAGAAGAACAAAGGAGAAGTTTGGATTCTAAGTTTGAAGAACAGAAGAATTCCATTGTTGCCGCGCAGAAAGACACTGTTGAAGAGTTCAAGAATTCTCTAGAAGCGAAATTCGAAATAATCGATCAAAAATTAAATATGCACGAGGCAAAACTCGCAAAGGTTGGAACCGAATTCCAGGAACAGCTCGTGCAAGTCGAGGAACAGTTCGGGAAGGTTGAAAACAATATTGAGAATCTTGCTAAAGAACTAGAGAGAGTGAAGGAACAGAAGGTCCGAGATATTTCTACAGACTGCCCTAGAAGCAAAGAGATGCAACCGCCTGTTTTTGATGGCCAAACATCGTGGCCAATATATAGAAAACAATTTGAAGCAGCTGCCATGACCAACAACTGGAACGACGGAGAAAAGTCGATTGCGCTCACGCTGGCACTGAGAGGTACAGCTGCGGAATTGCTGCAAACCATCTCAGAAGATAAACAACTCAACTACGACGCTTTGTTTAAAGCCATAGAAATGCGCTTCGGAGATGGCCATATGCAGCAAGTATACAGAGTCCAACTGCGCAGCAGAGTCCAGAAGAGGGAAGAAACACTTCAGCAGTTGCAGGCCGATATCGAACGGTTGGTGCATTTATCTTATCCTAATGCCGGAGAAGACCTTATCAACGAAATGGCTGTAGAGGCGTTTACCCAAGCGATTGAAGATAGACAGTTACAAATGGCTTTAAGAATGGCTGGAAAACGAACTCTTCCTGAGGCCCTAGCATTTGCCCTGACGATGAAAGCTGCCGACCAAGCATCTCAAGGAATCCACCGCGTGAGAGAAGTGACAGCCGTGGAATGCTCATGCCAACGAACAGATGTCGTGGAGCGGAACAGTGTGCGTGGAGGACAAGTCCGTTGTTGGAACTGCAACAAAATAGGACATCTGCAGCGTGAGTGCAGAGCTCCACTTAAACAACGCGGTTGTCCACAATGCGCTGCTAGGAGGCGTAACGAAGGGGCATCTGGCAGGAATAACATCTATACTGCAAGCAGCGCAACATCAAGTCAACAGGCGGGAAACGTATAAGAACCAACTTCGAGGGGCAGAAGTTGGTTTCTGGAATTTACGCCCCCAGGATCAAAATCCAAGTCTCCCAAACAAAACGAAGTAACAAGAGTCTTACAGTGAAAGCCCACATTGGCCAGAATAAATGCGTGGCCACCATTGACACCGGTGCCACCGCTTCCATTATAAGAAGGGACATCGCTACTGATTCATGGCTGCACAATACCAGTAGCTACTGTCTGAAAACAGCAACAGGAGCGACGGCAAAGGTGTATGGAGAGGTTCTTCTTACGATCAATCTGGTAGGACTAACTTTCACCCACGTATTCCTAGTGGCCGATATATGCGACGAGTGCATCATTGGAGTTGACTTTATGAAGGCGCATAATGTAGTGCTCGACATCGGAACTCAAGTACTTAAGTACAGGAACGTTGAGATTCCGAACACCGAATAGACACAGGAGATGCAAGACCCATACGTCAACCTCCTGGGCGTTTACCATTAGCTAAGCAGACGGAGGTTGCAGAAATGGTTTCGACTATGGAAAATCAAGGGTTGATTGAAGGCTCTAAGAGTCCGTGGGCATCACCCGTTGTACTGGTCAAGAAGAAAGACGGCACCAGTAGATTCTGCGTGGATTATCGCCAGCTAAATAATGTCACCAAGAAGGATAGCTATCCCTTGCCAAGGATTGACGACACACTGGACACACTGTCAGGAGCGCAATGGTTCTCTACACTTGATCTGAAGAGTGGCTACTGGCAAGTACAGATCCATCCGGAGGACCGTGAGAAGACAGCCTTCACCGCAGGAAACGGGCTTTGGCAATTCACAGTAATGTCATTCGGTTTGTGCAATGCTCCGGCAACCTTTGAGCGTCTAATGGAACGCGTTTTGCTGGGTCTAACATGGAAAACCTGTTTGGTCTACCTGGACGATGTCATCGTGGTCGGCAAAACTTTTCAAGAACATCGAGATAACTTAAAGGATGTGTTCCAAAGACTACGAAGTGCACAGCTAAAGCTAAACCCGAAGAAGTGTCATCTCTTTAGGCCAGATGTCAAATACTTGGGACACATCATCTTATCCGAAGGGTTAAGGACAGACCCAGAAAAGATCGAAGCGGTGAAAAATTGGCCAGTCCCAAGAGACAAACACCAACTGAGAAGCTTTCTGGGACTCGCTATCTACTACAGGCGGTTTGTGAGGGATTTTGCTGGGATAGCAAAGAGTTTGCATCAACTAACAGAAAAGGGAAAACAATTCAAATGGTCAAGTGAATGCGAAAGAAGCTTCAAAACTCTCAAACAAGAACTATGTGAGGCCCCTGTACTAGCGTACCCTACTCCAGGAAAAACATTTATTGTGGATGCAGATGCCAGTAACGTCGTCGACGGGCAAGAGAAAGTTGTTTCCTACTTTAGTAAGGTGCTCTCTAAGCCGGAAAGGAACTACTGTGTTACCAGGCGGGAACTTCTTGCTTTGGTCTTGGAAACAAAGCATTTCCATAAGTACCTGTACGGACGAAAATTCATTCTTCGCACAGACCATGCATCCCTGAAGTGGTTGCTGCAATTTAAAAATCCTGAAGGACAAGTCGCAAGGTGGATTGAACGACTCCAGAAGTACGACTACGAGATACAGCATCAAAAGGGAAGCCTTCACTCTAATGCGGATGCTCTGTCCCGGCGACCTTGCAAATCTGATTGCAAACATTGCGCACGACAAGAAGAAAAAGATGCGGTATCCACTCAACGACTAAGAGCTGAGCCCACTGACGGTTGGAATGAAAGTGAAATGCGAATCGCATACAGCAGTTCTTTTGTTGTCTTTTCTTATTTTTTTGCATGCTTCGCACCGACGTTTTATATTGTAGCAATATAGTTAACATATGATAACAGATCAAAAGAATATACGAACCCAAAATTGAGAATTGGGCACTCAGTGCCCACAGTACACAGTACTTGAAATGTGTCATTTCTTGCCTTGAATTGTAAAGATTTCATTTGGCAATTGTTTACACAAAAAGAAAATTCAAGCATACCTCATTCAAGATCAATTAATTAACATAAATGCCAACGCACACAAAAAAAATTAACGATTTATAAAATTTTTTTTTTTCATTTTTAACATTTCGACTAAAAATAAATTTGTTATTTTTTAAAAAAAAATCGTTTGTGAATTTATTTTAAATTTATTATGAGTAAGTGGTTTTGTTATATTATCTGTGATTGTATGATTTGAGCCTACAGCTTGCAGTTCAATCTTGGTATCAACTTAAACCTCTGACAAAATGATGACTCGATTCTTGGTAGATATAGTTTATTTAGTGCCTTTTGATTGATTGGCCACTACTTTCCAACTTAATACTTTAATTGGAGGAAAATAAACGATTTTGTTTTACCTATGTTTTTCCACTAAAGTGTTTCTTTTAGTTTTTTATATGTAAAAATATTTTAACATGAAAATGTTTTTGGGTTGGGGTCAGGTAAAAATCTGTGTAGACGCCAATTATTTGAAACAACAGCCCTATTCTGTTAAACTTCGGAGGGATTCCACCTTAAATTCGAACAAAATCATTCCCTGTCAGTTACTAAGTTTGTAGTAATTAGGTACCAGCAGGGGGATTATAGAGGGCGTTGCAGTTGGGAAGATAACAGGAAACCAGGATGTGGACTGGACTGGGAAAGGATGTTTCCGAGTGAGGAAGGTGTCATTCTTGCGAGTCACGGCTAAGCTCGCCGATTGGGGCTGGTTCTTGTAATCACTCTTTGACGGGAGCTACTATTAAAACATATATCAGGCCGACAAACCTTGACAAAAAAAATGGACGGAACTTATGATGCTTAGAGGCGCTATGGTGTTGATAACCGCTGGCCCTTTCCTTCCCAACATGGAAATCCGGTTGCCGCTTTTAGGATTTCCCCTATGAAACGGATATCATTTTACCGGCTTAACCTATCTAGAGTCGAGTTCTGCTTCTGTACGACACCCCCTGAAAATTCCACAACAAGGCTGTTTAGCGCCTTTACGGTAGACTTCAAAAAATTATAACACAAAACATTATTTTTCTTCGACTAAATTTTTGTTACCTACTTTTAATTGCAATGGCTTATTCTTTTTCTTTTTATACAATTATAATATATTGTGATAAAATCAAAAATCCAGTGTGGTCTAACTCAGGATCAATAAACTCTCCACTTTGGAGAGTTCAGTAATTTGAAGAGATTTGAATTGAGAAATAGTGAAATCGGTTGTGAATTAATTGAAAGTTGTTTTAATATTTTTTGTTTGTATTTAATATATGTTTTTGTTTTAACATTACAGTTTGTAATGTTTCAGGTAGGGTTCGAAATAATAAAACGTTATTCCGTTTCAAAATACTCTACTCATTATTAATTAAAACAACTTCAATTAATCAAAAACCGATTTCACTACAATACTATTTCACAATTCAGTTCAGTTCTTCTGTTCGCCGTGCTCGGACGTACTTTCGTTTTGCCCCGCATCAACTTTTAATATAACTTATTTATTAGTTCGGCGGTTTTCGTGCATTACCCGTAGTGCTGACAGTCTCTTTTTTTCGACCGACTCCAATCTTTCGCGTTCAATTACTACTGATGTGTCACTTTTGGAATCGGCTCCGTATGTATTTAGGGCGTAACCCCAAGTGGTGACAAACTTTCTGTTAATTTGTTTACTTCTGATAAAATTGTCATATCATGCGGGCAACTGACTGCCCAATTGTTGATGTCAATGCTAACTTTGTTACATGTAAGGGCATCTATGGAAAATCATTCCATGCAATTTGTGTTGGATAAAAAAAAAGATCAAAGAGATCTCTGAAAACCTCCTTTTCTTTTGTGATGAGTGCAAGATTATCTCGCTTTCGCATATGCTGCTAGATATAAAGTGCCTCAGTGATTCCAATGACTCATTCCAAAAACGTATAACCCAACAAAATTATTACGTTGAATCATTCCAAATTAGAAAGAAGTGTAAGTTATGTTGATGAATTGGGCAACTCGGTTTTGTCCTCAACCGACATAATTAAGTCCAAGTTCACCAACATCGATAAACTATTTGCTAGTCTGTTGGAGAAAAAAACTGCGATCAGTAATCTCAAACCAAATTGTCCTGCGCAAAACATCTCTAACCTGAAATTGTGCGAATCCATAAACACCCTGCGTTAACATCTTGAGGTTCAACTCATCAGGCCAATGCGGCCTGATCCTATGCTCGGAGTAATCTTTGATAGAATCAACGGTGTCGGCGACGATCTAGCTGCCACTCAATGTACCATTTTCGATATCGAGAATCATATAGAAACGATAAGTAGCGAAATTGGCTATTTACTAACCGATACTCAACACCACCAGAATGTCCACAATACATCAATTTTGGCTGGATTGTTGGAAACCGAAATCGGCCCAACTTCATAACTACCTCCTCGTCCGCCAGGCTTGATTCAATCTACAAATTCTACCGCTGCCCCTTTAATCCAAGAATCCGAAACTGCTGCACCATTAGCTTCTCTCGTGCCCGCCAAACGCAAGCTCATCAAACATTTTGGTACAACATGGACACCTTCCGAATGGAGGCTTAAGCTGGATAAAATCAAATCCCAGATGATAATATCCCAACGTAAAAACGCGGATATTTCTTAGACTACGAAATTCACTATCAGCTTATGTAAAATTTTCTTGCCATCCCACCATAAAGACCATCGCAACTGTATATCGCTAGATACGAACGGTTATTTAAAAATCCTGCTGATGCTAATTTCAACAGACGCATATCTGTAAATGGATCGACAGATCTTCCAAGAAACAGGACAAAACTAACCTTGGCATTCAGGCTAAGTCTGAGAACAATAAGATACCGAAACCCGTTTCCTACTCCCGTTCCAAACTTGACTCTAACTGGAGATTTAAAACAAAAATATTCCACAATTTCGCCTCTCCCACCCACATCCCGCACGAAATTCATCATTCCTTCATTCATATTGTACCAGTTGTCTCCGCTCCACCCAAGCCCACCCGTAAACGCCTCTCTTCGAACTAGTCCGAACCTCTCACACTGTCTCCTCTGAAATACCTAACCCCTCTTCACATGCCCTCACTAGCAATTCTTTCCCAAATTTCGATCTCAAAACCAGTGCTAAATATCCCAACTTCATTAGTTCCCATGTTATAAATCCCTCATCTGAAAATGTGTCTAATGCCCTTTCAAATACCGCCACTTCAACCTCAACATATTCGTCCACTAGCCCCCCTTTTGCCTCTCACTGTGAAAATAACTCAACAAACATTTGACACAACAGAATGTCGTTATGCACTATCTAGGCTTAGAGAAAATAAGACGTATGAGAATATACGTCTCCTTCTAGCGTATCTACATAAAAAATCAGACTCAGTTAGCTATGAGGGAAAAACTAAAACAAGCGCCTTAGTCTCCATATACCAGGAAGGTCTTCCCAATGCTCTCCCATTTGTAGCTCTTACTGAAGCTAATCTAATTCCCGATATAAAGAATCAGGAATTATTCCCCCTAGTTTTAATGATTTTCGAGACGACGTTCTTACCCGTCCAAATGATGATTCTCCTTGTCGAGGTGTTCTACTGGTCTTCCACAATGACATTAACGCTTTCCAATCGCTGTTTCACTCCCCTGCAAGTCCCTGTACGTTATATGTGTTTACATCCTACGGCACAACCTATCGAATGCTACCATCTCGCTATCTATGCAATTGATCAAATAATTAACTTATCTGATCCTCTTGATTATATCATCGTTTTCGGCGAATTTCAATCTACCTCAGCTGCAATGGACTCAATCAGATGATGAATCTTTTTCTTATTACAAACTCGAGTAAAGAATGCCTGTTCTTGGGTGAGCTTACAGACTCTAACTTATGCCAATTTACGGGGTCTCCAACTATATGGGTAGGTAATTAGAACTCATTTTCGCCACTGATCCCATAAACTCCTCTGTCTCGATTTGTCCGTTTTCACTATCGACGATCGATAACCTTCACCCACCACTTTTTCTTTCTCTCTTCCACCTCTCTCATATGCAGCCGCCTCTTCTTACGACTTTCATAAAACGAATTTCCGCAAAATTAACGCATACCTTAGAAAGTGTTCTTTTGATTTCACCAATATGTCCCTTAAAAGTGCTCTCTATTTCCTACAGAGAATTGTTCGATCTCATTTCTCTCTATGTCCCCTTTTCGCGCAATAAAACCCCTTCTACGAGACTCCCCTGGTATAATCGTCTACTTCGCTCTTTACCTAACAAGAGAAACAAATGATGGGTAGTTTTCATTCGATGCAATACTCCTGCTGACTATACCAGCGGTACTTTGATAGTGCGCAATCAAAGCTCATAAACGACCCTAAGTCTTTTTACAAATTTGTTAACTACAACATAAATTCTTACGGTTTTCCTCCATCCCTCTCGTACAATAACATTTCATCAACCGATCCGCATACCATAGTCAATTTGTTTCCTACTTTTTTTAAAGCAATCTATTCCTGATAGTTCTTTCGTACCGTATTCCTCTTATTTCAAATACCTACTTAACTTCCCCAATGACCCCACTATTTCTCAAAGTTTTTATCATACGGTAATAGAAAATGAATAACAACAACTTAATGATGAATATTTGTCCAGCTCAGATGGCCTTCCATCCATATTTCTTGAAAAGTGTTTATCTCTTCCGGTTGGAAGTCTTCTCTCATAACACCGATTCACAAAAAAGGATTAAAGAGCGAAGTCACTAATTACCGTCCCATAGCCAATCTTTCACATCTATTCAAACTCCTCGAAAGCATTTAGAACGAAACCTTAAGCTTCAAGTGCAAATTTGTTATTTTCCCCTAATCAACATGGCTTTTTAAAAAGTATATCAGCCACCACTAATCTCATCGAATTCGTGTCCTCTGTTCTGTCAGCCTTAGAAAGTGGTAAAGCAGTCGACGTCATAACAACTGATTTCGGTAAAACTTTTGACAAGAATCTCATAAACTACTCCTATTCAAATTATCCGTCCTGAACCTTAAACCCATTTTGCAAACATGGATATCTTCTGACCTGGATAATCGTTTTTATAGTGTTCGTTTCAAGTCCTCTGCTTTTCACTCTAACCATTAACGATCTTGAAAGGGTCATTCAACACTCAGCGCTTTCTCTTTATGCTGACGATATCAAATTTTTAAAACCCATTTCCTCACAACATGACTGCAGCCTCCTTCAAAAAGATCTAAATAGTTTTTTCTATCTGGTGCATCAAGAACTGTTCAGAACTCAATGTCACCAAATGTCAATCGATTACCTTCTCTCGTAAGTGCAACAAGTCTCCTCCCCGAATTTACCTCCTCCACGACCAACCTATATCCCCTATATACGCTAGAGATGCGTTTTAAACGAGTTAATGTATCTCGAATTGAGGGCACCCAAAGTCGTTTTCTTCGATTTTCTCTACGGGGTCTACTTTGGAGCGATCCTCTAATCGTACCTCCTTATCGTGACCGTCTCAATCTCATTAACCTGAATACCCTTTTTATTCACCGACTCCTCTCAGGCTCTGTCGATTGCATATCCCTCTACAACTCCATTTTCTTTCACACTTACCCTCAAAACCTACGTTGACCCCGTCTCTTTTATCTACCAATCCACCGCACCACATATGGCTCTAATGAACCAATCTCCCGTATGCTGTGTCAGGTAAACCCCAATCTTTCCGTTTTCACTTTTAATCGCAGCACTCTCTCCCTCAAATTCGATCTCCTTCACCATCCCTAGCTCTAAATTTTAATTTTTATTAGTTTTAAGTCCTAGTTTTTAACCTTGTATTAAACCAAATAAATGGGGGCATTAGCCCCCATCAAAATAAAATAAAATAAATCCCTTATCGTTTACTATACGTCGTAACTCGTTTTGAGTCGCCTTCCGAAAATCAACCCCTCGTCCAATTTTTTCATTGTGTATTTATACCCCATTTGTCGGGTTCCAGTCCTTTCTCGTAATGTCTGGCTGTGAACTGGGGTAATAACTGAACTCTCCACATTGGAAAGTTTTTTTAATTGATGTATTATCGTTTTTCTTTTTTTTAAAGAACTTAATACGCAAGAGGGTAGCAATCCTACTACCAACACAGAAGGTAGTACAGAAAGGAAAAAAATACATAGAAGTAGAATGCCCTAATATAATAGACGAATACAACAAATATATGGGTGGTGTCAACCTTTTGGATTCCATGCTCGGTCTGTGTCGAATTGATATTAGATCAAAAAAGTGGTGTCTTAACAAAACTTCAACTTTTTGGATTTGTGTGTGATCAATGGATCTTGTGCCTCTTTTTGATTTCAAACTTGCAGTAGAAGAACACTTGAACAAGTGTGGAAAGAGTCTTAAAAGGGGGCGTCCTGGGAACCTTACTCTGAAGTGGGTTTGAATACACTTATAATGCCTCAGCATGTGTTAAGTTAAGTTTTTTGGAAAATTGAACAGAGAGAGAAGAAAGATGTTTGGGCTCAGTGGTTATTTTGCTCCATGGGTGGCATCCAACATTTAATGGGGAGACTTAATTGTTTGTGAGAGCTGACTTGTTGTTGTATTCTAGTCAACTACACATCTTACTTGATTTTTGTTGACTGAAAAAATGCAAGTCTTTCGGACACGGCTGGGATTCGAACACCGAACTTTCCAGTGTTAAATAACTTTAGGATCACACATTTATAATAAACTCTCCCCTGCGGAGAGTCAAGTTTTAGTCCAGAAGTTACGAGAAGGAACTAGAACCCGTCAAATGTGGTATAGAAACAGCGGAAGATAAGTTGATTTTCGGAGAGCGACACAAAAGAATTACGAATGTTTGTTTGAAGAACAGAAGAGTTCTTCAGAAGAACGAAGGCGAAGTATGGATACTAAGTTTGAAGAGTTGAACAATTCTTTAGAAGAACGGAATAATTCTCTAGAAGAATAGAAGAATTCCATTGTTGCCGCGCAGAAAGATACTGTTGAAGAATTCAGGAATTGTCTAGAAGCGAAATTCGAAATAATCGATTAAAAATTAAATATGCACAATGCACAATTTCCAAAGGCGGGAACCGAATTCCAGGAACATCTCGTGAAAGTCGAGGAACAGTTCGAGAAGGTTGAAAACAATGAGAACCTTGCTAAAGAACTAGAGAGAGAAAAGAGACAGAACGCCCGAGAAAATTGTACAGAATGCGCTAGAAGGAAAGAGATGCAACCGCCTGGCCAATTTATAGAAGACAATTTGAAGCAGCTGCCATGACCAACAACCGGGATGACAAGGTAAATTCGATTGCGCTAACGATGGCTCTGAGAGGTGCAGCTGCGGTATTGCTGCAAACCATCTCAGAAGATAAACAACGCCACAATGAGACTTTGGTTAAGGCCATAGAAACGTGCTTCGGTGATGACCATATGCAGCAAGTATACAGCAGAATCCAGAAAAGGGGGAAACACTTCACCAGAGTCAGACCGATATCGAACGGCTGGCACATTTATGTTATCCTAATGCCGGCGAAGACCTTATCAACGAAATGGCTATGGAAGTGTTTACCCTATTGATTGAATATAGGCAGTTGCAAATTGCTTTAAGAATGGCTGGAAAACGAACCCTCCTTGAGGCCCTAGCAACTGCCTTGGCGGTGAAAGCTGACGACCAAGCATCTCAAGGAGCTCACCGCGTGAGAGTATTGGTAGCAACAAAATATGACACCTGAAGCGTCAGTACAGGGCTACACTTTAACAACACAGTTGTCCGCAATGCGCTGCTAGGAGGCGTAACGAAAAAGCATCTTTCAGGGATAACATAAGCAGGGCACCATCATGTCAGCTGGGGGGGAAACGTCCAAGGGACAACTAAGGGAGTGTTGGTTTCTTGAATTGACGCTTCAGCATCAAAATTCAAGTCTCCCAAACAAAACGAAGTGACAAGAGTCTTACAGCGGAAGCCCACATTGGCTACCATTGACACCGGTGCCACTGTCTCCATTATAAAAAGGGATATAGCTAATGATTCATGGCAACACAATACCATCAGCTACTGTCTGAAAACAGGAAGAGGAACGACGTCGAAGGTATATGGAGAGGTTCTTCTTACGATCTATCTGACAGGACTAACATTCGCCAATGTATTCCTAGTTTTCGATATATACGACGAGTGCATCATTGGAGTTGTACGGGAATGAGAATGCCGCATGCCTTAGGACAGTAGAAGTCAGTAATCAGTCGAGGTCTTACCACCTTCCGCAGAGACACTTATTTGGGCGAAGCTGGAAGGTGATCTTGGGAGCCATCGATTCTATTTGATTGAGCCTGACTATAAAAGCCATTACCAGAACTAAGTCGTGGGAAAGATGCTCGCTGAGTCGAAAGGCAATATGGTTCCAGTAAGAATCTTGAATGTGGGAAATAAAAGCATCAAACTTAAGCAAGGTCAACCGATTGGAGCGTGCGTACCGATAACTGCTGTCACCAAGTTGTCGAAGGAAAATGCTGCTATATTTTTGCCATCAAGTAGCACAGCCGAGTTAAAAGAACTATATTTAGCCAAATGCGCAACAACGTCTGGGGTTAACCACGGAAGCGATCCAGGACCGAGCATTATGTAGACGGGTTCTGCGGTCTGCGACATTAGCCAACCCCATAAGTGGAGCAGTAGTGATGCAGTAAAAATGGGAAACTCGTTACGCATAAGTTCGTATAACGAGGAAAGGGTTAATAAAAGGATAAGAAGAAGAATATTTAGCCAAACCGAGCTGAATCAGGAGCAGCGAGCGATGGCAGAGGAATTAATCAACGAAGTTGCAGATGTATTTAGCTCGCAAGACGTCGAATATCTTAGAGCACATTTACTACAACACCGAAAGGACACTGGAGATGCAAGACTAATACGTCAACCTCCTAGGCGTTTACCATTAGCTAAGCAGATGGAAGTCACAGAAATGGTTTCGACTATGGAAAAGAAAGGGTTGATCGAAAGCTCTCAGTGTCCGTGGGCATCACCGGTTGTACTGGTGAAGAAGAAATACGGCACCAATACATTCTGCGTGAATTATCGCCAGCTAAATAATATCACCAAGAATGATAACTACCCTTCCCAAGAATTAACGACACACTGGTCACACTGTCAGGAGTGCAATGGTTCTCCATACTTGATCTGAATAGTGGCTACTGGCAAGTACAGATCCATGTGTGAGAAGACAGCCTTCACCGCAGGAAACGGGCTTTGGCTATTCACAATAATGCCATTTCAATTGTGCAATGCTCCGGCAATCTCTGAGCGCCTTATGGAACGCGTTTTTCTGGGACTAACATGGAAAACCTTCTGATCTACTCGGATGGTGTCATCGAGGTCGGCAAAACTTTAAGAACATCGAGATAACTTAAGGTAAGGATTACGAAATGCACTATACAGTGTGAGTATTTTAACTTGAGACATCTAAATTACTCGGAAAATACGCGATATCGGGAAAAATGTTTTTGACAAAAGTCACAATGTTCTGAAGGGGACATAAGATTGTGACCACGAGTTTGACCTTGAGATCCATTTTCAAGGTCAAACGAAGGCCATTTTTGATTTTTCAAATGATAATTCCTGATTTTTATTGCTCTCAGTCGTATTCCTCAATGGGGCACACGACTTTGTCTCAAAGGTCTTATTCATTCAGTGCTAGATACCACTGCACTGGCACGCCTAATACATTAATCGGTTTCCAACGTTGTTAGGGTGTTAGAAGTTCGATATTTGTTTTTAGGAACTGATGATTATTACTCGTAGTAACGTTTTTCAGATTAATAATGCAGGCTTTTTCAATTCAAGAGAAAATTGAAATGATATTGATTTATGGAGAAAGTGGAAAGAATATCGATGGTGCTGTTGCTCTTTACGCCCAACGTTTCCCAGACCAGATACGATCGCGCGCTTTCTTTTATCGGGTCATCCAACAATTCACTGGTGAAGGAAGTGTACAACCAAAGAAAAGGAATCGGTCAGAGAGGGTGGATGTTGAGGACAATGAAATAGCAGTGTTAGCTGCCGTTGCAAACGATCCTCACATTAGCACTCGCCAAATAAGTCGTGAATCAGGAATTTCTCAAACGATTGTCTGTAAGATATTACATCGGCACAAATACCATCCTTATCATGTTTCAATGCATCAAGAACTTTCTAGTGAGGATTTTCACAACTGGGTGTCAATGGGCACTTCAGCAAATTGAACGAGACCCCCTTTTTTTCGCCAAGGTGTTATTCTCTGATAAGTCGACTTTCACCAATCACGGTACGGTCGATAGACATAATATGCATTACTGGCCTGCCGAAAACCCTTTTTGGTTGCGACAAGTTGAACGCCAGCACCCTTGGAATGTTAGTGTTTGGGCGGGAATTCTTGGGGATAAATTAATAGGTCCATATTTTATTGAAGGCAACTTGAATGGCGAAAAGTATGCAAACGTCTTGTGCGACCATCTTCCAGTATTACTAAAATAACTGCCATTGGAGTTGCGACAAAAAATGTGGTTTCAACATGATGGTTGTCCAGCCCATTATTCCCAAGTAGCCCGGGGCGTATTAAACAATGTTTACCATCAACGATGGATCAGACGAGGGGGTCCGAGGCAATGGCCTGCTAGATCACCTGATCTTACGTCACTTGATTTCTTCTTGTGGGGCTACTTAAAAAATGAGGTTTACAGAAAAAAGCCAACAACACGTGAGGATATGAAAAGACGAATAACTGAAGCTTGCCGGAAGATTACGCCAGAAATACTTCTCAGTTCTGTTGGTTCATTTAGAGCGCGGATAGACAAGTGTATTGAAGTGAATGGTCACATTTTCGAGCATTTGTTGAAATAGTCTCGGGAAATAAACGTGGAAATAAGAGGAATTCAATGATTCGACAGTGGGAGGCAAGGGGACCCACTCTAATTAATCACCACGAAGGAAACAAAATACTGCTACGTCCACGTCGTTGTTTCTGGGTTATGCTAAACGCAGTATGTAAAAACAAATGACAAGCCTACGAGCAATACGACTGAGCAATGAAAATCAGGAATTATCACTTGAAAAATCAAAAGTGACCTTCGTTTGACCTTAAAAATGGCTCTCAAGGTCAAACTCGTGGTCACCATCTTATGTCCCCTTCAGAACCTTGTGACTTTCGTCTGAAACATTTTTCGCGATATCGCGTATTTTTCGAGTAATTTGGATTTTTCATTACATTATATATGGCTACAGCCAAACCCGAAAAAATGTCACCTCTTTTGGGCGAGAGGTCAAATATTTGGGACACATCATCTCATCCGAAGGGGTAACAACAGACCAAAAAAAGATCGAAGCAGTGAAAAACTGGCCAGTCCCAATAGACAAACATCAACTGAGGAGCTTTTTGGGACTCGCTATCTACTACAGGGGGATTGTGAAGGATTTTGCTGGGTTCGCAAAGAGTTTGCACCAACTAACAGAAAAGGGAAAACAATTCAAAATCAAGTGAGTGCGAAAAAAGCTTCAAAACTCTAAAACAACAATTATGTGAGGCCCCCATACTAGCATACTCTACTCCAGGAAAAACATTTATTGTGGATGCAGATACGAGTAACGTCGGATTTGGAGCTTTCCTTTCGCAGATGCATGACGGGGAAGAAAAAGTAATTGTCTACGTTAGTAGAAAAGCAGTAGTAGAAAAGCATTTCCGTAAGTACCTGCACGGACGAAAATTCATTCTTCGCACGGACCAAGCGTCTCTGAAGTGGTTGCTGCAATTCGAAAATCGAAAGGGAAGACTTCACTCTAATGCGGATGCTCACTCCTGGCGTCCTTACAAATCTGATTGCAAACATTGAGCTGAGTTCACTGAGGGTTGGAATGTAAGTGAAATCTGAAACGCCCAAAAAGAGGATTTGGATATCGAGCCAATACTCACCTTGAAAGAACATGAAGGAAAACCAGATTGGCAGGAAATATCCAATAAAAGTCCCGAACTAAAGGCATACTGGGTACAGTGGGACTCGCTTCATGTTCAAGATGGTGTTTTGAGGCGAAGGTGGGAAAGCTCGGATGGAAAGTCGTTTGTGATGCAGCTCGTTGTGCCACGGTCGAGAGTCAGTGGCGTGCTAAGGGAACTGCACGATGGAGTATCCGGAGGCCACTTGGGAGTGAATAAGACGTTAGAAAAGGTGCGAGAACGTTTTCATTGGGTGCATGCCAAAGACGATGTCGAAAATTGGTGCAGAAAGTGTGTCACCTGCGCCGCCAGTAAAGGCCCGAGGGTTAAAAATCACGGCGAAATGCAGCAATACAACGTTGAAGCGCCATTCGAGGGAATCGCAGTTGACATTGCAGGACCGTTTCCTGAAACCGAAAATGGAAATCGCTACATTCTTGTTGTTATGGATTACTTCAGTAAGTGGCTTGAGGCTTTCGCTATCCCTAACCAGGAAGGTAAAACCGTGATTGAGCAGATCGTTTACAACTGGGTGAGCATATGTGTGAACACCTTTCAAAGGTCGGTTGCGGCAATCAACGCGATTGGGATGGGCAGACTCTCATGTTCCTATAAGCCTATCGGAGTGCAGTACACAACACCAATCTAGTATGGCCATACAATTCTCATAGGCGGAGAGATGTATCACCCAAATTACAAGACTGGGAAGGACCCTATAAAGTAATAAGACGCATCAACGATATTGTCTATCGCTATATTAGGGAGAATATCGAGTAGTTTTTTCGGGACAAACAAGTTCAAGAGGGGGTTGTTGTGTTGTAGATGTAATAAAATCAGAAATTCAGAGCTTCATAACTTTAGGATCATACATCATTAATATTCAGTTCATTCTGTTAATACCCCAGTTTCAATCTTGAAGTTACTTGAAAGAACTTGAATCCGACAAATTTGGTATAAATACAGGATCAGAAACAGCTGACGATAAGTTGATTTTCGAAAAGTTAGTAATAATTAAGTAATAATAAATAAAGTGTTTCGAAACGGAATAACGTTTAATCATTTCGAATCCTAGCCGAAATATTACAACATACATGTGTGTTTCAAATATTACAACATACATGTGTGTTTCAATGTTCTCGAAAGACTTTTCTTTAAATTTTTGAATTTTAATATATATAACCCACCTAATTGGAGCTCGAGTTTGTGAGAACAAAATAATATTTATAATCGTTCATTAAAACTAGGCACACGAAAGATACTAAAACATGCACAGTCTTATAGTTGTTAACAATTAATCATACGAATACATAAATAAATAATAAAAGAAAACAATTTGGAACATAAGAAAATAAATGTATGTTTATTTAATGAATGTAAATAAATAAGTTGAAATAGGTGAATAGGTGAAAGTCTGACGCGTGTTGGGGAGAACGCATTGTTAACATTCTACACTTTTGGCATTATTCACACTACTCGATTAATGAGTTTATTTCTAACAAAAAAAAGCAAAATAATGAAGTACATTTCATTTCATTTTTAATGCATTTTTATTTAATTCAATTCAGAAATTCTTACTAGCTAGACAAAAAAACGCGTAAAAATTAGCTTAATTAAACTAAAATTATCTTATTCTAACTTACTGGCCCCATGGGGGCACTCTAGGTTAAACATAACACTTAATCTATGTCTTTCGACGTTTCTTATAGTATTTTATTTTTTATTTTTTTTACATTAATTAAAACTAAAACTAAGAAAATGAATCTTATTTTAAAAACTTAGTACATGGACTTTTTTGAAATCTTATTATAAAACTTAGAGACTAAAACTTATACATAGCTACCTACAAACTAAATTATACAGCTACTTAGCCTACTTAAACTATCTTATTATATAAGTATTATTTTTTATTCAAGAAAGAGTCACCCATCTCTGTTTTTTTTATTTTTTTTATTTTTTATTTATTTATTTTTCTTAAGGCTATCCTAATCCTACTTAAATCTATGTACTCGTAAGCCGGCCATAACTAAAAATAAGGCAGACTGACTCCGCTAGTATTCGAGGAATTCGACAAAGGAGCCTCCCCTTCTTCCGCAAGCCACCAAAATTGTTGGTGCTGCCGAGCAACATCCCTCATGTCGCGACTCCCTACCGCCCTACTAAACCGGAGACGCTCCGCACTGCCGTGTGCGACGTCTCTGTCGTAGTTGAGTCGCCTGTCTGCAGCTGTTCGAGCGACGTGGAAGATTAACGGCACCGCTAATCTATCCTGGATCAGACCTTTTCTGTCGAGGTAGAGGAACAATTCTGGAGGAATAAAGTCATCAAAGCGAACTCACTCGTGCTACATATTATTGGGGTAGTAAGCCCCCGAGATCAGGTTATTCTACGAGGTCATTAGTCTTGCAATGTGCCTTCGAATCAACTTAATAACAAAATTGTCCACTCTTATTAGGTTCGCACTATTGTACAAGACCTCGTTAGGATAGAATTTTATGTACTCAGACTCTGGTGTTCTGTATAGGCGAAGACAAGCCCTAAGGCAAGCCGTCTCAAACACCCGAATCTTTTCCAAAAGACTTGCTCTCACGTTGAACCACACGGGACAACCAAATACAAGCATAGGCCGGATAAGGGCCATGTAGCAGATCACCTTTACCGTCGCATCGAGTTGCCTGTTATAAAACAATATCTTTGTAAGGGCAAAAGCACCTCTGGCTCTGGCCAGAGCAACATCTATATGTTTGTTAGAATATAGATATTGATCTAGCCAGATCCCAAGGTATCTGACTACATTTCGACAAGCAAGGAGCTGCCCGTGTTGTCCCATGATCTGAAAATTTCGCCAATTCTTTCTGGTATCCGCAGAGGCCCCAGACAGAGGCGTCCTAAACAAAATGGTTTCCGACTTCTGAAAGTTGATCTTCAACTTCCAGTCGTCGCAATATTGTTTAATTTTATCGAATTCAAGTTGCAAAAGAATGTTAATAACCTCAACCTTTGAACCTGATCTGTACGCGATTAAGTCGTCTGCGTACGCTATGGCATGGTGAAGTGAACCTATCAGATCACTTGTCTAAATGGAATAATGAAGTACATTCAGAATGAAGTGCGGTTCAATTACTTAAAAATAGATGGTCCCGATCTTAAAATCCAATGTCTAAAATAACAAAGAATTTTTTCTTGCAAAAAGCGCTAAAATCGACAGAAAAGAGATTGACTTCTACGTTTAGAGTAATCAACCTCACAAAATGTTCTGCGTAGAAATTCTATTTGTGCGGATTCTCTGGTCATTGCTCTTTCTACCGTCAGTACATCGAAAAATTCAACATCTAACCGCGATCATCAAAACAACAAGAACAACAATGTTATGTCACCACCAACCAACAACGGTGACAGTAGTAAAGAAGAGAAAATAGTGACAATGCAAATGCTTCTCAGTGAAATTCTGGAGCTTAAGAGTGCATCTATGGAGGCACTGAAGAAAATTTAGGTATTTTCCTTTTTTTTTTATAATTTACGCGCGACTCAAGGGGCTTATGATACCCTTTTACTGTTGCCAGGGCACGGGCGGAAATATAGAAGGAGGAGAAAGGAAAGTTGTTGTAATGTAGTGGTTTGAAACTCAGGTGTATTTGGTTTCGACAATGACTCTCCAGGGGTGGGAGTCCGAATAGGACGGAGAGTTTTTTTTCACTCGGAATGATTCAGGTTGTAAATTTTAATGGTTGTTTTTGTGCTTGAAACTCTACAATAGCCAAATCTACATGTCAGTGTTATGCCTTCACACGCGGATTTTTCTGACTGAGTTCCAATTACACAAATGAAAAACTTATCATGAGTGGGACTCGAACCTTGATCCTCCGAATGAGAAGCAATGGCTAGTACCACTACACCACGGCCACCCCAAGTGGTGTATTGCAAGTAGACAATGATTCTCTATGTAAAAAAGTGGTGTTTCTGTACAACAAAATAAACTTCCTGGAGCAGAAAGAGAAGCAATGTGCAGTGGACATCATTGGTCTTCCTGATGTTAATACTTCTAACGTTGGAGAGAGTATTGAGAAATTATTTGCTGTTATGGGAGATAAATCCACCTCAGAAGCTATTGTCTCATCATCTATAAAAAATGCACACTAACGGAGCGGTAAAAAAAAGCAACATTGTGTGCGTTAAGTTCTCGTCTCTCTCGCGTAAGAATGAAGCAATTAGGAAGATGCGTTTGCACAGTGAAAAAATTGCGTATGAGTTTCTAAGAAATAAAAATAACTGCGACAGTGGTGATGGAAAAAAAAGTGACACCAGCAGGAAAATTTATATGAATGATTGTATCACTCCCTTTACAAGATCTCTACTCAATAAAGTAATTGAATTAAGGAACCCTAATAAATGTAAATTTGTTTGGGTGAGAAATTTAACCTTTCTCATCAGAAAAAATAGAACAACAAAAATATACTCTTTTGAAGATTTGCAAAAAATCGAGGGGATAGATAATTAACTTTAAATATTCTTTCCTTTCCTCTTTTAAATAGATTTTAATTGTAATAATAGTCCTAATAACAATTTTTTCAGATCTTCTGCAAATTGCTATAATAATAATGATAACTTTCTTTTCAATCCGAATATTTCAACTGCTGCTGTATAGATCATTCAAAGAATGAACAATCTTCTGGGTTTTCAGTAATTCATCAAAACATTCGCAGCCTGAGAAAAAATTTCCATGCATTTTCCACTCACCTCTCATCTTTAGACCATTTACCAGATCTAATTTTTGTTTCAGAAATCTGGATTTTTGATGAAGAAATCTCCAATTTCCATATTCCTAATTTTATGTTTGATGCAGCATGCAGTAATACATATGCAGCTGGTGGTGTTGGTGTATTTTTTCGAAAGACATAGTCGGCAAACAAATTAAAAAATATAATTTACAAAGTGCTGATTTAATCAGTTTCTGTTTTTAAATTACTGGAACTTTATATTGTTTTATTTGTATTTATAGACTTCACATATGTTCAGAGAAATTCTTTATTGAAGAATTTGCTCTCTTAAACCATCTAATTCTACCTCTGCTGAAATGATCTTTAGTCCTATGTTGAAAAAAAAATTAATTTCAAATCTCGGATGTTTTGTGCTTTATTTTCAATAATACGAGTAGCATAAGGCAAGTTTGTTTTCCACAATCTTTGAAAATGGCTATAGTTATGCCGTTTCACAAAAAGGGTTACAATACCATTTTGAACAATTGTCGTCCCATTTCGTTGTTGTCGGTCTTTTCAAAAATATTTGAAAGAGGTATTAAATCCTTAGGTAGAATGTTGTCATTTCTAGGAAGAACAAATTTTTTCAGTGATTGTCAATTTGGTTTTAGAAGCGGAATGTCTACTGAAACTGCACTGTTGCAACTGACAGGGGAGCTATATCACAGTATTAACTCTTCTGATATTCCTGCTTCTCTGTCTCTTGACATATCTAAAGCCTTCGATATGGTAGATCATGAAATACTATTACATAAACTTTTCTAATTGGGTTTTAGATGATGTACATATAGTTGGTCTGCTTCTTATCTAAATAATCGTAGGCAATTGGTGAAGATCAAGAATATTTACAGTTCTCCGAAAAACATAGTAACTGGTGTCCCACAAGGCTTAGTACTAGGTCCTGTCCTATTCTTGATTTACGTAAACTCTCTGTTCATCCAACCTTTTAAAGGTAAAGTTACAGCATTTACTGCGCTTTCATACTCAAATAAAAGCCTTCTGAATATTTTCTCTGAGGTTAACCATGCCCTTGATTTACAGAAGAGATGGTTCTCAATACATAAACTCATAGTCAGTGATATGATAGTTAATATCAGCAATGTAATTTGTAATGATTTGCCATTATTTTATCACTGTCCGAATTGCACACGCTTCCAATTATTTACTGTTATGAATGATGTAGATTATCCATTTAACTACTTAACATCTTGTACCAATACTTGTTTTAAAATTGAGTGCATTGACAGTTTTAAATATTTGGGTATTGTCTTAGATAATAAACTTAGTTGGTCCAATCATACTCATAACCTTAAACAATATCTTAACAAAGTGGTAAGCCAACTGTATCATCTAAGTCTCTATTGTCCGCAATCAGTTTGAAAACTTTTTTACCAAGCCTGAACCACTGACTGAAATCTTAATTTACTCGGTTAGATATATAGTATAGATAGCTACAATTTGCGAGGAAATGTGAGAAACCTTGTAACAGTTCCTGTTGCTCACAAAGTTCACTTTGGAAGATTTTACCTTTTAACGGCACCCCGCCTGTTTAACTCACTGCCAGACATTATAAGATGCGAAAGAGGGGAAAATACATTTCTTAAAAATGGGAATTGTCTTTTGATTATTCGACCATAAACAGATTATTTATCAATGAATTTTGTTCTTTGAATGTTCTTTGAATATCTAATTTTTGTTTTGAAATTTGATAACTCATAACTTGTTTTATTTTTTTTTCTTTCTTTGCCTCCACAGCCAAATCTCCCCTTTAACTATGTCAATTTTGTCTTTGTAAAATATAGAATGCTTTATATGATCAACTCTTGTCATTTGGACAATAAATTGTACATAACTATTTCATAATTTTTTACTTTAGAAATATTGTATAATATATTGTATCCCATAAATGAAATAAAGTGTAGGATAATAATAATAATAATAATAGTAAAAGGTATAAATGTAACATATATGCACTGGACAAAAAAAATATGGTAATTATTTAGAAAAGGAGTCACCATCTCCGATTTTGATGAGACTTTCATATGTGAGAATAGGCGTTTTTCTGATAATTTTTTTTGAGGTCGGACTCTTAAAGTTTCGCAGATATATATAAGCTTTTAACAAATGCTTGAAAATATATACATTTTCTTATGCAATTATATTTATAATATGCGAAACTGCTAACAAATAACCGTAAATTATCTTCGTTTTGTATGCTAACTTTCAAGGTATACATATATTCCGAAACTATAAGAGTCCGACCTTAAAAAAATTTCAAAATTCGCAGAATAATGCTTATTCTCACATATTAAAATTTCATCAAAATCGGAGATGGTTGCCCCTATGATGCACTAAGCTGTCTTCATTCCGTTTTTCTCTATCTTGGTTAATAGCTATTCCCAGTACTACTGTATTTTAATCATTGTCTTATTCTCCCGCTGGATAGCTTAATAGCTGTTTTAAGTAATCAGTTCCCTACCTAACCCTATTTAAAAAGATTTGGTTCTCTGCGTTTTTCCCAACCATCTAGTTGTCGTGCTTGGCAGTTGTTTTGTTTTGTTTTGGTTCAGGGGGAGAATGCTTAGGTATGTTATGAGTTTTGATTTATTCTTATTTTAATAAATTTTCTTTTGCAGGGAGATGTAACAAGTTTCCCTATCATAATGCAAGATCGAAACGAACCATTCATACAAATCTGCCATCGAATTATCCACATTTATTTTGTTGCTTTTGTGGTTTGCGGTCGAAAGTTCGTTAGTAGAAAAATGTGAAATAAATGTGTTTCTGAATGTACTATCGGTAAATTGTTTTGTTGTTAGAAGAAAATAAAAAATTATGACCAATTCGGTGTGATTGTTGGGTTTATGATGGAACATAGATAGACATAGCTCAAAATAGAAATAAAACAACTTCGGAGCAAACAAAGCAGTTCTAGGAAGAATAGGAAACAAAAATTTGTAGCTAAGGTTCACCCGTAGAGGATGTCGTTGAGAAGAAAATGGTGAAGAAATTAATTTCAACTTGTATTGAAATGTTTTCTTGACTTTTTTAATGGCTGTTTTTAATATTACGTTTGGAGAAACTGGCTTTGATTAAAAAAGAAAATAAAAGAGATCTGAATGCGACTGGAGTTGGGGACAATTAAATTATTCAATTGGAGGAAGAAGTGATTGCCCTAGCGAATTTGAAGGATTGTGTTATAGGGATAAAAATCATTTGAAGTTCCAAAAACGGGAGGATTAAAACGATGACGTACCACTAGTCCAGAACCTCCATTAAATTATTTAGATGACCTAGATCACATGTCTTTTAATTTTAGCAGAGACAAAAGGCAAACTATTTATTTATAGCTGTGGCAAAAAGGAAAAACAACATAAGTCGACTTGTGTCGAAATTGAGTTTTTTACGCGATCGGATGCGCAATATTAATTTCTCTCTGTCATATTTTTTTCTTATTTTTATCTCTTATGATTTTTGAATTATAGAACAAAGAAAAACAACTGAACTTCCCATTTACAGAATGATAGCTATTATATACTCGTATTCATTTAGAAATTGTAATTGTTTTTATTTTAAGTTGAAAATGAAAACTGAATAATAAAAAATATTGAATTGAATTGATTTGAATTGAAGCTATTTCCTATCCAGTTTGCACACACTATTTTTCCAAAAGTTTTATTCTGCTTTTGTGATCGCACACTAAACATTCAAACTGCTCTCCTCTTAATTAGTCAATAATAAGAAAGCCAGACAGATTTGCCAAAATCACGATCAGCAGCCGACGAATTTCCATGGGAATTGAAATATATAATATAATATAGATTGTGTCATTCAAAAAATTAAAACAAAAGCCACAGATCAACGATCAGGAAATATCTATCGACTAAATACAGTTGTAAAATCGGCAATAGTCAATCACAATCGACATTCACCATACCGAAATTAAAAATCGACGATCGACAATCGTCTATTATCAATTGATTTTATAAAAATTTTATTGTTAAATTGTTTTATTGAAGGAAGAAAATAACAGAAGAATTACTAGACAGTCAATTTGTATATGAGTCCGTTGGGAGTTCAGGCAGCTTATTAGGGTCCCGTACGTCCGAATGCAAAACGTAACCCTTATAACCCTAATTCGGTCCGAATTTACTGGTCGGATTAAGTTGAAATTCGGTACACATTTGTATTTTTACTAAGGAAATGATATGAAAATTTCCCATTTCCTCCCTTATCACCGAAACTGCTGAGCCTAAGATTTTGAAGAAAATGCACAGAAAATATTCCTTTACATATAGATTACAAGAAAACCTACAAGAAGTATGTGGTCTAGAAATAACGTGGTAGGTCTTTCAATATTGTGGGTGCAAATTTACATTTACCTTTTAAATGGATGGAGGAATATGTTTTTTTTTAAACTAGAATGTTATGATAAATTATTAGAATGTTGGGATAAATTATTTTATTTACCACAAACGAAATTGGATAAGATTTAATGAAACATGGTAACTATTCAATATACGTAACCCTTTCCACGCGATGTCAATTCGCACTTGTCAGCTTTTTTTTTTGTATTGGTTCGATTGGAGATCAGCGAGTCAATTTTGGTTTTGGTCAGTCCAGAGATCAGAATCCAAAATATTGGAATGATCTTCTATTTAGTCATATTTTTTTAATTATTTTTAAAAACACAATCTATTTGTGTTCGTATTTTTATTTTATCTTTCTTATTTTTCCTTACATTTCATGTAGCATACCCATTATATTCTGTAAAATTTCATTAATCTGCTGTTTCGAAATGATTTTGTATTACTACCGGCAAGATATTTAGTCATGGACTAATGAAGGATGGAGCGAGAGGTACCGAGATAAAGCGCTTGCAATAAACCTTTGTCTCAGTGCGTTATGTCAGTCTCATTCATTATATTAATTTAAATTGCAAAGATCAGTACACTAATTGAGTGACTGTGTTTTACTACATTTTATTAAAAACAATAGTATTCCGTTACCGAAGAGTGCCAAGTAACCAAAATTAAAATAAAAAGAAAAAAAAAACTATAGAAAGATTTAAATCGGAGTACAAAAGCAAATTTGGAAATCCCATTCACATTGCAAAAATTTAAAAAAAGTTATAAATATCAAACGAGATTCAAGGACAAATTTCATGTAAACAAAATGTGTCGCGGTAAATTTTTCCGCACTATATCCCTCTCGCTACTTCTTTTCGTTTGAGTGGGAAAACCGAGCTCTGGCGGAGGTGGAGGCAGGAATGGTCCCATTACCCCACCAACCACAGACCTCAGAAAGAAACCCACATAGGTTTACGGGCGGTTTTCTTCTGAGAGAAAAACGAGGTAGTTCGGTCGGTGATGCCCTAAGGACGGTAGGGAGACTATGTTAGAATCCACGAGCGTCCATAAGCTCTCTCAGTGGAGTTCCCAGTGATGACTAAAAGTGGGAACGAATTCCATAGTTACTATGGTGACTACCAGCAGATAGCTAGGTTCAACTTAGTTGTTTGTAGTAAGAACTTTTTTGAAAATTGCGAAATACCATCTTTCTTAGTTCTTTTAAAAAATTAAGTAAAGAAGAGAAGAATCGAGTGTGGTTGGTTTGGTGAAAGGATTATACCGGAGTGTTGGGACGAGGAACTTCTGCCCGTGCATCGAACTTGGCTGAGTAAGGTCAATGATTCTCGAGTGCTCACTTCTCCCACCTTCTCCTTCTTCCTCACCAGTCCCATCACCCCTGGCCAGGATCAAGTTGTCATATGACCCGTTCCCATGACCAACCTGGCTGACGGCCCAGCATCTAAATAGCTCAGTCGTAAACGGAGCATGCGGATACCTGCGACCTCCGGATCAGCTACCCTTATCTACTCGTATATACAGGTGATCTCTGTACAGATGGAACTTCTTTCTCCGCTACTCGTGGGAATACTATGAATAAATCAGAAAAAACAAAATCCGAGGCCTGTAGTCCTTTATTACCAGGCGGTAATGCGGTCGCTGGACCGACTGTCGACAGGGCTCCTGCAACGCCGAGCAAAAGAACATCTGTGGCAGGCCATGGTAATCTTTTGCAAGGCGAAAGTAACGAGCCCAAAGCAAAGTTTTCAGGGAGCGGCAGGACCATTGCAAGAGATGGTCCTACCACTTCCTCCACCCGCAGCAGCAGCAAGTCTGTATTATCAAAACCTGCGGAAATATTCCGGTGGTGGAGGGAGATGCGGAGACAAAAAGGAAACAAGAGTGGGCGAACAACATCCAACCCCCACCGTTTCCAAATCTCTAAAACACTCCTCCAAGCACCAGAGGTCATCGGAGGAAGCCATTCCCGTTCCCAAAAGGCCAAAAACGAGAACTTCCCCAGGTCCTTCCGATGCTACAGCTCTGAAGTCTTTTACATGTCGCTCGATACGAGCGACGCTAACGGATCGATTTCAGTAGATCGGTGGCAGCTGGTTAAGTTGAAGCTTTCGAGCAACTTCTTGACAATCATGTGGGAAAACTGCGGAACATCTCCTATCACAGTCGACGCTGACTGGTACCAAGGCCACGTCAAGCTGATCGCTTGCACTGACCAGAGATCCTTGGATCTATATAAAAAAAGTCATAGGTGGTCTAGGAGAGGTCTGGCCAGGTGCAGGGCTCGAGGTCGTGGCATAGGAGGATATCCCTAGCAGACCTAGAACCCGTGTCTGGATCCCAGCTGAACCTCCTCCCCAGAATACATTCTGGAGATCATTACGCTCAGTAAGTCGACCCTTCCGACTCATGACTGGAAGGTCGCGAGACTGGAGGAACTAAGGGACCCTTACAGATGCGTGTTACTTGTGATCAATAAGGAATCCTTTAACTATCTAGCGCAGACCAAAAGCATGATTCACAAAAAAAGGCTTCGGCCGCACTCATTCTGCGTCTATCAAAAGGTACAAATGTCATCATCCTAATCCAAGAACCATGGACTCCTGAAGGCGTGGTTCGTGAATTAAGGGTACCTCCATATGTTGCGCTATATACCAAAGACAAAGGTAAGATCAGAACATGTATATTAGTGAAACTCAGCCTAAATTCATTTCTACTTCCTAACCTCAGCGACCCCGATTTAACCATTGCCAGGCTGGAAACGGCCAAAGACAGCTTCTGGTTAGCATCGGCGTATCTGGGTCATGACCAAATGAGCCGTCTCTCTGGTGAAAACCTTGAAAGGGTGGTAGTGAAAGCATGAAGACACAAAGCTGACGTCATCATAGGATGCGATGCCAACGCGCATCACACAATATGGGGCAGCAAAACTAACGATAGATGTGCGCCACTTTTTGAATACATTACTAGTACGGTAGTGTGCCAACATTCGTTACAAGAAACCGACAAGAAGTGTTTCATATCACTCTTGTGTCCGAACGCATGGGTTCATCTTAACACTCCTTTTCAGATCATAAATACATCTAATTCAATTTTACGAATGCTCCCCCCTGGCAAAAAGCAGTTCGTAACTATCGAAAAACCGACTGGCAAGAAAAAGCCATATTGGTGGACATCTAGATTGGGGCTGCTTAGACACGCTTGTAGGAAACTTTTCCACAATGCAAAAACCTCAAGAAAAGCGCCGGATTGGGACTCATACAAAGAATCCCTCGAAACATTCAAAAAAAAGAATTGAGGACGGCAAAGCGTGATAAAATCACTGAAACCACTGAGACATCACGACTACGAAAATCCTCTCAACGAGTCCCTCGATGCCCAGCTGCTTGAAAAAAAGCGACGGCCCATGGACGACTTAAGTGACGAATCACTCAATCTGCTACTGGATACTCATTTTCCAGGGAGCTCCCCTTTCACGGCTAGCAACAATCATTATAGAACTATTGCAGCTGCGACAAATATTACTGGCCTTATTACAAGAGACAAACTGCTCTGGACACACATAGCTTCAAACCATATAAGTCTGCTGGACCGGATGGCATAATTCCAGCCGAGCTACAAAGATCCTCGGATATAATCTTGCCATCGCTTGAAAATATCATGAGGTACTGCGTAAAACTATCCCGCATACCTCTGTCATGGAGAGAAGTAAATGTAGTTTTTATTCCTAAAAGCGGTAAGTTTTCTCATGTTGCCCCAAACGACCAAAGACCTATTCCCTCTAAGAACTGTAGAATGACTAATTGATATCCATATACGATCTAGCTTTAACCTTAGACTCATATCCACGGCACAACATGCCTAATGCAAGGAAAAGTCGGTGGAAACTGCTCTACACTCACTAACAAGCCACATCGTACGATCCCTACATTATAGAGAATATACAATGGTGGCTTTCCTGGACATAGAAGGAGCCTTTAACAACGTCACAATATCCGTAATCACGAATATTCCGACTATAGACCCTCCCTCAATCAACGGTACCAGCTTGGTCTTCTCCGCTACAGAGAAATATCTGGATCTAATTTTCGAACCGGAAACTAAGCTGGAAAGCTAAGATTCAAGAAAGAGTACAGAAAGCCTCAGCTTTATTCTCTTGCAAAAAAAGCTACCAACGGAGTGGAATTTAATGCTTCCAAAACACAATGCCATGAATGGCATTTGCATTGTTGAAACCGAAAAACTTTCCATTCTCAGTATGTGTGTCAATGACAACTTACGTTGAAATGACCACATCTGCGCTGTGTGCAATTGTGCAATCGTTTTAAGGGTACTAATAACCCCTTGAGCGCGCTAATTATAAAAAAAAAGCCATCGGGAACAAATGTCGCGCCAACCTCGCATCACCCATTGGCTATATATCTCGGTCATAAGACCGATACTCACCTTCGGCGTGGTTGTGTGGTGAATGACCTTAGACAAAACAGTGAACTGCATGAATCTAAGTAAAGTCCAAAGAACAGCATGTCTGCTACTCTGGACACTCTTTTTCACCTGATACCCCTCCACATTTATAGCAGACAAGTAGCCGCCAACGCGCCTTTTTTTTTTTTTTAGTAGCCTATTTATTTCGACAATTTACAATATTCTTAAAAACTAAGCAAAAACAAGCGAAATACTTATGAACTATTACTAATCACTATCACTAATCACTAAGTACAAAACCACATCGGGAGTGGTACGCAGTACATTAAGTCTCTATGAGTTACGCTAGCTACAGCTCTGTGTTAATAATAATTTAAGAAACATTTTGTTCAAATATGTATGTACTTAGATATTTTAAGAAACAAAAAATGTGGGAAAACAATTTCTTTTGCTTATTTTATTTGTCACTTAAAATTACCTACGATAATAAAAAAAAAAAAATCTAATACTACACTAATCTAAGCGTCAGCTGCAACCCAATCAAGCCACCAGTATTTATCCCGATTTGATCTATAATATCTAAAAGTATCCCTTTAAGGTACGCTCATGCAGTATCTCCAGACATTACACCCATCACCCGAGTGTACCAGCATATGTAGGATTTTTTTGTCTGTTGCCCTCCTAGCAGCATTATACTCGTATATAATCGGAACATTACTGGCATCAGATAGATACTCGTAGCAGTGTGCATCTAGATACAAGAACGCCTCAGGTGGTATGTATCCACTCGACAATGTGTTTCTGAAGTACCCAGGGCTAGGATAAAACAAGTCCGATATGAACTTTTTCTCAAAAACATTCGCTGAGCGCGCGAAATAATTTCTGACAAGCATCCAATATTGTCTTGTTGCTGACATAATGCCGAAAGTCGGAAAGAGCACTTTTGTACATTCGCAAACAGGTTCGAAGACATTTTCTTTCGAAAGCTCGATATTTCTCCATGTAAGAAGGATTTATGTTCCATCATACAGGACTCGCGTAAGTCAAAATTGGACGCACAAAGGCTTGATGGCAAATGACCTTCACATGGGGTCTTAGATGCTTCGAGTAAAAAATATAAGTTTATAAGGTCGAAAGCTTTTTCGACGTCCACAAGACAGGCACCTGTACATCTTTTGGCGTTAAGGTTCCAGTTGATATCGGACACAAGTTTTGTTATAGCATGCACTGACGAGTGAAATCTTTTGAATCCAAATTGACCTCCGCACGCAAGCAAGATTGACTTGCTAACTACCTAACTAACTTGCTAACTACCTCAAAAACCTTGTCAATATAAGGCAGGAGACTCATTGGCCTATAGCTCGAAAGATCTGAACGATCGTTTTTGTTTTAGTATTGGAAATACCTTCCATGTTTTCCAACAGTTTGGGAAGTAGCAGTTGTTAAGCAAGTTGTTAAACATTACGCAGTATTGCCTTATGATTTCGATCGGTATTTGCTTAAGTACAACATTTGGGATACCATCCAAACCAGATGACTTTCTGTTGTTTAGTTTTCTGTAGTTTTCTGCAGTAGCTCTTCAGCCACTTCAACAGATTTCCGACTTGGGAGATCGTTCCCACAAAACCAATAAAATTTAGTTTTTTTATTCCACTATCAACCACGTAATGGTTGTCGATGGTAGGACAGTGATGGGGATTAATCCCTGCCTGAGAAAGGAGCCGCTCAGAAAGCAGTGGCATTTTAGTTTTGGAATTTGGACAATGTTATGAGGCTTGAAGATCTGCTTGATTTGAGGAAACAAGTTCCTTGAGTTAGACTTAATTACTTTTTCTGCTCGTTACCTCCAGTATGCATTGGCCGCATTCCGATATTGTTGCTCTATGAGCGACTTTAGCTTTTTTTTATCAGAAGGGTCTTCAATCTCATCAGTTCCCCATTGTTCGGATCATCCTGATTGTCGGCGTATCCCATTTATTTGAGTTGTCAGAAAGCTTTTATGAGTTTGTAATCTGTGTATGCCATGGTTTAGATAACATTCCATGCTGTTCCTACTTTTCATCGTCGATTCTCACGACTCCATCGCCTCCCGTACTACGGAATTGAGATTCCCGATGTAGAAGTCATAATCCTCGTTCGTAAGGCTCCTATTTTTAGGAGCTTCAGAAGAAGACCGCTGCCTTTAATATGTCCACGCAGCACAACGAGCAAACTTATTCCAATTGGTGTGCCTAAAATGAAATTTAGGAACCTCGAGCTCTGTTGCGAGACAAACATGGGGTCGTCAGCCAAAGATGTTTCCAGGGCGACTGCTTTGTGATCGCTATCATATGGAAACAGCGGAATTTTATTATCGTGGGTAGTTTTAATATGTAATCGCGCATCCGCAATGTAAAGATCTGTGTATGAATTACCAGAAGGGCGACTTGGTGTAACTGGGCTGTAGAATTTAAATTTATAATCAACTTGGTTGTCATTAATAAAACACCTTAGGCGGTTACCTTTTGTGTTGGCACGGGAATCCAACCAAGTCCGGTGCCTCGCGTTCAAATCTTCCGCTAAGACGAAATAGTTGTTCAAACTATTTAGCCATAGAATTTCAAAATGTTTTTCGATTTCGTATATACCTAACTCATTAGCGGATGCCCGTGGTATATATGCCGATATTAGATAGAGACGACTGTTATCTCTCAAAGGTAGAGATACGATAGTCGTCTCAAGACGACTAATTTCATCAATTTCAACGGGAGAGAATTTTAGCGGCTTACGAACCAGGATTGCCGTGCCTCCGCCAGTGTTCGAATTTTTCCTATTAGTTGGTATGGGATTGTAAATCTTGAATTCCAGGAAATGTCTGTCATTAAGATTAGTTTCGCTTAAGAAAAGAACGTCATGATGGTGATCTGTCACAAATCGCAGCAATTCTCCTCGTCTGGACATTGTTGTTATGGAGTTGACATGAAAAGCAGCTATCTTGAGCTCCCTGACACTAGACCTAAGCATTAAGCACATTGAGGAAAGGCTCTAACTTATCTACCAATGCCCTCACGTCTCTGCCAAGACTGTTTTCTTGGCTCTGCAAACTATCGGTAGCAGAACGCAAAACTGTATGTGAGCCAGTAGTGTTTCCCGCAACGCTAGCATACGAGACACCCTTCTTAACTGTGTTTTCAATCATTGCAATCTTTTGGGCTGATCGTTCTTTTGCCATTTTTTTTCTTGCTTGCATTTCGTCAGGAAGCCGCTTATAAACAGGGCATCCTCTAAATGAGGCAAGACGACCACTTTTCTTGCAAAGAACGCAAGACAACTGCTCCTTTGTTGCTACTTTTAGCACACGACAACTACCTGGTTCGTGCTGCTCTTGGCACTTTACGCACCTATACATCATGCTGCAATTCGAAGCAGCATGGCCAATTCTTTGGCACCTACGACATTGAAGGACGTCGCTTCTTCGAATTGTTTCGAAGGAGGCAATATGTCCCATAATGTGCCGTATTTCCCAGAGTTTCTGAGCTATACTATTCGTGGATAGCTGTACCGCTATAAGATGTATGGTTCTATTTTGCGCTTTGGAATGCGCCGTGACATTTCTGTAGATTCTTTCGAAATTCAGATTTTCGATATAAAGACTTTAAAGTTCATCGAGAACTTCTTCTGGGCTGAAGCTAAGGCCTTTTAACAAAAAAGTTTTTAGTTTATCTTCTATATGTGTGTGTGTGAAGAATTCTGATTTTTTCATTGAGAATTTATTTCTGTCTTCTTTGCATATTTTTATCGGTGGCGGATTGTTTTTTTGCACTACTGTATTCACCGTTTTATTTTGTGTGCCAATAATGTTGTTGTTGTTGCCTGCCGTTTATATTGTTCTCTCTTAATTTCTTTTCCTTATTGTCTCTATCGTTCATTGCTTGTATGTCTATAGGGAAATCGCCGTTGCTTGAGTCGAAGAGTGCATATGGATTGCTGCTCTCCATTGTCACTTGTTTCACTAGTGTTTGGTTTTTTGCGCGTTTGCGTCTCACTTTGGTGGGTAAACCGTCTGTGTCGCTAAGATCATTTTGTTTTTTTTCAGCTCTTCGATCTCTTTCGTAATTTGTCTTATTATCAACAGATCATCTTCATATTCTTTGCGGTGATCAGAAGTGGATTCCACTTCTCCTTTTTTTTTATTAACTATCACGCACTTGAGTCAACTTTCTGCTATCACACGAAACGATCTCTATCAGTATATGCCGTAGTGTGATATATAGTGTATAGTGACTTCACAGTAGACAAATAAACATTTTGGTCACGCAAATAATCTTAACGCAACAGTAACAGGGCTTTCATGTTAGCATTCCCTCCAGATCCTTGGGATGGTTCCAAGACTGTCAATGGGGATGGTGGTGGTGTTTTTGCCAATGAGCTTAACTTTAGCCTCTCCTTCCACCTCCCCAACCACTGTAGCGTGTTCCAGGCGGAAATTTTCGCAATTAAGGAAGCCCTATCCTGGCTGAAGAAAAATATAATATCTGCAATGGATATTCGCATCTTTTCCGATAGTCAGACCGCAATCAAATGCCTGGACTCATGCTCTCTTAACTCAGAAACAGTCATGGACTGCCGAACATCTCTAAAGGAGATGGCGGAGCGGTTTAACAGTCACCTTTGCTGGGTGCCGGGAAATAGATACAATCCAGGGAATTGTAGGGCCGACGAACTTGCCAAAATTGGAGCCACTACATCTAAGTAGGAAAACATAGGTAAAGCTCGATGAACAAACCATAGATGGGCGGTCAGACAAATCTGGCCAAAACTAGATTTCGCTCCATGAATCTCAGCGCCATTATAGGTGTCACCACCGGACACTGCCTTATACGTACACATGTACGTATAATTGGCATGTTTACTAACGACTTTTGCAGAAGCTGCGTGGATGAGGAGGAAGAGCAAACAATTCCTCACCTCTCGCAAAAAGAACAAATCTCCAGCTTCTTCCACAACGACTTAAGTGACTTAAGCAACATAGACATTAAAAGTCTCCTACGCTTTATTAAGAGCTCCAAACGGTTTCTGGAGTAGGATGATCACAGATCCATGTGGCATCAAAATGGGCCAATAGGCCTAAGTGGGTTGGTTTTTCAACAGGCTCTTAAACCTAGACACCGCCAGAAATCCAGCTAAGTATAGTGCAGAACAGTGCAGTTAAGTGAAGAAACGTTTTTTTTTTTTGTGAAATTTAAGACTCCGGTCGCGCGTGCATTTTAATTTTGAGAATAGGGGAAACACGTGGCGCCTTAATTGATTCTTTTGATTTGAGTTCGGGACTGTTTAAATTGCGGTTCACTCTACAGACGAGTGTTCCATTAATTTAATCTATAAATAACTATAAATCTATATAAATCTATAAATAAATAAATTACAACGGAGCATTTATAACGTGGTTAAAACGCTGCGTTCTTTTTTCTTTTCGTCTTGCCAGAAAAACCAAAAGGTTTAAATCAAAAGTGGCCTCCGAATGGCCACTAATAACTATATTGGCCGCTGAGGGCGGCGATCGCAATGAAGAATCTAAAGGTCTTATGCCATTACTACACAACAAGAATAAAAAGGTCTTACTACATTACAATAATATACCTTACTAGAAATATACTACTGTTTACGATTAAAACATGAAAAGAAATTATTATGTATATTATATGAAATTAAGATTAATTTAATCATTTAGAAATATTTAATGTAAACGTAATAAAACGATATTCAGATTGTTAGTTTTCTCATGAAACAAATTGAAATGTCAAAACACTCATATAAAAAGAAAGATTTGTACCGACAGTTCTTTTATTGAAACAGTTTTTATATCGATACAGTTTAATCGTTACAGTTTATACATTTCTTTTCAAAATAGAAAAGCCAAATTGAACGGCAAACAATGGTCCTTCGAGCCGGATACGGCTATGTTTATTTAAAAGTTAAAGTAAAAAACAGTACGGACATCTTTAAATGCAATTGTGCAAATTCGTTTCATAAAATAAGTGCAACATACATATCTACACATATAAGATGCACATATATATACACTAAGTTTCACCTAGTGTTTCGTAATTGAACAAGGATCAATTATACCACACGTAGATGACTTATATACCAACAAAGGATTTTGCAAAAATGGGGAATTTCGCGACGCGTAATACATACAATCTACATTAAGGCTAAAAAAAGCAAGTCCTCACTATCAAAAATAATTTAAAGCTAAGCATACATATGTTTGTACCTTCAGTACAACAATTGGAATAAATTAATAGCACTACTTATCAGCAAACATAAACATCTATTTACAAATATACATACCATAAGAATTGCGGAGGACAATTTTAATGTCATAGGTAGGGCATGAGCTCATAGAAGGCATCTTTGGTGTCATCTTTCTCCTCTGTGGAGGATTGCACGCATATCAGGCTAATGTTGGTAGATTTAGTCTTGATGCGGATTGCTACGAGGTGCTCGTTTACAAGCCGGAAACTCAAGGGTTCTTGCCTAAGTCTGCCTCCAACAACAAATCCGCATCCAAATAATAGAACAGTTTACCTTTGTAGTCAAACGGATAGAAATTTAAGGAAGGATTACAAAAGAGAAGATAGCAAGTTTCGTGCCTCATTAATATGACCCGAACCTGTCATCACAAAAGGAAAGATATTAATTCAACAATTATGGCGAATGTAAGTAGATTGAAATGATAGTCCATCTCCAGAATTGAAGAAAGAATTAATAGATTATTGGAATGAGATAAAACATTTAGAGAAATTCACCATAGACAGGCTCAGGTGGTAATGCAAAAATTCCCTTGTATCGTTTTTGGACAGCAGTGAAGCTGCACTTGGAGCAGCAATTTATACAAGGATAGAAAATTGTGACAGTGACAACACAATTTGTAGTTTCGAAAGCAAAAGACGCTTCATTAAAAACAACTCCAAAATTGTTTTCTTCATAGCATGGGCTATGAAAAGCTTATTGGAAAGAACTAAATTGGAATATTATAGTAAAGAAATGCACGCACTCAAGGAAAAGAAGTCATTGCTTGATAAAAGGCGTTTGGAATCGTTGAAAGAAATTTTGGGTTCAAACAAATTATTGCGTGTTGGTGGCTGTTTGCATCGATCTGAACTGGATTATGAAATGAAATACCCAGTGATCGTGCCGAATGAGTCAAGATTAGCATGGCTTATTGTTGATCATGTTCATCGTCAGACTATGCACTGTGGTGTACAGAAAATGCTACAATTTACCAGGCAAAGGTATTGGATACCGAGAATTTGGAATGAGCTTCGCAATTTTGTTCAAGAGTGCGTAGCCTGTACAAGGCTGAATGTACGAATGGAAGAGCAATTGATTTCGGAATTACCTGCAGAAAGATTTCCAAAAGGAAAAAACTTTTGAACACACAGGAGTAGATTATGCTGGAATCGAGGTCAAAATAGCAGACACAAAATATGATGAGCACTCTTTCAAAAAGTCTTGGACAGCTATTTTCGTATGTCTAAAGACAAGAGCAGTGCATATCGAACGACATATCGTCACCATCTGAATCGGTTCCGGAATATTTGGTAGATAAAGAAATGGAGAAAGAAAAGGACTGTATAAAACTCGGGCCACTAGTTCTTATGAAATTTCCACCAACAGTTTGGGGATTGGCTCGCATCGCATAGAATTAGATTAATCGGAGGAGATTAAATAAATAATAGGATTAGATTAATAACTTATTAACAATAAATTAATTACAATTTTAAATTAAAAAATCTTTTTTTCAGTCAACCATCATTAACGAAGGAGTTCAGGAATGGGTAAAGCTGTATGCTTGACACATCTCAAGAGCGCTTTCACGCATAAGAAAACCACTGGGATGTTATTCTCGTCTACATCCTGTTCCAAGAACTTCCATCTTCAATGCAGCATTTACGGGAAGATAAGTGTTTGAGAACTGCATCGCGTACAGCCATCCAACACGAGATTGTCCAAGCTCGAAGAACTGTTATTTTTACCAGCAGCGGCACCACTAATTGCCGCATTCAAATCGAAACTTACAAACAAATCAAACAATTCAAGTATGTTTGCAAAAACTTACCGGAATTGATAATAAAAGGCGTACGACAAATTAGCAGACAGAGCCGAATTCAGGCGCCACAGAATTTGTTTGCAGACCCAACGACCAGCCACACGCATCACATTCGCGTAACGCCTTTTTTGCAGTACAACATCAAGTGCGTCAAGATCTGTTAGCAACAGACATAATCAACGTAGTCTCACGCACTTGTTGATTCAGTTTCTGAGGTAACTTTTTTTACTGAATCGGCAGCACAGTTACTACGACTTGGTTCTTTAAATAACGAGAATGAGCCTCTGCAGCCGAACATCTTGCAGCTCTGCTAATAAGCCCTACTTCACGCCTCCCCGTGGTGCCATCTGGGAATCTCACTAGAGATTGCGAAGTGAAGGGGGAAAATGGCGAGTTACCTGCGCCATATCTCAGGATTAGTGTCGAAAAAACAAAACACGACCATATCCGGGCTACTCCGACATATTTGGAACTCAGGCCGGTAGGAATTTCCGGGACTTAGTCAGGGTCTTGGAAAAGAGATGGTGGCGTACGAGCCCTATATGGGCCAACGGCAGCGCTCACATCCCGGAACGGGTTACCGGCTTCGGTGTAACCAACCTCTCGTCCTAGAGGCATTAAAAATGGAAGTGGTCCTCCAGGTTAGGGGTTCTGCCGCCGGGGTAACTGCACGGCCATTTAAAAACAACATAAGTTACGAACCATCAACAAGCCTCGGATATGGACGGATCTACTGTTGACAACCCACGCAAACGATTTAATGAGCTTCGGATATGCACGTGGAACGTTAAATTCCTTAATAGACCACGTGCAGCCGAGCAACCAGCGGAGGCCCTAGACTGCTGCAAAGCAGACATAACCGCCACTCAAAAAATGCGATGGAATAGGCCGGACAAAAAGAAGATAAAAAACTGCGACATCTACTACGGCAATCGCTATCGACGGCAAAAGCAGCGCTTTTTTGCATCCGCATCAAGGCTAAATTCGCAACATTAGCCTTATATGCGCGCATGCCCCCACAGAGGAGAAAGATGACGACTCCAAGGATGTCTTCTACGAGCTCCTTAACAAGATCTACGAGCAATGCCCTAGTTATGACATTAAAATTGTCCTGGGTGATTTTAATGTAAAGCTAGGAAGAGAGGGTATCTTTGGTGGAACAATCGGAAAATGTAGTCTGCACAACACCACCTCCAATAACGGATTCAGGCTAATCGACTTTGCGGCGGGGCGGAACATTGTCGTGGCTAGCACGCGGTTCCCACATCTCGACATACACAAGGGGACTTGGAGAACTCCTGACCAATCAACAGTCAACCAGGTTGATCACATTGTGATCGAAGCAAGACACTCCTCCAGTATTATGGATGTCCGTACGTTCCGAGGAGCCAACATCGACTCGGACCATTACCTTGTTGTAGCTAAGGTACGGTAGCGGATATCCCAAACTACGCCAAGACAAACTAATCCTGTGAGAAAATTCGACGTCAGACGTCTACAATCGCAAGAGATCACCAAGTCCTTTTTCGATCGAGTATCTCTTAATCTCTTTAGAGGTCCAATGCCGCCAGTATCAAGCATGAAGAAGACCACTGGAAACACTGCCAAAACGCCATCAGAGATGCCGCTTCTGATGTGCTGGGTTTCACTCGTCCACCACAACGAAACCCCTGGTTCGATGATGAATGCCGGCAAGCACATGCAGCTAAGCAAAAAGCACGCAATGCGGCGCTGCCTAGAAAGACCAGAGCTGCTCATGGGCTCTATGAGCGGAAGAGGAGAGACGAACACCGGCTTCTCAGGAGGAAGAAGAAAGAGCATGAGAAGCGCGCGATCGAGGAAATTGAGAGATACTACTCCAGGAATGAGGTTCGGAAGTTTTACCAAAAGGTAAAAATAACGTGCCACGGAAACAAAACCCCGAACCGAAACCTGTAGAGACGAACAAAGAAACATCGTAGTAGAATCGCAGTCGATGCTGAGGATTTGGAAAGACCACTTCTGCAGACTGTATAACGGCGATAACGAACCAAATCCGGCTGTCACGCAGAATCAACCTTTCAACCTGGACAATGATAACCAACACTTCCGTCCACCCGACCTGGATGAAGTGAAGATAGTGTTATCGAAGCTTAAGTTCAACAAAGCTGCGGGAGCGGATGGCCTGATTGCCGGGCTCTTCAAAGCGACAGGCGATGACTTGGTAAGGAGCATACACCAACTCATCTGTAAAAAATGATCGGATGAAATTATGTCCGATGAATGGAACCTCAGCATTGTTTGTCCAATCCTCAAGAAAAGAGACCCTCTGAACTGCGCAAACTACAGAGGCATCAGGTTCCTTAAAATGGCTAAAGGCTAGAAAAGGCCACCATCGACCAAATGTTCTCACTACGGCAGATCTTGAATCACACCACCGATACACACCACCTATTCATCGATCTTAAGGCCGCGTATGACAGCATCTATAGAGACTAGCTATACAGAGCAATGTCTAATTTCGGGATCCCTGCCAAACTCGTTCGTCTGTGCAGGATGACGATGGAGAATGCACGCTGCTCCATCAAGGTCGGTAAAGGAAAAAAAAAAACCAAAGTGAAGCAGTGTATGAGGACGTGTTTTTATTTTAACCGCTTCGTGATTTAGATTCTTAAAGCAAAGTTTAAAAGTGTTAAAAGTATTAATTCTGTGGGATAGCAAACAAACAATCCTAAGACAGTGATTTTCTTTATTTTTTCTTTTTTTAAAAACAAGTCTTTACGAAAGGAAATAGTATATGGAAATCATACAACTCCCTAGCGTTTTTAAAATAATATTTAACAGTCATTCCCACAGCTTGAATTCTCCACCCCCTAACATGTATGTGTGCGGACATTGCAGTGATAATATCCCCGCCGAAAGTGCCTTTGCTGTGTGTTCGTTTTGTAAGCGAAAGCTTCATTTCGAGTGCACTACGGTCACAGAAAAATCATGGAGAACCATGGGATCGAGAAGAGAAGTATGGAAATGCCAATTATGTAGAAATAGTGGAGATGTCTAAGGTACGGCTGCAGTTAGCTGCGCCCCCTCATCCCAACAGGAACACCCATCAAAAAGGATGAGAGAGCACCCCCGGCAACCTAGCTAACAACATCTCAAGTCACAGTAACTCGACTATTCTAGCGGAAATACGTCTACTCAGAGGGGAAATCAAAAAAATTACGGCAAGCTGCGGTTTCCTAGCGGCAAAGTACGATGAACTCAACACATACATGAAGAAAAATAACGACTTTATAGAAAACATAAACAAAAAATTGAAAGACCTCAGAGAAAGCAATAAAAAAAAGGATGAGATAATAGAAAACATGCAATCACAGATCAACACACTCGAACAGCAAGCAATTACAAACAATATTGATATTAAAAATATTTCCCCTACACAACAAGAAAGCCTAACAGAAATTGTAAAGGGCATAGGTAAAACGATTAATTGTGAGATAAACGACAATGATATCACAGATATATATCGAACGAAAACAAAAAATCCTGAGAAATCCACAATTGTTGCAACATTTGCATCCCGAATAACGAAAATGCAATTTATCAAACAAACTCGATCCACTCGCTCCATCAAACTAAGAGCTGTAATGGAAAAAATCAACAGCTCTGCCTGATGCTACGGTGTATGTCAACAATCAGCTGACTAAATATAACAAACACTTGATGTGGATGGCAAAGGAGAAAGCGAGACAAGAAAACTGGAGATTTGTATGGGAAAGTGCAGGAAGAATATTGGCCAGACAAAATGAGAGTACGCAACCCATATTAATAAGTTCCGTTGACGATATTATAAAAATTGCACGCACACAATAATAACAGTGTTTGTAAACAGAAGAAACACAAAAACTTTTAATGTCAAAATGGAAAACGCAAATAGAAGCAATGGCTTACATGTTGATTTGAATTGTAGGGTAATGAATGGTTTTAGCGACATCAACATAAATGAATTAGCAAAAAATAAATGTTGCTACTTGAATTTTAACATAAGATCCTTGCGTAAGAATTGGAACGACTTCTGTTTGAATATAAACCGCTTTGTTAATGCATTAAAAATTATAGTATTGGTTGAAACAAATATAGAGGAAGAAGAACAAAAGTTGTATAGGCTAGATGGCTTTCAAACTAAATTTCTGACTAGAAAAAATCGCAGAGGTGGTGGAATTTTAATGTTAATTCGAGATGGCTTAGAATACACACCACTTACACCTGAAAGCGTGTCATACGGAAACATACGAATTCGAATTGTGGAAAACAATAAAAACAAATATGTATTTGGAATATGCAGACCACCAGGTTATAGCAAAAAAGCGTTTATTGAAGAATTCAGAAACGATATTGAACAATTGGGAAAAAGAGATATTGTAATAATGGGAGATATGAATATTAATGTTAAAGATCTAGATTTATACGGCGTAAAAGAATATTTTGAGATGCTGGCGTCACTGGGGTTATTGAATGTAAGAACAGATTATACTAGAATAGAACCGAAGACGGGAACAAAATCGACAATTGATCACATTTTAATTAATGCAACGGATTACCAAATAAACTCAGCGGTGATTGAAAGCTGTATAACAGATCATTACCCAACCCCATATTTTGCAAATTCGCAACAATCAGTCGTAAAAGAAAAACTGACCAGCATATCACTTATATGCAACGCAAAAGTAAACGAATTAATCGCCGAAACAAATTGGGAAGAAATGATTAATGAAAATAATGCAATTTCTCTTTACCAAAAACTTGTCGATGAAATGAAAATCATATACGAAAAGTCTACAGCTGTAAGAACAATAAAAAAGGAAAGAAAGCATAACCCATGGATGTCACATGACTTAATAGCTAAGTGTAAAAAAAAGGGATGAGTTATACAAAAGATGGAAAAATAACAGATTGAGTAGGACTTTCGAACTGGATTATATGACTTTTCGGAATAAACTAAACAAGGAAATAACAGCGCAAAAATCTCTTTTTTTCAAAACCAAGTTCAACCAAATCAAATCAAACCCCCGAAAAACATGGAGCCCAATCAACGAGATAATGGGAAGGAAAAAGCCTAGCCTAGATGAAACTATAATTAAGAATTTCATTGGTCAATTGTGTGTGAGCAATCTCGCGAGCAAAAGTGCAAAAAACTTTAAAGAACAAATTGAAAACATTTTGCACCAATGCGACTCGATTACATCGATTCACCTAAATAAAACGCTAGACAAATCAGTTTTATTCAAGAAACGCCTGTATTTGAAATGTCAAGAATAATTGGTTTGCTTGACGAAAATAAGTCACCTAGTATTGATGGAATTCGAGCGTTGGATATCAAAACTCACGCTGTAATTTTGCGCCGATTTTGTGCAAATTTATTAATTTGAGTGTTACACAAGCAAAAATTGCAGTGGTCAGGCCAATATACAAAGGTGGTAAAAAAAGTCAGCTCAACAATTCCAGCCAATATCCATATTGCCAGTAGTAGAAAAGTGCCTCGAAGAAGTCATAACAAACAGGTTGCAGAATTTTATTGAAAAACACTCCATCATCCACGAAAATCAATACGGTTTCCAGAAAAAGAAAAGCACGGGTAAACTATTTGGAGAATTTGCAAATCATATCAATGAAAGTCTTAACAAAAGTAACCACGTCTTGGTCATATATATGGACTTTAGTAAAGCGTTTGACACGCTCAATAATTCTAAGCTAATAGATGCTCTCGAGGGTATAGGAATACGAGGATTATTGGCCGACTGGCTAAAGGAATATCTACACAACAGGCTTTTTTGTGTCAAGATCAGCGAGACCCATAGCCAAAAAGAACCTGCAGAATACGGAGTCCCACAAGGATCGAAACTGGGCCCGATTCTGTTTAAACTATACGCTAATGAGCTTCTCCGCATTTTCAAGCGAGCCAAACCCTTTGCTAATGCCGACGATACAGCGATAGTGGTATGTCACAGATCTTTGCAGACGGCAACAACAATAATTCAGGAAGAGTTTGATAATGCAGTAAAATGGTGTCATGATCATGGTTTAATGGTCAACTCATCCAAAACAAAAATGATGTATATAGGAAATCCGAAGTTCAAGGCTAGCAAACAACAAATATACTGTAGGAATTATGGCTCGACTAGCTGCCCTATAGATATAGTTCAAAATTACAAATATCTAGGAGTGATAATTGACAATAACTTTCTGGGGGATAAGCACATTGATGAGTTACGTTCGAGTCTTAAAAGAGCATTATACGCACTAACTCATCTACAGTACCAAACTACAACATCTGTGCTAAAACAAGTGTACTTTGCACTAGTGGAATCCAAACTAAGATATGGAATACTTGCCTGGGGTAATGCATCGTTAACTCATTTAAAAAAACTTCAGAAATTACAAACTGCAGCACTGAAAAAGATAAACATATTTACTCATCGAAATGTAACAGAGAGAGGAAGGTTCAATGTCCTTAAAGTGGAAGACATCTTCAAGATGACGATTATATTAGAGTATTACGACGACACAAGATTCATCACTCCAATTAACCATGGGAGAAACACAAGAAGACGTGTACAAGGTATGCTTCATGAACCCAGATCCTACAACAACTATGGAAGAAGACAGTTGAAATGCATTGTGCTTGAAATCCTCAACACAATTCCGCAAGAACTAAAAAACGCTAGAAATTTTAAAACTAGAAAAAAAAACATAAAGAACTTTCTTTTAAATCAAAATTCGAATAACTGAATGTTTTTAATCTCAATACAATGTTAAAAAAGTTAAAGTGTTAAAATGTTAAAATGTTTGAATCTTAAAGTAAATCTAAATCCAAAGCGATCAAAATTACTTATGTCGAATAATTTTTTCGTGTAAATCTTTTATTGAATGTTTATTGAACTAAGCTTACTTAATTTCAATCACTAATGTTAGAAACACAATATTCTGCAGAAAAGCCCCTAAGGCTTCGCGGAAACGCATAACCAATGTAGATTTTATTGAAAATAAAAATTAATTGTATTGAATTGAATTGAAAGAAAGGATTTAGACAAGGCGATGAGCTGTCATGCGATTTTTTCAACATCGTACTTGAAAGAATAGTGCAAGACTCACGAGCAAACACAAGAGGTACTGTCGTCGAACTGCTCGCATACGCCGACGATATTGACATAATCGGGAGAAAGCAGTGTGATGCCAGTGGCGCTTTCGCGAGTATTGAGACCGAAGCGGCGAAAATGGGCTTAGCGGTCAATGGGGGCAAGACCAAGTATATGTTGTCAAGCAAAACGGACAACCAACACCGACGTCTCGGACAGAATGTCACCCTCGACAGATATAACTTTGAGGTAGTTAAGGACTTTGTCTACCTAGGCTCCGCTATGAATTCAGACAACGACACCAGCGCTGAGATCAAACGAAGAATAACTTATGCCAACCGCTGTTTCTTTGGGCAAAGAAGGCAATTGAGTACCAAAGCCCTCTCTCGGACAACAAAAGTCACCCTTTATAAGACCTTAATAATCCCATCCTGCTCTATGCCTCAGAGCCATGGACATTATCAAAAATGGATGAGGGTGTTCTTGGTTGCTTCGGGAGAAAAATTCTTCGGGCGATCTTCGGTCCCGTCCGCATTGATGGTGAGTGGAGAAGGAGAAACAACGACGAACTGTACGGATTGTACAGCGACATGGACCTATCCAGAAGAGTGAAGATCCAAAGACTGAGATGGCTTGGTCATGTAGAGCGTATGGACACCAACGCTCCTGTCCGAAAAGTCTTCGAATCCGCTCCCGAGGGACAGCGCAGTAGAAGAAAGCCAAGACACAGGTTGCTCACGCAAGTGGAAGAGGACCTCAGCCAACCTAGCGTGCGGAACTGGAGGCAGCTAGCCAGGGATCGAGCTGGCTGGAGAAGCTTGTTGACTGGCCCAGGTCCAACCCGGACTGTAGCGCCACTTAAAGAAGAACGCTTCGATCTAAATATACGACGTTTGAAAGCGCCACTAAAGCCTTTATTTTTCAATCACTGACCGAGCTTCTCCCGGCCCCAGCGATGGTCGACAAAATAAACCATATCAAAGGTCGTCTTTTAGCACATCCCACATTCTTCAATCCTGCTGAAATCGATATTCTTCTGTGAAGCGGAGTATACTCCAACATCGTTTTATCGGACATCATCAGAAGCGATCAAAACAAGCCCGCTATCGCCCGAAAAACCGAACTTGGGTGCATGGTGTTTCGAAAAATTCCAGACAGGACCACACAACTCCTTCAAAGTTTCACTCTACAGCTTGATTTGGGCGATGAAATGCAAAGATTGTGGGAGGTTGAAGAAACTTCTTTCAAGATGACAGCTTCTGAAGAAGACAACGCTTGTCAAGAGCACTCCCTAACCAATACAACCGGGCAGATGAATGGACAATACCAGGTTTGCTTTCCTTTCAAAGATGGAGTACGACCAGCTCTAGGTTAGGTTCAAGCAGGGAAGATGCTTTAAGACGCTTTTCCCAATTAGAACGTCGGTTTTAGAAGCATCGGAAGCTAAAAGGAGGATATAAATGGTGCATATTAGAACATATTAGAACAAGGAGGAGGTAGATATATTCAATGACACTTATCTTGCAACACCTTTTCATTGCCACACCATGCTGTCATTAGAGATTCAAACTCCAAAACAAAACTGCGAGTTGTGCTTGGCACAGCATCTAAGACCTCGGACGGCACGTCCTTACAAGAGCACTTGATGGTTGGCTCTAAACTACAGAAAAACAAAATCGATGTCACGGCTTCAGTGATGTCTCAACCAAAGCATACGGAGCCACCGTGTATATTCGGGTCTGGAACAGCCAAGACCAAACATATATGAATCTTTTGCTGTAGAAAACAACGGTTGCACCACTCATGAAAGTAAGTTTTTCTCGACTCGAGTTATGTGGAGCAGTAATTTTTGCCTACTTGCTTCGCTACGTTGCAGACGTTTTGAACGTACCAAAGGGAGACATATACGCTTGGTCTGACCCCACGATCACCTTTGCCTGGATACATTCAACCCCAACAAGATGGTCCGGAAATTCAAAGGTTAACTGGTTGTGGTATGTGGAGCCACATCCACATCTCGCATCTCGAGGTATATCACCGTCTTCTCTGGGAGCGCAGGATCTGTAGTGGTATGGACGGTCTGTATTAAGGAAATAATGGAACTTCGGGGTTCCAAGCCAATCACAATCAACACTCATTGCGTTATCAAGCAATGCACTTATCGCGGTTTATAAGAGTGGTGGCGTATTGTTTACGATTCAAAATTCAAATAGCCACCAGAAATTCAATAAAAAACTATACAGCAGGACATGTTTCCAGGAAGTCTACCGACAATCACGCGAGATCTTAAATCACTAAATGCGTTTTATGATAACGAAAGTATTCTTCACGTCGAACGTATAGGAATACGAGGATTATTGGTCGACTGGCTAAAGGAATATCTACACAACAGGCTTTTTTGTGTCAAGATCAGCGAGACCCATAGCCAAAAAGAACCTGCAGAATACGGAGTCCCACAAAGATCGAAACTGGGCCCGATTCTGTTTATACTATACGCTAATGAGCTTCTCCGCATTTTCAAGCGAGCCAAACCCTTTGCTTATGCCGACGATACAGCGATAGTGGTATGTCACAGATCTTTGCAGACGGCAACAACAATAATTCAGGAAGAGTTTGATAATGCAGTAAAATGGTGTCATGATCATGGTTTAATGGTCAACTCATCCGAAACAAAAATGATGTATATAGGAAATCCGAAGTTCAAGGCTAGCAAACAACAAATATACTGTAGGAATTATGGCTGCCATACCTCGACTAGCTGCCCTATAGATATAGTTCAAAATAACAAATATCTAGGAGTGATAATTGACAATAACTTTCTGGGGGATAAGCACATTGATGAGTTACGTTCGAGTCTTAAAAGAGCATTATATGCACTAACTCATCTGCAGTACCAAACTACAACATCTGTGCTAAAACAAGTGTACTTTGCACTAGTGGAATCCAAACTAAGATATGGAATACTTGCCTGGGGTAATGCATCGTTAACTCATTTAAAAAAAACTTCAGAAATTACAAACTGCAGCACTGAAAAAGATAAACATATTTACTCATCGAAATGTAACAGAGAGAGGAAGGTTCAATGTCCTTAAAGTGGAAGACATCTTCAAGATGACGATTATATTAGAGTATTACGACGACACAAGATTCATCACTCCAATTAACCATGGGAGAAACACAAGAAGACGTGTACAAGGTATGCTTCATGAACCCAGATCCTACAACAACTATGGAAGAAGACAGTTGAAATGCATTGTGCTTGAAATCCTCAACACAATTCCGCAAGAACTAAAAAACGCTAGAAATTTTAAAACTAGAAAAAAAAACATAAAGAACTTTCTTTTAAATCAAAATTCGAATAACTGAATGTTTTTAATCTCAATACAATGTTAAAAAAGTTAAAGTGTTAAAATGTTAAAATGTTTGAATCTTAAAGTAAATCTAAATCCAAAGCGATCAAAATTACTTATGTCGAATAATTTTTTCGTGTAAATCTTTTATTGAATGTTTATTGAACTAAGCTTACTTAATTTCAATCACTAATGTTAGAAACACAATATTCTGCAGAAAAGCCCCTAAGGCTTCGCGGAAACGCATAACCAATGTAGATTTTATTGAAAATAAAAATTAATTGTATTGAATTGAATTGAAAGAAAGGATTTAGACAAGGCGATGCGCTGTCATGCGATTTTTTCAACATCGTACTTGAAAGAATAGTGCAAGACTCACGAGCAAACACAAGAGGTACTGTCTTTTAAAAGTCCGTCGAACTACTCGCATACGCCGACGATATTGACATAATCGGGAGAAAGCAATGTGATGCCAGTGGCGCTTTCGCGAGTATTGAGACCGAAGCGGCGAAAATGGGCTTAGCGGTCAATGGGGGCAAGACCAAGTATATGTTGTCAAGCAAAACGGACAACCAACACCGACGTCTCGGACAGAATGTCACCCTCGACAGATATAACTTTGAGGTAGTTAAGGACTTTGTCTACCTAGGCTCCGCTATGAATTCAGACAACGACACCAGCGCTGAGATCAAACGAAGAATAACTTATGCCAACCGCTGTTTCTTTGGGCAAAGAAGGCAATTGAGTACCAAAGCCCTCTCTCGGACAACAAAAGTCACCCTTTATAAGACCTTAATAATCCCATCCTGCTCTATGCCTCAGAGCCATGGACATTATCAAAAATGGATGAGGGTGTTCTTGGTTGCTTCGGGAGAAAAATTCTTCGGGCGATCTTCGGTCCCGTCCGCATTGATGGTGAGTGGAGAAGGAGAAACAACGACGAACTGTACGGATTGTACAGCGACATGGACCTATCCAGAAGAGTGAAGATCCAAAGACTGAGATGGCTTGGTCATGTAGAGCGTATGGACACCAACGCTCCTGTCCGAAAAGTCTTCGAATCCGCTCCCGAGGGACAGCGCAGTAGAAGAAAGCCAAGACACAGGTTGCTCACGCAAGTGGAAGAGGACCTCAGCCAACCTAGCGTGCGGAACTGGAGGCATCTAGCCAGGGATCGAGCTGGCTGGAGAAGCTTGTTGACTGGCCCAGGTCCAACCCGGACTGTAGCGCCACTTAAAGAAGAACGCTTCGATCTAAATATACGACGTTTGAAAGCGCCACTAAAGCCTTTATTTTTCAATCACTGACCGAGCTTCTCCCGGCCCCAGCGATGGTCGACAAATTAAACCATATCAAAGGTCGTCTTTTAGCACATCCCACATTCTTCAATCCTGCTGAAATCGATATTCTTCTGTGAAGCGGAGTATACTCCAACATCGTTTTATCGGACATCATCAGAAGCGATCAAAACAAGCCCGCTATCGCCCGAAAAACCGAACTTGGGTGCATGGTGTTTCGAAAAATTCCAGACAGGACCACACAACTCCTTCAAAGTTTCACTCTACAGCTTGATTTGGGCGATGAAATGCAAAGATTGTGGGAGGTTGAAGAAACTTCTTTCAAGATGACAGCTTCTGAAGAAGACAACGCTTGTCAAGAGCACTCCCTAACCAATACAACCGGGCAGATGAATGGACAATACCAGGTTTGCTTTCCTTTCAAAGATGGAGTACGACCAGCTCTAGGTTAGGTTCAAGCAGGGAAGATGCTTTAAGACGCTTTTCCCAATTAGAACGTCGGTTTTAGAAGCATCGGAAGCTAAAAGGAGGATATAAATGGTGCATATTAGAACATATTAGAACAAGGAGGAGGTAGATATATTCAATGACACTTATCTTGCAACACCTTTTCATTGCCACACCATGCTGTCATTAGAGATTCAAACTCCAAAACAAAACTGCGAGTTGTGCTTGGCACAGCATCTAAGACCTCGGACGGCACGTCCTTACAAGAGCACTTGATGGTTGGCTCTAAACTACAGAAAAACAAAATCGATGTCACGGCTTCAGTGATGTCTCAACCAAAGCATACGGAGCCACCGTGTATATTCGGGTCTGGAACAGCCAAGACCAAACATATATGAATCTTTTGCTGTAGAAAACAACGGTTGCACCACTCATGAAAGTAAGTTTTTCTCGACTCGAGTTATGTGGAGCAGTAATTTTTGCCTACTTGCTTCGCTACGTTGCAGACGTTTTGAACGTACCAAAGGGAGACATATACGCTTGGTCTGACCCCACGATCACCTTTGCCTGGATACATTCAACCCCAACAAGATGGTCCGGAAATTCAAAGGTTAACTGGTTGTGGTATGTGGAGCCACATCCACATCTCGCATCTCGAGGTATATCACCGTCTTCTCTGGGAGCGCAGGATCTGTAGTGGTATGGACGGTCTGTATTAAGGAAATAATGGAACTTCGGGGTTCCAAGCCAATCACAATCAACACTCATTGCGTTATCAAGCAATGCACTTATCGAGGTTTATAAGAGTGGTGGCGTATTGTTTACGATTCAAAATTCAAATAGCCACCAGAAATTCAATAAAAAACTATACAGCAGGACATGTTTCCAGGAAGTCTACCGACAATCACGCGAGATCTTAAATCACTAAATGCGTTTTATGATAACGAAAGTATTCTTCACGTCGAACGTATAGGAATACGAGGATTATTGGTCGACTGGCTAAAGGAATATCTACACAACAGGCTTTTTTGTGTCAAGATCAGCGAGACCCATAGCCAAAAAGAACCTGCAGAATACGGAGTCCCACAAAGATCGAAACTGGGCCCGATTCTGTTTATACTATACGCTAATGAGCTTCTCCGCATTTTCAAGCGAGCCAAACCCTTTGCTTATGCCGACGATACAGCGATAGTGGTATGTCACAGATCTTTGCAGACGGCAACAACAATAATTCAGGAAGAGTTTGATAATGCAGTAAAATGGTGTCATGATCATGGTTTAATGGTCAACTCATCCGAAACAAAAATGATGTATATAGGAAATCCGAAGTTCAAGGCTAGCAAACAACAAATATACTGTAGGAATTATGGCTGCCATACCTCGACTAGCTGCCCTATAGATATAGTTCAAAATAACAAATATCTAGGAGTGATAATTGACAATAACTTTCTGGGGGATAAGCACATTGATGAGTTACGTTCGAGTCTTAAAAGAGTATTATATGCACTAACTCATCTGCAGTACCAAACTACAACATCTGTGCTAAAACAAGTGTACTTTGCACTAGTGGAATCCAAACTAAGATATGGAATACTTGCCTGGGGTAATGCATCGTTAACTCATTTAAAAAAACTTCAGAAATTACAAACTGCAGCACTGAAAAAGATAAACATATTTACTCATCGAAATGTAACAGAGAGAGGAAGGTTCAATGTCCTTAAAGTGGAAGACATCTTCAAGATGACGATTATATTAGAGTATTACGACGACACAAGATTCATCACTCCAATTAACCATGGGAGAAACACAAGAAGACGCGTACAAGGTATGCTTCATGAACCCAGATCCTACAACAACTATGGAAGAAGACAGTTGAAATGCATTGTGCTTGAAATCCTCAACACAATTCCGCAAGAACTAAAAAACGCTAGAAATTTTAAAACTAGAAAAAAAAACATAAAGAACTTTCTTTTAAATCAAAATTCGAATAACTGAATGTTTTTAATCTCAATACAATGTTAAAAAAGTTAAAGTGTTAAAATGTTAAAATGTTTGAATCTTAAAGTAAATCTAAATCCAAAGCGATCAAAATTACTTATGTCGAATAATTTTTTCGTGTAAATCTTTTATTGAATGTTTATTGAACTAAGCTTACTTAATTTCAATCACTAATGTTAGAAACACAATATTCTGCAGAAAAGCCCCTAAGGCTTCGCGGAAACGCATAACCAATGTAGATTTTATTGAAAATAAAAATTAATTGTATTGAATTGAATTGAAAGAAAGGATTTAGACAAGGCGATGCGCTGTCATGCGATTTTTTCAACATCGTACTTGAAAGAATAGTGCAAGACTCACGAGCAAACACAAGAGGTACTGTCTTTTAAAAGTCCGTCGAACTACTCGCATACGCCGACGATATTGACATAATCGGGAGAAAGCAATGTGATGCCAGTGGCGCTTTCGCGAGTATTGAGACCGAAGCGGCGAAAATGGGCTTAGCGGTCAATGGGGGCAAGACCAAGTATATGTTGTCAAGCAAAACGGACAACCAACACCGACGTCTCGGACAGAATGTCACCCTCGACAGATATAACTTTGAGGTAGTTAAGGACTTTGTCTACCTAGGCTCCGCTATGAATTCAGACAACGACACCAGCGCTGAGATCAAACGAAGAATAACTTATGCCAACCGCTGTTTCTTTGGGCAAAGAAGGCAATTGAGTACCAAAGCCCTCTCTCGGACAACAAAAGTCACCCTTTATAAGACCTTAATAATCCCATCCTGCTCTATGCCTCAGAGCCATGGACATTATCAAAAATGGATGAGGGTGTTCTTGGTTGCTTCGGGAGAAAAATTCTTCGGGCGATCTTCGGTCCCGTCCGCATTGATGGTGAGTGGAGAAGGAGAAACAACGACGAACTGTACGGATTGTACAGCGACATGGACCTATCCAGAAGAGTGAAGATCCAAAAACTGAGATGGCTTGGTCATGTAGAGCGTATGGACACCAACGCTCCTGCCCGAAAAGTCTTCGAATCCGCTCCCGAGGGACAGCGCAGTAGAAGAAAGCCAAGACACAGGTTGCGCACGCAAGTGGAAGAGGACCTCAGCCAACCTAGCGTGCGGAACTGGAGGCAGCTAGCCAGGGATCGAGCTGGCTGGAGAAGCTTGTTGACTGGCCCAGGTCCAACCCGGACTGTAGCCCCACTTAAAGAAGAACGCTTCGATCTAAATATACGACGTTTGAAAGCGCCACTAAAGCCTTTATTTTTCAATCACTGACCGAGCTTCTCCCGGCCCCAGCGATGGTCGACAAATTAAACCATATCAAAGGTCGTCTTTTAGCACATCCCGCATTCTTCAATCCTGCTGAAATCGATATTCTTCTGTGAAGCGGAGTATACTCCGACATCGTTTTATCGGACATCATCAGAAGCGATCAAAACAAGCCCGCTATCGCCCGAAAAACCGAACTTGGGTGCATGGTGTTTCGAAAAATTCCAGACAGGACCACACAACTCCTTCAAAGTTTCACTCTACAGCTTGATTTGGGCGATGAAATGCAAAGATTGTGGGAGGTTGAAGAAACTTCTTTCAAGATGACAGCTTCTGAAGAAGACAACGCTTGTCAAAAGCACTCCCTAACCAATACAACCGGGCAGATGAATGGACAATACCAGGTTTGCTTTCCTTTCAAAGATGGAGTACGACCAGCGTTAGGTTAGGTTCAAGCAGGGAAGTTGCTTTAAGACGCTTTTCCCAATTAGAACGTCGGTTTTAGAAGCATCGGAAGCTAAAAGGAGGATATAAATGGTGCATATTAGAACATATTAGAACAAGGAGGAGGTAGATATATTCAATGACACTTATCTTGCAACACCTTTTCATTGCCACACCATGCTGTCATTAGAGATTCAAACTCCAAAACAAAACTGCGAGTTGTGCTTGGCACAGCATCTAAGACCTCTGACGGCACGTCCTTACAAGAGCACTTGATGGTTGGCTCTAAACTACAGAAAAACAAAATCGATGTCACGGCTTCAGTGATGTCTCAACCAAAGCATACGGAGCCACCGTGTATATTCGGGTCTGGAACAGCCAAGACCAAACATATATGAATCTTTTGCTGTAGAAAACAACGGTTGCACCACTCATGAAAGTAAGTTTTTCTCGACTCGAGTTATGTGGAGCAGTAATTTTTGCCTACTTGCTTCGCTACGTTGCAGACGTTTTGAACGTACCAAAGGGAGACATATACGCTTGGTCTGACCCCACGATCACCTTTGCCTGGATACATTCAACCCCAACAAGATGGTCCGGAAATTCAAAGGTTAACTGATTGTGGTATGTGGAGCGACATCCACATCTCGCATCTCGAGGTATATCACCGTCTTCTCTGGGAGCGCAGGATCTGTAGTGGTATGGACGGTCTGTATTAAGGAAATAATGGAACTTCGGGGTTCCAAGCCAATCACAATCAACACTCATTGCGTTATCAAGCAATGCACTTATCGCGGTTTATAAGAGTGGTGGCGTATTGTTTACGATTCAAAATTCAAATAGCCACCAGAAATTCAATAAAAAACTATACAGCAGGACATGTTTCCAGGAAGTCTACCGACAATCACGCGAGATCTTAAATCACTAAATGCGTTTTATGATAACGAAAGTATTCTTCACGTCGAACGTATAGGAATACGAGGATTATTGGTCGACTGGCTAAAGGAATATCTACACAACAGGCTTTTTTGTGTCAAGATCAGCGAGACCCATAGCCAAAAAGAACCTGCAGAATACGGAGTCCCACAAAGATCGAAACTGGGCCCGATTCTGTTTATACTATACGCTAATGAGCTTCTCCGCATTTTCAAGCGAGCCAAACCCTTTGATTATGCCGACGATACAGCGATAGTGGTATGTCACAGATCTTTGCAGACGGCAACAACAACAATTCAGGAAGAGTTTGATAATGCAGTAAAATGGTGTCATGATCATGGTTTAATGGTCAACTCATCCGAAACAAAAATGATGTATATAGGAAATCCGAAGTTCAAGGCTAGCAAACAACAAATATACTGTAGGAATTATGGCTGCCATACCTCGACTAGCTGCCCTATAGATATAGTTCAAAATAACAAATATCTAGGAGTGATAATTGACAATAACTTTCTGGGGGATAAGCACATTGATGAGTTACGTTCGAGTCTTAAAAGAGCATTATATGCACTAACTCATCTGCAGTACCAAACTACAACATCTGTGCTAAAACAAGTGTACTTTGCACTAGTGGAATCCAAACTAAGATATGGAATACTTGCCTGGGGTAATGCATCGTTAACTCATTTAAAAAAAACTTCAGAAATTACAAACTGCAGCACTGAAAAAGATAAACATATTTACTCATCGAAATGTAACAGAGAGAGGAAGGTTCAATGTCCTTAAAGTGGAAGACATCTTCAAGATGACGATTATATTAGAGTATTACGACGACACAAGATTCATCACTCCAATTAACCATGGGAGAAACACAAGAAGACGTGTACAAGGTATGCTTCATGAACCCAGATCCTACAACAACTATGGAAGAAGACAGTTGAAATGCATTGTGCTTGAAATCCTCAACACAATTCCGCAAGAACTAAAAAACGCTAGAAATTTTAAAACTAGAAAAAAAAACATAAAGAACTTTCTTTTAAATCAAAATTCGAATAACTGAATGTTTTTAATCTCAATACAATGTTAAAAAAGTTAAAGTGTTAAAATGTTAAAATGTTTGAATCTTAAAGTAAATCTAAATCCAAAGCGATCAAAATTACTTATGTCGAATAATTTTTTCGTGTAAATCTTTTATTGAATGTTTATTGAACTAAGCTTACTTAATTTCAATCACTAATGTTAGAAACACAATATTCTGCAGAAAAGCCCCTAAGGCTTCGCGGAAACGCATAACCAATGTAGATTTTATTGAAAATAAAAATTAATTGTATTGAATTGAATTGAAAGAAAGGATTTAGACAAGGCGATGCGCTGTCATGCGATTTTTTCAACATCGTACTTGAAAGAATAGTGCAAGACTCACGAGCAAACACAAGAGGTACTGTCTTTTAAAAGTCCGTCGAACTACTCGCATACGCCGACGATATTGACATAATCGGGAGAAAGCAGTGTGATGCCAGTGGCGCTTTCGCGAGTATTGAGACCGAAGCGGCGAAAATGGGCTTAGCGGTCAATGGGGGCAAGACCAAGTATATGTTGTCAAGCAAAACGGACAACCAACACCGACGTCTCGGACAGAATGTCACCCTCGACAGATATAACTTTGAGGTAGTTAAGGACTTTGTCTACCTAGGCTCCGCTATGAATTCAGACAACGACACCAGCGCTGAGATCAAACGAAGAATAACTTATGCCAACCGCTGTTTCTTTGGGCAAAGAAGGCAATTGAGTACCAAAGCCCTCTCTCGGACAACAAAAGTCACCCTTTATAAGACCTTAATAATCCCATCCTGCTCTATGCCTCAGAGCCATGGACATTATCAAAAATGGATGAGGGTGTTCTTGGTTGCTTCGGGAGAAAAATTCTTCGGGCGATCTTCGGTCCCGTCCGCATTGATGGTGAGTGGAGAAGGAGAAACAACGACGAACTGTACGGATTGTACAGCGACATGGACCTATCCAGAAGAGTGAAGATCCAAAGACTGAGATGGCTTGGTCATGTAGAGCGTATGGACACCAACGCTCCTGCCCGAAAAGTCTTCGAATCCGCTCCCGAGGGACAGCGCAGTAGAAGAAAGCCAAGACACAGGTTGCGCACGCAAGTGGAAGAGGACCTCAGCCAACCTAGCGTGCGGAACTGGAGGCAGCTAGCCAGGGATCGAGCTGGCTGGAGAAGCTTGTTGACTGGCCCAGGTCCAACCCGGACTGTAGCCCCACTTAAAGAAGAACGCTTCGATCTAAATATACGACGTTTGAAAGCGCCACTAAAGCCTTTATTTTTCAATCACTGACCGAGCTTCTCCCGGCCCCAGCGATGGTCGACAAATTAAACCATATCAAAGGTCGTCTTTTAGCACATCCCGCATTCTTCAATCCTGCTGAAATCGATATTCTTCTGTGAAGCGGAGTATACTCCGACATCGTTTTATCGGACATCATCAGAAGCGATCAAAACAAGCCCGCTATCGCCCGAAAAACCGAACTTGGGTGCATGGTGTTTCGAAAAATTCCAGACAGGACCACACAACTCCTTCAAAGTTTCACTCTACAGCTTGATTTGGGCGATGAAATGCAAAGATTGTGGGAGGTTGAAGAAACTTCTTTCAAGATGACAGCTTCTGAAGAAGACAACGCTTGTCAAGAGCACTCCCTAACCAATACAACCGGGCAGATGAATGGACAATACCAGGTTTGCTTTCCTTTCAAAGATGGAGTACGACCAGCGTTAGGTTAGGTTCAAGCAGGGAAGTTGCTTTAAGACGCTTTTCCCAATTAGAACGTCGGTTTTAGAAGCATCGGAAGCTAAAAGGAGGATATAAATGGTGCATATTAGAACATATTAGAACAAGGAGGAGGTAGATATATTCAATGACACTTATCTTGCAACACCTTTTCATTGCCACACCATGCTGTCATTAGAGATTCAAACTCCAAAACAAAACTGCGAGTTGTGCTTGGCACAGCATCTAAGACCTCTGACGGCACGTCCTTACAAGAGCACTTGATGGTTGGCTCTAAACTACAGAAAAACAAAATCGATGTCACGGCTTCAGTGATGTCTCAACCAAAGCATACGGAGCCACCGTGTATATTCGGGTCTGGAACAGCCAAGACCAAACATATATGAATCTTTTGCTGTAGAAAACAACGGTTGCACCACTCATGAAAGTAAGTTTTTCTCGACTCGAGTTATGTGGAGCAGTAATTTTTGCCTACTTGCTTCGCTACGTTGCAGACGTTTTGAACGTACCAAAGGGAGACATATACGCTTGGTCTGACCCCACGATCACCTTTGCCTGGATACATTCAACCCCAACAAGATGGTCCGGAAATTCAAAGGTTAACTGATTGTGGTATGTGGAGCCACATCCACATCTCGCATCTCGAGGTATATCACCGTCTTCTCTGGGAGCGCAGGATCTGTAGTGGTATGGACGGTCTGTATTAAGGAAATAATGGAACTTCGGGGTTCCAAGCCAATCACAATCAACACTCATTGCGTTATCAAGCAATGCACTTATCGCGGTTTATAAGAGTGATGGCGTATTGTTTACGATTCAAAATTCAAATAGCCACCAGAAATTCAATAAAAAACTATACAGCAGGACATGTTTCCAGGAAGTCTACCGACAATCACGCGAGATCTTAAATCACTAAATGCGTTTTATGATAACGAAAGTATTCTTCTCGTCGGGGGTCGATTACAAAAGGCAATAATACCATATCAAACAAAACCCCCAATCATACTTAAAATCAAATACAATACAATACGACAAACACACGATCAAACCTACCATGGAGGTCCGCAACAAACAATGGCCTACATCCGTTCAAGACTGGTTACTTAACATAAAGACGACTGTCAAAAATCGTATCAGTTGCTGTGTCATATGTTTCTGGCTTAGGTTCAAACCGATGCAGCGAATCATGGGAAGTAGGACCAGTTGCAGTGAAGACGTGAAAGGGACGCGGGGCCAAAACCATCAAGGGTTACTTCGCCATCTGCATTTGCCTGGCTACAAAGGCCGTTCACCTGGAATTCGTCTTTGACATGACGAGGCAAGACTTTCATCCAACCTTTTGCCGGTTTACTGCAAGTTGCGGTATCTGCTCCTGAATCTTCAGCGATTGCGGAACGAATTTTACAGGAGCGAGTGCCGAACTTCAGCGAATGATGAAAGATGCCGCCCACGGTTGGAAAAATATCTCCGAAACATTAGCGAATTTATTAGGAGGAGGAGTCATTTCGGAGGACTCTGGAAAGCAGTGGTAAGATCGGTAAAACATTACTTAGAACGGGTTGTGAATAACGAAAAACTTACCTTTGAGGAATTCTCGACGGTATTGACTCAAAATGAACGCATTCTCTATTCGCGACCATTATGCCCACTATCGGAAAATCCGGAGGACTTGGACTCCGTCATTTTTTAATTTTCGAGCCAACCTCAAGGCCCCTCAAGGGGACTTATTGTCGACAACAACGAACTATCTAGACCGGCAGAAGCACGTTCAAATCGCAGTAGCACATTTCTGGCGTAAATGGAAAAAGGAGTATCTTTTACGTCTTCAATCGCGTCCAAAATGGGCAACACCAGAGGCCGATCTGAAGATTGGAGATCTTGTCCTAGTTAAAGGTGAACGTCATCCACCAGCACAATGGATGGTCGCTCGAATAATCGGCATCCATCCCGGAATGGCACACCTGTGTAGTCACACTAAAAGCAGCGAATAGTACGAGTACATTAAAACGACTAATAACAATGATTTATTACCTACCATCGAACAACACGATTATCTAATTACAACACAACTAATCAAAATCAAAACAAAATAATTAATCAATTTCCACAAAGAGAAAACTTTCAATTGCCGACGGCATTGCGACATGAAAATGACTTTTCTTAAGAAATGCATAAATCGCACTCATAACAATTCAATAAAATTCTATCACTCAACACACCACATACAGTCCTTTTATCCCACTCAAAACAAATTCCAAACATACCCCTCAAAGCATACCAATATCTAACACCTTACACACACAAACAGTCCATTCATCCCATTCAAAACACAAATCGTACATAAAAAACTCAAGCATAAAAAATAATTGCGCTCAAACGAAGTATTCATACATTTACAAATGCACTTGAGAAAAAAGAGCCACGACTTTCATACCATGCACCTTGGCGTCATCTGGGAGGGCTTTAAAGTTCAGGGGAGATACGTTTTAAAAGCATTCTCCGTTATTTTGGGCAATCTGTTTTCCGATGGTTCCGATAGTTCAGGAAACATTAATCCGACTGATTTGGGTGTATATGTGATCTGAAAAAACAAAACACTATCCAGTTCGTTGTTATATGGGTGATGCGGTCGGAGACAAGAGTGATATCCAACACTTCTTATCGGTTTCTTGTAATAAACGTGCTCTCATTGCCAATGTTACAAACAATGAGTTTAGTACTTAAGATATAATCAAAAAGTGTCTCACCTCTATAAAAGCTTATTGCCTTCCAGCTTCCAGTACTACCCTTTCCAGGCTATCACTAGGGAGAGGGCCCATATGGTCATCGCCAAGATATGCCGATGCCAGCCAGAAGGTGTCTCTGGCAGTTTTCAATCCGGCAACAGTTAACTGCTGCAACAATGTCGCTGTCGTAGATGTAGTCGCTGTCAATTTAATTCGCACACCGATATCGCGTACTTTCTTTAAAAAACCATCCACAATCATGTGGTACATTTACTCGTATATCTTTGATTGGTTCCGTACTTATTAAAACAAAATAATATTAGTTGAAGCAATCAGTTTTTCGAAATAATAATTTGTTAAGGCAATGGATGAAGAGGAAGAAAATATGTCTCCTATTTTTTCGATATCATCGCTTTTTGTTTTATATTTTCACAAAGTGGATTTGACAAATTCCACGTCTCATTTTGTTTAAAGCCTCGTCGCGCGGTTTATGTTAAAAATTACGCAACTCATACTACAGCGACCGCGACCGCGACTATGGCTACGACAGCGACTCATTGTATTCACAGTTATACATTTGTATGTCTTTCAACTTTTGCCAGCACATGCGACAGCGACTGCGTCTACGACAGTGACGCTATTGTGTTCCAGGAGAAAATAAGTTGAATTAAGTCGATGTAATGGTTGGCCAGCATTCTCTCCTGAACTGAATCCAATAGAATATATTGGAATACCCAAAATCGACAATTTTAGTAACCTGCAGAGCTTTTTCGAGAATGAGAAACAATTGAACGCATCTGCTTGAAAACCTGATAAAACCAATTGAAAATAGTAACTATCTTTGTTGTGTCCTTATTTATTTAAAAACTTAAATATGTTATAATCTATGAAACGCTTGAATCAGTATATATATTTTCATTTTTAATAAATTAAAAATTAGTTTTTAAAGAAAACAACATCCTTCTTGTTTCAATTTACTTGTGAACTCTTGATCAGTATCAGTAATGTTCGAAAAATCTGTTATCATACTCAATTCAAACCTATGAATCTTATAACGTTGCTCTGTTGGTAAACAAATAGTGTAAAATTAAGTGCGGCTTGTATCACTTTAAAATTGAAAAACGTGATCTTAAGATTCAGTGTGTTTATTATAAAGAATATTATCATTAAAGTACGCCGAATTGGAAAAAAGAGAAATGGAGTTTTATGTAAAAAGTTCTCAAGGGTGTAAACGCGGTCGTTGTATACTCTACTGTTGCGGAGAAAGTCAATATTGGGAGTTGCTCCCATTAACCCATCTGCAAACTTCATCTCATCTAAGGGTAACACATCCACACTACCCCTGAAAAAAAAAAAGAAACTGCTGGTCCATCTTTAGCAACAAAGAATCCATCTACTGCATTGACAAATCAGTGCGTTCAGTGGTGCCACTGTGTTTCATAAGTTTAGTGGTACCACTTTTAGCATTTATGTTACACGGTCTTCCTTTAACAGCAAGTATTTCGAACACCTTACCCTACAACTACACTAGAACCCTTGAATAATCAGATAACCCCGATATTCCCAGTCGCCGTAACGCACAGGCGGGGACGCGCGAGCTACGTCGTGGCTGAGTACTAACAGGCCCATCTTCGGCACATGTTTCTTAATTAACATCAGATTCGTCCATGACGAGGCTATCTCCACTGGCTTCAGCATCGCCACCAGTAGATCCATCTGGCGCGTTCATTGTTTAATTCGTAGTAGCTGGGGATTCAGTATCACCCTTAGCAACATTTCCCTTCCCATGTGCATTCGGCATAGCATCGCTATTTCTGGAGGCCTTCAATTCTTGTTTACTATTTAATGTAACCACTAGATGACGGCGGTTACGTCTGAAGATCTGACCAGTTGACATGTCCAATACCAAAAACCAACTACCAACTACTTTACCATAACACCATTTCGAGTCTGGGTTCGATGTATGACTGGGTCACCAGTCATGGGCCATGGCCCATATCGGGCTGCCAGCGCCACAGTGTTTTTTTTTTTATCTTCAATAACATGTTCCGAAATCCTCTCTCGTAGAAGAAGTTTATTACAAATTAGTGCCTTTGTTTTTATTCTCTGCCTAAAGAACAATTGGGCTAGTGACATCGACATAGAAGCAAGTAGGGAGACATTATACTCCAGTATTCGGTTCTCAAATTCTTGTGGACAACCTTCATCTAAGCATCTCTTCAGCAAGTTCTTTGCAATGGCTACACCTTTTTCTGGTAGGCCATTACTTTGGGGATAACCCGGACTTGAAAATGTCGATGTGATGTTGGCCCTATCACGGAACTGATAAAACTGTCGACAATTAAAGGGAGAGTTGTCAGACCGCATTTCCGAAGGGTAGTCATACCGGAGAAAGACACTTTCTATAAAGCTGATAACCATCATCATCGATTTGTCCTTTACTTTATCAGCTACTAGCCAGTTTGAATATGCGTCCATCATTGCCAGGTAATTCCTATTAGTGCTTCTCTTGGGTTAGCTCGAGTATATTTTTCACAAATGAGACACTTTTTAACGGCTAGCTCTATAGCCTCTGCCATTTTTGGCCAGTAGAATAGTTGTCGAGCTCTCGGAAGTGATTTTTGAATGCCTAAGTGCGGCTCATGAATCATTGACATAATATCTTTCCGCAGCAAATAAGGAACGACTTATAGTATTTGTCTCTAAAAATCAGAAAACCTTCTTAAAATTTAAGTTCATCTTTTATCTTCTGATACTGTTTAGCCTCACAGCACAACCCTCTTAACTTCGTCCAACCCGTTTGCAAATACGGGGCAACTGACCTCAACATATCATCTCTGTGTGTAGCCCGCGCGTATATGACCTGATTATGATCTGACATACACACTTGCCTTCGAACTGAATGAATGACTGCCTGTAGCTCGTGATCATCCTCTTCCATTTGTTTAACAGCCGCTCGTGACAAGCAGTCGGCTAAAGAGATATTTTTACCTGGCACATACTTAATTCGGATGAACGGATACTTCAAAAGTCTCAGAAACAGCCGCCGTAGTCGCGCAGAGTCTTCGTCAATTTCTCTCTTCATGAGTACCTCCAGTGGTCGATGATCAGATTGCACTAATACTTCACGGCCATAGACAAAATAGTGAAATTTCTCACATGCGAAGGTTACTGCTAGCGATTCCTTTTCTATTTGTGCCTACTTTTGCGCGCTGCTTGTGAGAGTACGAGATGCATATGCGACCGGTTGATTCTTCTGCAATAGCACTGACCCCAATCCATCCATTGATGCGTCGGTTTGTGTTACTCGTACTATTGGCAGCGCTGGGTCAAATATTCTAAATACGGGCCCTTTAGTCAGGTTTTTTTTTTAAAACAACAACTTCTGCCTCCTGCTCATTCCCCCAACGCCACTCAACATCTAGTCATGTTAGTTCACGCAGTTTTCCCGTTCGCTGTGACAAGTTAGGCAAATACTGACTTATAAATTTTAATATCCATAGGAATCGAGCAACAACTCATTTATTTTCAGGCAATGGCATGTTGCGATGCTAAGATCTGTTGCCCCATGAAACGAACTTCTACAGCTAGCTGTAGCTTTTCCTTATTGAATCGGACAATGTTATCATACGCAATCTGTAATACCTTCCTCAAAACTGTATTATGCTCTTCCAATGTCCCGCCGGCTATAAAATATCGTCGAAATCTCTACGCCGGGAAGTTCCCCGAAAAGTTGCATGCACCATTTTGCGCATGAACAGTTCCGGTGCGTTGTTTAATCCAAATGGAGTCATAAATGTTGTCAAGTCAGCACTTTGGTCATCCAGTTCTAGATGCCAGAACCCATTTTTAAGATCCATGACTGTTAACACAGTCATGCCGGTTAATCGCCCAATGATAGACTCCGCTGTTGAAATTAAAAAATGTTCTCGCCGAATACAATTCTTTAGCGGCTTTGGATCCTAGCATAATCTGAGAGAGCCATTTGCCTTTTCCACAATTTGCAAGTTGATGACTCGATCCGTTGGATAGTCAACCAAGGAGATAAATTTTGACTTCTCCATCTCCTGCACGCTGACTTAAGGCGCTGGTGAAGGATTTCTAAAATTCGCTTGCGATATCGTAACACGAGCACAGGCTTGTGGCACTTTGCAGGTACCTTACCTAACCAATCAAATACATCCACAAACTCGCCAATCAGTTCTTTAGCTACCGATTTGCAATCATCCGATATCAAGTTAACCGCCACCTTTCTCTCGCTTAAACCTAGGGTACAGCATGCAGCCCGACCAAATATCGGCTGTAAGCCGCTGTCCACCACCTCAAACAAAATGTTCCTCTTACACTCTTGAGCCAAATCAAAACCAATCAACGTTATTTGACCAAATGTCTTAAGCTTTTCATTAGTATATGTTAACAACTGCGTATTAGAATAACAAACTGAGTTATCAAGTCTCATTTTCTTGACATTGCATTCTCTTGAATGCAATTGGTATCCGCCCCCGTTTCCAATTTGAAGTAGACATTGACGTCATTGAAAATGAGGTCGTGAGCCCATGGCCTATCTATACTGTTAAAAGAATTAATACGTACTTCAATACAAACTGCTTAACTACAATCCCTATGCAGCCAATTACAAAATTTCGAATTGCGTTGATTAAAATACCCAGCTGGGTACCGCAATGCATTCTTCTTCATTTCTGTCGAAGCGCGCCTTCTCGGGGCTCCATGGTTTGATGATTCTTCCTTCGCTTTTGCTTCATGGATCGAATGAAACTCTGTGGAGCGACAAACATTGGCAAAATGACTCAAGCGCTGGCATTTGTTACACTTCGCTCCTTCCTTTAGTGCTTGACAAAACTTCTCGTGATTACCGCTTGCACTTACTCCACAACGTCGACACTGCCTCTCGAACCCACTTTTTTTCATGGCTGGACCCTTCTTCTGGTTCTGCCTTAATTCAACAACTGTCTGCTAGTAGCTGCCAGCTCCGCCGCCTTGCATCGGTTGATTGTTTGCTCTAAAGTGTCATCACGATTCTCCAATAACTTTGCTTTGCAATTGCTTATCAGCCACACTCAATACTATGCGATCGCGAAGCATGCGGTCTGCGTAAGACTGTTGCCA